>JABSTQ010011205.1:0-77500 GCA_013358835.2 Ixodes persulcatus
CGCAGGAGGCGGATAACAGGACAACCAATGCACAGAAAATAGGTCGAGCACGGCACAGAGAACGATTATCGCCGCCATGTTAAAATAAAACGAAACTGAGCCAGGCCAAGCACAACGAAGCTGAGACAGGCCAAGCTTCAGTTTACGACACAACAAAGCTGAGACAGGCCAAGCTTCAGTTTAGTACACAACCAACATACTTTATTACAAAGAATTAGATAAATGTTAAAACAATTTTTTTTACGTTTAAAAGTTCTAATCTAAGTTGACTAAAACGGGAACATTCGCGTTGCGTCAAATGAGTTTCGTCGTAACCACTGTCGTCGGAACCAGCCGAACCAGCGAACGTCGCCGCGCCGCCATCGCCACCGTAATCAAAAAGAAAGCAAGCTGCAAACTCTCGGGCGGTTTCAGGCCTTTAGGCTTTCGAAAAAACACCGAAGAACGTTCTCGGGAAAACGAAAAGTGTCCCAGGTGCTGGCGTGCCCATGGAACCAGCTGTGGGTTTGAGTCTACTTGGTGAGTACTCGCCCATTCGTCCCATTTTACTTTTTCTGTGCTTTCTTTTCGGAGCGTTTATGACGTGTTCTTGTGTGTGCAGGCAGCCTGAAAGCGAACGTGTGCGGCTTCTTGTCGCACAAGTGCTTTGTGCATTGGATGACCCTCGAGCTTTTGCCAAGAAAGTCCCGGAACCGACCTGTCACTGAGCGAGCAGTCGGATTGCAGGAACGCACCCAGAGGCAAGCGTCCCACCAAAGGCGCGGGAAGGGGGAAGGCGGATTTGGTAAGTGTATCGGGGAGCTTAATCTCGTGGATCGGTGGACAAGCTTGAGTTCTAGAAATCGGGGTGGCGGTGTGTTTTGCGGAACCTGTGACTGCTAGGTACCCGTTACGTGCTAGCGTTAGTATTTGCACCCCGTTTGCTTCCGCTGCGGGTGTTCCGATTCAAGTTCGATTTTCGTCCCCGGAAACTACTGGAAATATTGCGTGCCGTGCGCCTTTATAAGTGGGGTCTGTATTGATGTGTTGCTTGCATATAGTATAAAAAATTATTTTTCGACTGGGACACGGAATGTTTACACAAAATGCTGTACGCATTTTTTATAAAATGCGTACAGCATGTGGCCCGCAGGCCGCATGCGGCCCGAGGGCACTTTCTGTGCGTCAACGCAGTTCCCAATGAACATTTTCTTGGCACGCATCATTTTTTAGTTGTGCACCCCTGTAATAAAACAACAGTCAGCAATATGATTGCAAGAGGTAATTTCCATTTGTCTCCCATGGTTGGGAGAGTCCAACAAGTAGTACTGATCAAATTGCATTTCTTTAGAGTTGTGTTGTCCCTTGGCAAGACTATTGCTTTGCCACACAATACATGAGGGTCCGTCCATTGCTGCAACCATGAAAAAACATCTTTTACAAAATTTACAGCTTAACAAACAAAAAGCTTTAATAAAATCCAAGCTGCAAATCTTGGTTGATTACAATTCAATTAGGCTTTTATTTGGTAGATTCAAATAAAAGCATGATTGTGGTCAAGGACTCTGCCGATGAAACTAGCTGTGCTGTCGTGTCACCGGCACAAGAGATTGCTCTACGAAAAGTGGGGCGCTCGAATTACGCAACACAGTTTGTTGCTTGTTTCTGGATGCTGAAGACTAACGCACTGCAGGAACGTTGTAATCCATGGTGTGCTGCTGTTCCCGCAATGTGAAAGGATTGCAAAGCATCAGAGCGAACGTCCAACGAGTTAAGCGGCTCTTTGGTGAACATGTGTTAATATTGTTGCCGTCTTTCCTCTGCGCAAACGACAGAAAAAAAGAAGAAAAACAAGGTCTCCCGCTTCCCTGATTTCGTCACAATGTGGTACGCAGTTGGTTGTGCTCACAGTCGGCACAACTGTATGAAGTGACCTTTATACATAGTCTCGGCGATGGGATAGTTGCCTTGTAGTTTCATTGTATCCTGAGTCTCGGGTTTGTAAAAGATGAACTGTCAGGAGCTTGTCTCGCTTAAGTGAAGCAACATGAAATGACCATCTAAGCCCGTCTTGGATAATGCAGGGGACGCTGGGTACTCTGTCCAGCCGTGGCTCATGACCCCAATTCGAGCACCCAAGGACCAACCTGAGTTGGACTACAATGAGGCCCTGACGAGGACCAGACAAGTCATCGAGCGGACGTTCGGGCTCCTGAAATCCCGCTTCAGGTTCCTGGACAAGTCTGGAGTCTTCCTACAATACAGACCCAAGATCTGCTCCCAGATTATCGTGGCCTGTGTGGTTCTGCACAATTACTGTATTACAATTACAGTACGCAGGCCGAGCGGCACCTACCTCTGTTGAGCTAGCCATCAAAAGATAGGAGGTAAGCTGATTTTGTTTTAATTCTGTATACGTGGTAGTTATCCAGCATATGTAGCAAGAGTTAGTGCGTATACCCAAAAGCTAGCGACTGGAAAACCCGTGAACTCGTACGGTGCCGTACTCGGCGGCCGACGTCCTGCGTGCACATGCCGTACTCGTCGCTTGTATACCCAAAAGCTAGCGACTGGAAAACGAGTGAACTCGTTCGGTGCCGTTCTCGGCGGCTGTCGCCGTGTGTGCGGTCTTCCACACTCGTCGTTAGGTCTAAATTGTCATCGGGCTCCGTGGTTCGAGCGGCGTTGCTCTATGCCGCGCTGCCAGGGATGTACAGTACTGGAGGCCCTCTCGCTTTCGCGCTGCGGATCAGTCCCAGAGACGAAGCTTTGAGGCTCTCCGGCGCGGGCCGCGGCGCCCGAACAGACGTGTGCTGGGCTGTACACGTCTGTTTTTTTTTCGATCTTTTTTTTCTCGGGCGCGTAAAAGCCGAAGTCCAAAGTCCACTCGTCGAACAGCGTTCACCCACACCTTTTTCAATTTCCGGTCCATTGGAAACTTGTGAAAAAGCACCTCCGTGTTGCGCAGCGGGTTGTTTGAGCAGCCCACAGCGCTACACGTTGCACTCGGCATCTTTCGAGGAACAGCTGGGCAGTCTTGGGCGCACCGAGTTGCTGGCTAAAACGAGTCTTGGAGTCCTCACAAGCAAATATAAACAAAAGGCTATACCGAAGCTACACGGGCTACAGATAGAAGCAATGGCTAAACACGCCAATCACAAGCCGAAGTAGCGGTGGTAGCGGCTCAAAGAAGCGCACTCTGCGCAACGCCCGGACCGGAGGAAAAAAAAGAGAACGATACTGACATCACGGCCCAATGTTGCTTTAGTGATCGGCAACCCGCTGGCCGCCCCCTTAGGAGCAGCAGCTCATGGCGGATCGCATTTTTATTATCAGCATTAGTTGAGAATGCGGCATCCCACAAACGTAATATTTTGGCTGGGGTCGTATTTTTGTGTCACTACAGCGATACCAGTAATTTAGTTCATTTTGTGTTTTGGCCGGAGTTGCCCTTTAAGAAAATGTGTTTTTTTTATGTCACTCAGAATCTACAATCCTGTATCCAGAAAATAATCACTACCGTAGAATACCGTGCATCCGCCCATTCCACATTAAGCGCCCACACCCAAATTTGTAAGATCTGAGGAAATGTGCGCAGTACATTTATATGTAAAATTGATGACCAGACAAGCGCTCATCCCCTATTTTTTCGCGATCATTTTTGAATTTTGAGTGGGTGCTTGCCCGGTATTTTACAGTAGGCTAATAAGGAGACTATCTTTAATTTTGGCAAGCCTCCATGGTATGCATAGTTTACAGTAAGATTCCTGGTTTGATAACCCAGTTTGAATGTTACCGTGATAAGATTAATACCGTTCTTTTCGCCGGGGACTTCTTTTTGACATTTTTACTCACCCATCTATGATGGTAAAACTGCCCGAAAAATATATCTGTAGCATTAAATCTTTTTTTATTTTTTATGCAGCTCAAGATTTAATCTTCTGCAAAGGGGCGACCAAGGAGGTTTTCGCTGCTGTAAACCTGCAGCGCCGGAGCGTGACGGGGCAGCCCTGCAGGCGGCTGAAGCGAGCAGCTCCGAAGAGGGCACTGGCTCCTGACAAGCTGGCAGCCATGGGCAGTAAGTTTTCTCTTTGCTCCCAACATGCCAAACTCTGCCATTTATTTGCAGCCATCAATATGACTACATGTTGATCACTTTGAGTGCTTGGTCTCTTTATTCAGTAAATGCAAAATGACGTATATGCATACAGGTTGCTTGCATGTGAAGAAAGGCATCATTCCTTATGATGATGACAGGCCTGACTGAAGAATGTCGCAATCACGGACATCTGCAGTGTGTTACAATACTTAAACATCGACAAGGAATCGCTCTAATTAATAAACAGTAAGGTGATGTTTGTACATATTCAACAACTTTTAGTAACTCAGATAAATAATTTTCACTTGTTTTCAACATCCTCATGATTGTTGTCAACATACAGAAATTTAGTTTGTCTTTTTTTACCTCCGTTTAGTGAAGATCGCTTTGGCTGTCGCCACAGACGTAGCTTTGTTTACTGCTGCACTTATCAATTTTCTCCACCGAGCCACAATAGGCTGTGGTTGCAGAGGAATATCGGGTTCTATTACGGCGAATATCAGCTGAAACGCCATGACACCTTGTGCTCGGGACTATTAGTGCTGTTTGTCAACTTGCTTTTTACTTGAGTGAATTTAACTTTCTTCTGCAAACAGCTGCACGATTAGGCCTTTCTGGAGCATTCAACAACACTCCCTCAAAACCGGCATTTCTGCCGCTCCATTGTGAATGAGAAATTTAGCTGGGGAATGCTTTAACAGGCATTACACAGCAGTGACGCATGGCCTGCCGGTATAGTGCTCATCCCATATGACAACAGGCAAGTGTGGGTGACAAAGCGTCACGGCGACAAAGCAGCGTGCTGTATCTTGGTCAAGTAAGCGGCACTCGAAGGCATACGCTACAGTGCGAGTCAACGGAGCGAGCGCGGGCGGCCTAATCACAGCGCACTCGGATATCGCGTCGCGATTGTTGATTCAGAGCTCTGCCTACCCCTATGACATGTGCGCGGGTGTTCATAAACGGCTCCTCTCGACTGCATGCAGGTCAAATGAACAGCTAACAGCGTGATAGGAATCGGTAGCAACGGTAGTACTCACCCCAAGAACGACACGCGAAGCGGCGTGTTGTTCGTCGGCACTCCCGTCGAAAAAGGCAAAATAAAGACAAATACTATATATATACAAGAAATATCGCGTGCAGTAGAGAATAGAAACACTTAGAAGCAATAAAAAATACACTGGAATGGATAAAAATAGGTAATGGTATCGAAAAACAGGATTCAGAGGAGGCAAGCAACAAGAAATGCGATCTCGAGGCAGAGCGGCCAGGCGAGGGACAGTCTCTACCACAATTCCTCTTGCGCGGGCCGGGGCGCTTGGGGGATTTTGCAAAAGGGCTATTGCGCCATATCACGGGACGGGGCGAAGCCCGCACTCGTCAGGCACTGCCATTGTTTCTGGTCGATGGCAGTGCGGCTTCCCTCATGTCGCCCATGTTTGTATTTATTTTAGGGGTCTTGTTATGCACCACAAGTAGAATAAGGAGTCTGATTATTCATTTAACCAAGTATAATAGATATAAAAAATGTGTCGTTGATCTGAACGCGGGACATTGCAGTTGGTTTTGTTTTGGCTTCAACCCTTCAACTGGAAGCAAAATGGCCATGTAACACCATCTCAATTCAGTTCGGTCGTACCACAGTTAGCGGCCGCTAACTGCCGTTTGCCTAAGCAAGGTTAAAACAGCCTGTGTCACTAGGGTATGGCACACATTCAAACGCAGACACTACTATCTGCTACCTAGAAGGTTACACTGGGTACCAGATATGGCTCCGATGCCTCTATTTTGCCAGCTGATCATCTTTGTCATTTTTTTAATTTTTCTTTTATTTTTCTAATCTTAACAACTGATAAGCCAATTTTGAGGATGGGAAAGGTATCTCTAATTTAAATGTGCCAGCTAGGGTAAAGAAGTCAATTAATAGATTTGAAGTATTTACTGTACTAATTATTACTTTACACTTTTCCCGTGATGTCTGCCACGATCGATAAAGATAATTTAAAGAAATTTGTTGTTTATTTCTGTATCCTGTCTTTTTCTCTTAATTTCGATCCTGTCACGCTTAGAAACATCTTGTATACTGACTAATTCTTTTTTAATACGTCCAAGAAATAAACATTCTATCTGCATGGATATAAATATGATACTTCTCTGCAGCCACGAATATCCATCTGAAATAAATTGTTGAGATTTGTTTGCTGTGCCACCTATAGGCCCCCCCCCCCCCCCCCCGAAAACAAAAAACAAAAAAACAACTAGTATATTCGTTGTTACGTTTTCCTGCAACTACATCTTTTTAGCAGTGTTTCCCCCCCAAAAATTTGCTTGGTTCTGCAGTAGTTCAGATACTTAACATGTCGTAACTATTGGAGTGGTTGAACCGGGTACATATAACTCATTGCCTTGTCATACTCATTTTCAGATGCCTTCCAGCTGTACATCACGCGGACATCCTCGGGTCAGTCACCGAAGAAGCGGAGGTTCCTCGTGAACAGATACATTGGCGAGCAGCTTCACGATATCAACAAAAACTTGAGTTATAAGGTAGAACTTAACCTTTACCTTCGATTTAAAGTATTCAATATATATGTCGACTCACCTGCTTTAGAGTCATTCTTTCTAGAGTGCTTTTTTTGCATGCTCTTTCTAGGTGCTTTGTCAATAGTTAATTTCAGTGGGAGCCTCGGGCAACACCGCCTAGATAATAAAAGTGTCTGCATCACCTCCTCTTCCTTAATGAAATGGCATCACAGTCGGATTATGCTGACACGGTGACTGGGCCTGAGTCCCACCTTCGACGCACTGATTGAACACAAGTGTAAGCCAAACACTGCCACAGCACTCGTGCCCAATCTCACTGTGCGATCAATCTCGCTGTGATGAAGGTATGAAAGTGGTCTGAAGGCTTTGACTATCTGGGTGGTACTGTCTCGGGATGCTAACCTTTTGTGAACAGGAATTGCGTGGCACCCGTATCTGCTGGTTTACGTAGGTCGGCCAGCGTCTATAGTCGGGTTGACCCGTGTCTACAGTCAGGTCAACCCGTGTCTACGGTCGGGTCGACCTGTGTCGTAGGTCGGTTCGGCCCGTGTCTACGGTCGGGTTGACCAGTGTTTACAGTCAGGTCAACCCGTGTCTACGGTCAGGTCGACCTGTGTGTATGGTCGGGTCGACCTGTGTCTACGGTCGGGTCGACCCGTGTCTACGGTCGGGTCGACCCGTGTCTACGGTCGGGTCGACCCGTGTCTACGGTTGGGTCGACCCGTGCCTACGGTCGGGTCGACCTGTGTAGTAACAGTGTCTACGGTCGGGTTGACCTGTGTCTACGGTCGGGTCGACCTGTGTAGTACCCGTGTCTACAGTCGGGTCGACCTGTGTAGTACCCTTGTCTACGGTCGGGTCGACTTGTGTAGTACCCTTGTCTACGGTCGGGTCGACCTGTGTGAACACGGGACCTGTATGTCCATAACACCATATGACCCAAACGGGTAGGACCCGTACTAAAAGTATACGGGTTTTTTCAGTAGGGACGGACCAAGTGGTCGACTGTAGACCTTGATGAACGATAGCCGCACTGAAATTTATCGAGCACCTTACCATGCTCTTGATGGTACATTAGTCTACGAGTATTCATTCGCTCCAGTGTCTTACAGAGACAGCTGGTAAGAGCAATGGGCCTATAACTGGAAACACAAGAAGCATCCTTACCAGCCTTCAAAAGTGGTAGGACATGTGCTACCTTCCAAGATGAAGGAAAATAGCCCTCCTGCCATATGCGGTTATAAAGATATAAAATGACGTCGAGTGTAGAAGGATGAAGATGCTGTAGCATTCAATAATGTAAACCATCTGGTCCAGGAGCTGAGGGCTTTGTGTTCTGAAGAACTGCGAGGACCTCGTGCAAGCTGAATGTAGCATTATATCACTCCCGTTCACCTCCTGAGGTTTTCAAGGGATTGCTCTCAGCCTTCAGTTTGTGTTGAAGCAAAGCAGGTGAATAATGATGTGAACTGGAAATATATTCAAAATGTTCTCCAAAAATATCAGCTTGTTCCTCGAGTGTGTCTGGGCATGTTCCGTTCCTAAAAAGCAGGGGGATTTTAAATGCATGATAGGAACTATTGATCATGTGTATTCGATCCCAGACCTCCATAGGTGAGGTGCTGCTATTTATAGTAGAAGCATAGCCTTGCCAACTTTCCCGTTTGGCTTCTCTTCGGACGTAGCGTGCACGGGCCTTCATTTTCCGAAAGGATATGAGGTTATCTCTAGTCGGGTATCGTCTCAGAATACCCCAAGCCCAATTTTGTTTCTTGCGTGTCTCTTCTCATTCCGAATTCCACCAAAGCTTTGACCTCCTAGGAAGAAACTTAGATGTCGGCGGGATGGACAACTTGGCGGCTATGATGATGCGCTTGGTTAAAAGATGATTGAGTTTGTGAATTGTGAGACTGTCGAGACGAGAATGTGCTAAAAGCGATGCGTGCTTGAAAAGGCCTCAATCGGCCTTGTCAAGCTTCCAACGAAGCGGGCGTGTATGAACTAAAAGAGGGGCTATGCTACAGGTTAAAAGAGTAGGAAAATGATCGCTTCCACGTGGATTGGAATCCATACTCCAGGAAAAATCTGAAAGTAAAGTAGCAGAACCAATTGAAAGGGCGATGGAAGTTGATGACAAAGGTGATGGACTAAAATAGGTTGACTGGCCCGTATTAAAAAGACAAAGACTTCGTTTGGTTAAAACTGACTCAACAATCTTTCCTTTGACATCCTCACGTGTGCTCCCCCTTAAAGGGTTGTGACAATTAAAATCGCCCATCAAAAAGAAAGGCTCAGGAAGCTGGTCTAACAGCGAGTTAAAATCTGAACATTTCAAAGTAAAAGAAGGTGGCAGATATAAAGAGCATGCTGTAAGAGCCAGATGGTACATGAACCGAACAGCCACTGCTTCAAGTGGTGTGGACAGTGGAACCTCTATGCAGGGAACTTCTCTCGGGAGAAAAACCGCAACTCCCCCAGAGGAAGTGACGGAGCCCGGACGATCCCTCCGGAAAACCTGGTAATGTCTGAGGAAATTGGTACGGCTGGGACTCAAATGAGTCTCTTGCAAGCACAGCGATCGTGGCTTGTACTCCTCCAGAAGATGCTCTACATCATCCAGGTTTCTTAGAAGGCCCGGCAGTTCCATTGTATGAGAACTGAAGCCATTTTAGGGACACAAACAGGAGCACATGGAAAAGTGAGTCAGTTGCCTCACTTCGGAGGAGTTACGATTTTTTTTTCCTTTGTAGTCTGCCACTCCATCTCGTCTTGGTCAGAACCCGGAGTCGATGAGGGGGCAGACAAGGCAGCGCCAGTGTTCTCCTGAGCCCCACAGGCAGACTTGCTCGCTGGCACGGGAGGGTCTGTGCCGCGGGGTCCCAATCCGCGGCCACAATCAGAACTAGGTGGAAAGGTGGCTGATGTACTGGAAAGGGGTTCTACCCCGTCCATCTGTTCCACCTCTTTTCCCGGAACCTGCGTGCGAGCCACGCAGCTCCTTGGTTGCTGGCTACCTCTCCAGGGACTGAGGCCGAGGGCCTCGCTTCTTCTCCTCTTTAGGAGAGCGGCCAGTGTTGACAGGTCTAGTCGGTGCTGGCCAGTTCTGAGCAGAGGAACCAGCTAAAGCCCCCTCTCCGCGAGAAGAGGAAGCCTGCTGACCCTGCGCCACAGTCTTGAAGGGCAGGGTGGGCACGGCTCTTGCCGGCCCACCCTTGCCCAGTGGAGCAGCATGCTGCTCCTGTTGAGGGGATGGGGCCCTTAGGTCAGCCGCCAAGATCTCAGGAGAGACCCGGGTGGCCCTAGTCTCCAAGCGTGGTGCAGGGCCCCTGCGCACCACCTCGGCGTAACCTCCCTTTGACAGGAAGGACAGCTTCGTCTTAGTCTCCAAGTAGGTGACATTCTCCTTTGCCTTTAGAAAAAGAATTTATTTTTCTTGACGCCAAAGGAGACAGGTGCGGGAGTAAGCTGTGTGGGGCCCACTGCAGTTACTACAGCGGGCCGCTGCCTCGCAGATGTCAGCAATATGTTCCTGGCTTCCACATTTCGCACAAGTTTCTTTCCCTCGGCAGCTGCGTGACCCATGCCCAAAGCGTTGGCAGCGGAAGCACCGTTGCGGGTCGGGGACATAGGGACGGATGCGACAATGGAGATAGCCTGCCTTCACAGTTTCAGGGAGGGTGTGTCTCTCAAAAGTCAAGATCACGTGCTTTGATGGGGTTTCCTTTCCATCCTTCCGGAAAATAATACGTTTAACGACGACAACACTGGCATCTTTCAGTCCTTGCATGATTTCTTCCTCGCTAGCGTCGAGAAAGTCGTCTTCAGAAACTACTCTACGGATCGCGTTGAGTGTCCGGTGAGGACTCGCGGACGCTTCGACGTCGACTATGGTGGTCATCTTGGAGAGTGCCTCACTTTGAACTTTCCTGTTTACTTCAACGAGAAGGTCGCCGGACGTGGCTACGCCACGCACAGCCAGACGTGGGTGGGCGAACCCACATGACTGAGGTTTCGTAGTGACGCCACTCACCAAGCACTTACTATGAAGTAGGTGCCCACTGCGTGCGGGTGTGGTGGCCCACGTGGCTGGGGTCCGTGGTGGCGCTACTAACCAAGCACCTAGCACCGAAGGTGTAGGCGCCCCCTGCGGGGCTCGGGGTCCGTGGAGACGCCACTCTCCAAACACCTGCTTTTTCAGGTGCCCCCTGCGGGGACGACCAGTACTGGTCGGCTGCCTGTCCGCACGTGAAGCCATCGCTTGTGATTGCCTGATGAGCCCCGTTTGTTGTTTGCCTACATTCGGCCAGGTTCGCTGGCGCCCTCTGTACGTCTGAGATTCACTATCTTTTATCACATTTTTATTAGTGAAATAAGCTGCACATATTTGTAACTTTAACTTTTTGGGATGCTTAGAGCACATAGAATGTGTTACGGCCATAAATAGGCCATCTTAGAAAGCTCCTGAGCGCCCCTTTAAGAGAAGAAATTTCAGCTTTGGAATATGCATTAAGAAAGGAGGTCCATTATTGCTGTACACATCAAATACTAATAATGAGATAAAAAATGTTCCATGTGCTTTTCACATACATGGTATTGTAGGTGCCCTTTAAAGAACCATTTGACAATTTTTATATTCAAAATCGCAAAGTACGAAGGAAGTATACTGCTGTGCATTGCCCATGTTTTGTACAAATATGTGCAGTCTCGGGCAGCCGAGCGATGTGAAAAAAAAAACCTTTTGCTCCACTTCATGACAAGTCAGGAAAAAGAAGACACGAATCAGCATGCCCTCACCGTAGCTGACTACCTTCCCTTTCTATGTTCAGATATAGGCATCAATAAGTCTCACCTCTGTCTTCTTTGCTAGTCTATACTAGCGAAGCAGGCTAGTTTACTAACCCCTGGATAGGTATGATTGGCACTGCTCAACTGTAATTTGTGGGACACGGCTGTCAGATAGCACTGTTGTCACTCTCATCCGCATGTACACTTTTTCGGAGATAGTTTACCTTCTCGATCTATGGCAGGACATGAATCATCCTCTTTTATTTCTATTTTTTTTCTACTTTTAGTAGGAAAGTAGGCATCGAGCGAGCATAATATTTGGATACTTAGGATCCTTAGAGCCCGTCGAATGAGTTATCACTCATTCGACTTTGAGATTTTCGGATAAATCCGAAAATCTCAAAAAACACCCGCCGGTAAAATTTAATCAATTCTGATTTATCCGATAAACTCCGAAGTTTGATTGCCAATGCCCCCCCCCCCCCTTCCAATAAAATAAATAGAGACGGTATTTTATAATTAAGTTTGATCAGCGAAAAGGGTCAATGGTTCCAGGAAAATGCCACCACAGTTATCTTTCAAATCTCGGTTCATTGCCAAAAAGGGGTCTTACCGATCATCTTGCAAGGTTCAGAACGACGTCATTGTGCATTCGGGTCACGAAAACAGCCCCTGTATTGGTTTCCAGTTTGGGCCACACTATAGTGCTTTAAGAGGAAGATGAGGTTGTGTTTTTGTAACAGCTAAAGCTATATATAGATCCTAGAGATTGCATAAAATTGGAAGAGGGACAGTTGAAACTTCCCTATTACATCCTTTACCACTCCACCTAGCGCGGCAGCGGTTTATTTTTAAGGTGTCAGCGTTTATCCTAAGCCACAGATGTGTACAACTTTTGCCGTGTGACAAATTAATATTGCCAATGGCAATGGCACCAACACCAAACCCAGCTGAAGAAATATTCTTTGATATAAGCGCGTTTTATTTTTTCTTATTTAGCATACGTATACACCCGGATATTGTTTCTTTGTTTTTCATAAGAAAAACTGCGAAATTAAGCTCCGATTTTGAAGATTTTGGAATCAAACAAAAATAAACTCCTATAAAGTCAGAATGTTCGGAAAAAAATAAACTCCGAAAAACACCCTCCGAATTTGACGAAAAATAAACTCCGAAAACACTGAATCCTAGTTATCACCAAAAACAGACGATCTCAGGAATGTCTTTAGTCCACCTGTAAGCCAGTACCTGTGTTTGTCTCTGTGTGCCTGCCTGTTTGTGTTCTTTCTTTCGTGCCATTAGTCTGTTCTCCAAAATAAGCCAATGAAGTGGAAACAATAGACAAAGTGCCCTGTAGGCCCTGATACGTACCTCACCATCCCGGACAGGAAAGAAAGGGGGCCAAGAGAAGGCCAGAACCTCATCAGGTGGAGCAGCCACAGCAGCACCTTGGGAGAGCAAATTGAAGGTTAGAGAGACGAGTAACATCAAGATCTTGATTCGCTTATACGCTTAGGACATACTGTAGCTTTAATAAAGAAAACGTTAGCCACACCACGTAATCCCAAATGACGTGCATGCAGTGTAAATAAAGCACAATATTATTTCACTGCATAAATCTAGCCCCATGCTAAGGAGCTATGTTAGTCAAGTCATTCAACCTCATGTCTTTGTTGTAGTAATTGAAGGAAACATGCATATGCCCAAACAAAATGTAGGCTACAGTTACTAATAGGGTGAGATTTCAGTAATGCATCATAAAACAAGTGAAAGCGATTGGCTGATTTTCACACCATCAGCCAATCACTTTCACCTGTTTCATGATTTGTGAGGGTGCAAAATTGTGGAGGTAGTGTCAGCTATTCCTTGCGGTACTTTTAGTGAGGTGACACGAGGGTGCTGTGGTCACTATCATTAAAGTGGTATGCTGCTTATGATGTTGCCACAACCAGGCTGCTTTATGCACTGAATAAATGAAGACTACCTTTTGAAATCACGCCTTTAAGATAGTA
The DNA here is from genome assembly GCA_013358835.2 of Ixodes persulcatus. Lineage (NCBI taxonomy): Eukaryota > Metazoa > Arthropoda > Arachnida > Ixodida > Ixodidae > Ixodes > Ixodes persulcatus. The sequence continues at coordinate 13,420 of JABSTQ010011205.1, forward strand.
TTTATTCACGTGCGATAATGCCAACCTTACCAACTCTTGTCGTTGCAACTACTCGCATGTCAAGCAAGCAATGACTGTCTCGTGCTATGCTGCATAAAGAAGTCATGAAAGGAAGTCGTCCTGCAAGTACATAATTAGATTCGGGCCCACCAGCACTGTCACCCTGTCAGTAAATTAATTTCTGCTGATATACAGATCAAAACAAATTAGGTATTGCAACACACCGTCAGAGGCGCCTTGGGCAACGACACTGTGTGTGTGTGGGCGAGGGGGAAGCGGCAGGCAAACACAGCAGAATCTCGATAATATGAATCTCTCCACTCCACTTCACACCCTCCGTTTATTGAAAGTTACCCATATATTAACCGGCAATGCAGTTTGGCACTACACGTTGCGCCATCTAGCGGCGGCCAAATAAAACACTGGGTGGGCCAGGACGGCCAGGATCGCGGGTGGGCGCATTTCAGAAACCACGTGTGAATGTGGCATTTCGGATCGGCGTGAGCCTTTTTGGGAACAGTTTCTCTTAAAAGTAAGTCCCGGCTTCACGTCTCTATGACCTCAGCGGGCTCCTGTGACATCTCGCCTACTCCTAGAGTTCCCCCAAAAAATAAACGTCGCTACTGCTGCGCGAAAGACTGCCACAGTCACAAAGGTGACTCAAGCGTCAAACCATACTGCTTCCCCTCGAGATCTTGGGAAGCGACACGGCGACAGAAGTGAATCACTGTAGTGCGACGCATTAAGTAAGTGAATTCTACAGTAATTTTTGAAGTGAACGAAAATAGATGTGCAGGCTTGGAAAGCGGTCCGACGAACTCGTTTTGCATTCTACTCGGCAAAATAACAAACTTATACAAGTTGTTTTACGAGTCACTTATACTAGGTTACAAGTCAAAAATGTAGGGCAAATGCCCGTCAAAGGGAATCCCATATCCCTCCGCCACCTCCGCATCCAATAGCGTCCCATCGTTTCGGTGACTTTGCGGCCAACGCGCGTGGAGGGTCTTGCCTTTCTGTACATATTTGCTTTATCTTTCGACTTTGACTTAGCATTGTGGAAGCCACGAGAGGGAGATTAACTCTTCCCCCTTCCGATGAAAACAAAGACGACTTTAGGGGATTAGCTTCCCCCATGTAGAAGCCACGAGAGGGAGGTTAGAGTTTTCCCCCTCCGATGGAAACAAATACGACTTTCGGGGATTAGGTTCCCCCTCCAATGGACACAAAGGCTGCTTTCAGGGGCTCGGTTCCCCCTCCGATGAATACCAAGGTCGCTTTCTTAAAAAAGTGGGATCGGAGACAAGTTGGCTTCACTCTGTAGCCAATATCTATCCATTGAAGCGGAACAAGGAGCGTTTCCAGTGAACCCTTCTTTTGACTGCGGAGGGATTTGAAACCGGCGCATCACGCTTGTGGGAGGAGCTTCTCCTACCTTTTAAATTTAACCTTCTATAGACAGCCACACAGGAAATACGGTAGAAACGATTGGGCCAATTGTTGCTTTGCAGTGCCGTCGAGAATCAGGCAATCAGGCCTTCAAGAAGCGAGAGGCCCGTTGGGCCGCTTCGGCACTCGTAATTGTACGTGGGCATAGCCGTTCGGCACACACGTGGTCACAACCAAAACCTTTTAAACCTGTGAGTTCTCAAATAGTGAATTTTCGTAGCACATTGTTTTTTTTGCGGCAACCAAATTTAATGTTGTGTCTGGTAACAAATGTGACGGCATGCAGAAAACAAGATGTACAAGTTTTTCTTTAGAAAGAGATCATGCGAAGCATAAATATCCTTCTCTCACGCACACTTTGTTGCCTTGTCATTGTTTTACACCAGGATTGCATATCACATTACAGCCATTGCAACGTGCGTACTATTCTCTAGCATGCAGAGTTTAGTTCCGATTACCTACCTTTTACTCTAGCCGGGGGCGAGCGCGAGGAAACAGGAAAAGCGTGCTGCACCAGGCTGGAGCCGGGCAGGAACGATGCAGCCGTTCTGGTTGGTCTGGCCCATGGCGATCCCCGGAGCGTTCCACCAGCGAGGTTCAGATCAGGAACAGCGGACACGGCTAGCTCTGGCCATACCGGCCAAGGCCATACCGGCCTAGGCCATGACGATCCCGGACTGGTTCCGCAGCGAGACTCGGGCTGTGATAGCCCTGAACAGATAGCCTACGCAGCGATGGCGTGGGAAGGACGATCCGCAGGCCTGGGCACGGACGCCAACTGCGAGCACCGAACGACGGGCGACAACCAGGGTCGGTGGGTCCGGAGTGCCAGCTCTCGAAGACAGAAAACTGGGAAGTACAGTAAACCGATTAGGTGTCTTCTCGTTGTGTTGTGTCACTCCCTGGGATACGAGCGAAACAAATACCGATCGGGCGGCGATTAATATAGAGCGATCCTACAAGCGGTGAAGACAACTCAAAGAGGTGTCCAAATGACAACTCAATATGCTTGCCGGCTGGTTATGCGGGGTAACAAAAACTTTAAAACTGATAGCCGCCAGAAATATTTCTTCTGTAAATCTATACATTCAGACTCGTATCGCTCACTGAAGATGAAGCTACAAACGTCTCAGCAGATCTAATATTACAAAATTCCCGATTTGAAAAGCATCAAACACACAAAGACATATCCTTACCTTCCTCGTGACTTGCTTCCATGACCGTTCTAACCGTTCTAACGAGCTGGCGGGCCAAATCGCCCAGTGTACACAGACGCTGCCGACGATTCCCACCGCTTCTAGCGACACAACAGTTTATTCGTTTTTATTTTATTTTTTTTAACCCTTTAAGGCACAGTGTATCTTCCAGGATACATTCAATATAATGATAGATTTGTCTTGGAACCCGAAGCAATACTCAGGCGAAATGTTTAACGCATCTTAGCTAGGGCTGTGCGAATATTCAAAAGTTCGAATACGAATCGAATATTTTCCTCATTTGAAACATATTCGATTCAAAAATTGCATATTCGGAAGTTCCCGAATATTCGGCTAAAGCCGAATATTCGGGAAAAACGGCGAATATTCGCACAAACTGCGAATATTCGAGCAAGTAACGAGTAATCTGCCTGCCACGCATTACCCTATGCATATGTTTATCACTGAGAGAGGCCTACGATGCTTGCGTTATCGGTATGCTCCGTTTCTATCTGTCCGACGGCAGCAAGACAGGATCAGTTTCGGTTTCTTTTTCACCAAGCCCTTCTTTTGTGGCGCCTTTATAGCAAAATGTGGTGTAATTACGCGTTCTATAATATGATACAATAAAATAAACCTTGAGAGTGAAATATAAATATAAAATAAATCTCGAGAGGGTTATGTGATATAAATGTTTGAAAATTATAAAAAAAAGAAAAAGCTAGGTGTGAACAGAGCATTGCATCGCTATTGACAACAACTCCTTCCACTCCCGCGCAGTCAAAACTATGGATGTCACGACCTGCATAGGTTCGAGTTCGACGAAGTTCGACTGTTTCAAACTTCAACGTGATGTTCAACAAAGGTTCGAGTGAAGTTCGACTTTTGTGCGCAGGCGCAAAAATTAAAAAAAAAAGAAACTAGTTGACTCCACCTGGCGGACGAAATGTGCCATATTTGTTGGGTTTATTGGCATCACTGGTTCACATTAATAACTAATGAAAACGTTTAAAGCGCATCTTTTTGCTTTTATATGGTGTAAACATTGGTAACCATTTTATTAAATATGAAATGCAGTACTTTCTAAATTATTTGTCTCCCAAAATTCGAAATATTCGTGTAGCAGCCGGGTAACACTGTCCATAAGTCGAACTTCTATGAACTTTAGTAAAAATTCGCAAGTTTCTTGAGTGAAAGGGTCATTCTACTGGCGGAAATGTTGTCACGGCGCGTAGGGAGCGCTGACTTTCTGAACACGTTGAGCAGTTCAGTTTCCTATTCACGATAATTTGTAATGAGTGCAGTACTAGAAGTAACTTTAGCCTGATGCAGCCCAGTAAAATGCAGTTGCATTGATTTATTTCAAAAAGGCATAAAACCTGCTGTTACCTTTTTTTTTTTGCATTTTTTATTACTAGACACGTATTCGATATTTGATTCGATATTCGAAACCCGTTTTTTGTCTTATTCGTATTCGATTCGTATTCGTAAATTTAAATATTCGCACACCTCTAATCTTAGCAGATACATTTTCTGGTTTCGTTTTCATGGTCGCAAATTTTCACCGCCAGGGGTTTTCCAGATACTCCGTCGGCTCCGATGTGCATGGCGGTGCCTAGGACGCGTATTGTCCGTGCCGTGCTACGCACTTCGACCTGCTGTTACAAAGGTAAGCAGTACTTTGCTCTGAAATATGCTAATTTTGCATTTTTAGAAGTTGTGGATTCCATAGCGCAGACGTATTTTACACTGAAACGTATGAAAGTCGGGAAAAAAGTACATAGTAGATATGAGTATCGTGTAAAGGCTGTTTCACAAGGTGCGATTCTCTCCCGAAATCGGTGCCATTTTCAGTAAATGTGCGATTAAAATCGCAGTCGCACTGCCGCAGCGGCTCTGCGACAGATTTCCACCAAGTTGGTATTTTGCCGCAGAGTCGGTGCGATCGCTTTCTCGTCATCCAGCCGTTCATTAGCCAGCTTTCATACGCGATAATAAATGTAGACACATAAAAGCTTCTGGTTTAATTCTCAATTATTAGAAATTTCTAGTTACATATTGCATTCCTAAAACATTTGTGCTTATTAAGACGTTTTTGGTGTAGTTTAGACAAAGTCAAACGCGTCGCGTCCATGTCCGAAGCGCCGGCCGCTCCGACAGAAATCGCGCGGTTGTTGGAGCATGTGAAACCAAACATTGCGATCGCACTCGCTGCGTCGGCTGTCGCATCGATTTTTTTCTCGCAGTCGCTGCATGTGAAACAGGCTTAAGAGAGGAGTCGCATAGTTGCTTTGTGATACCTGTGGTGTTTCCTTCCGTGCTTAGAGTTGCCAGTGTTTCGGTAGTTTTAAGCCGATAAATGTTCAGCCAGGTAAATAGGTTGGGCGATAGTTTAGTTGCGGGCGTTTACTTTGAATTTTACATACCTATGCGCGAGAAATCACTGTAATTATTGGAAGAAAGCTTCCTGTTTGGCGTAGTTTACTACATCCCTGTGTCGACCTGTTTACTGATAGAATTTGACGTGGTGCTCTTTTCTTTTAGGTTTCGTATTCTACTGCCGCCCGATGGAAATTCCATTGGGATCTTTCTACCAGACACGGAGTCGCGATCGTCCCTGTGTGGTTTTGATTCCGGAAAGTGGAACAGTGTCCAATGCGGGATCTAGCGATAGTGAAGTGAGTGACGGTGACGAGGAGAACTTGCCAAAGAAGGGCCTAACAACAGAACTTCTATGCGATAACAAAACTGAAGGCGGAACACCCGCCTATACAGTTCTGTCAACGTCAAGAAAGAAACAAAAGTCAGCACCGCAAGTATTTGACTGGCGAAGGGAAGACCGGTGTTTCGTCGAGCCTGCGGAATCCATGTTTACGGCCTCTGATGATGTCAGAAGCCCTCTGAAATATTTCCTAGTTTTCATTGATGACAACCTGCTGACAATTGTTGACGAGACAAACCTCTATCTTGTGCATCAGGCTTGAGCGTATGGCTAAGCGTTTGTTACACTGTGTCAGCATGCTTACGGAAAGTGCATATTATTCAAACTAAATCGTTGAATCGCCCGTTCAATTAAGCACCTTATAAAATCAAATGTGGTGTTTGAGCTATACACATATTATTTCATTTTACAAGGAAACATGTTTTCATTCAGCACCAGACATATATCCGGAATGTGTGCTCACCAGAGGAACCCTGGTGTGCATGTCAGGCTAGTTTAGTGTGCCGTGGTGTGCACATTAGACTGGTGTGGTGTGACATAGTGTGCACATCAAGCCACTCTAGTGTGCCCTGGTGTGCACATCAGACCAGCCTAGTGTGCTTTGGTGTGCACATCAGACCACACTAGGATGTTGTGATGGGCACATCAAACTAGCCTAACGTGTTCTGGTGGGTACACCAGAACACGTTAGGCTGGTTTGATGTTTACACCAGAAAACACTTGGACACACCAAACCGGTCTGGTTGATTTTAAAGCGCAGCTCTTAGGGGCCCGTTTCCGGCTTGAGCGGCGTCGGCGTCGCCGTCGCCGTCGGCGTAAGCGCGCGTTGCATGCAACCCAGGTTGCATGCGACCCAGGTTGCATGCAACCGGCGTTGCATGCAACCCACCAACATCAATGTAACCGCGTGTTGCAGGCAATCCAAGTTGCATGCGACCCGCGTTGCACGCAATCCGGGTTGCATGCAACCCCCCAACATCAGTGTAACCGCGCGTTGCATGCAACCGCGCGTTGCATGCGGCCCGCGTTGCATGCAACCCGCCGGAGTCGCCGGGTTGCAAGCAACCCGGCGACGCCTACGAGGTCACGTGACCCCCCCCACCCCCTATCCAAGGTCACGTAACCCCCCCCCCCCCACCCCCGAGGTCACATGACACGCCCCCCCCCCCCCCCGCAGTACGCTTCGCTCCTCCTCCTCAAGAGCTGCGCCCTAATTCGGCCTTACAGGGAGTTGTAATTGGCTTTCATTTTTTTCAATAGGGCCCACTACGTTTCAAAGGTAGGTTCATTTCGTTACCATTTCCAATTTTGGTCCCGTAATAAAAATAAGGTGAGATAAAATATGTCCAAAAGGAACTAAAAATGAAAAACAAAAAGTCGCCATTGAGTTTTTGTTTTGTTTTTTAAAACTTAAACAAACAGAAGAGCCTGCGGTTCTCATTCTAAATGTGATTTTGAAGCTTGGTCCCATCTTCCACTCTCGATTTACTAGAGTTGCGCAGAACTATGAAAGGCGCATGCAAAAGGAATCAGCTTTGCTGCCAGCTTTACTTGAGCGAGTAATCTTGCAAGAGAAGAGGTTTCTAAAGCCACTCCCGCGCGTCCGTGCATCTCGCGACGCTTCACAGAACACTCGTGATGGAGCATTGGAATTTGAGATGAACGCGTCGACGAAGGGAAGGCGGGGTTCTGACTTGAAGTCAAAGCCGTTCGCTAGAAGCTACGTGACATTTTTTTTAATACTTTTAAGCAATTCAAATAAAGCTGGACGAATGAACTGCTCCGTACTTCTATATATTTACTAGTGCTTATGTAGCACTGCGTCCAAGGAAAAGGTTGTCAGGCGTGAAATAGGACTCTACTCGCCTGAAGTGGAGCTCAGCGCTCAGGTAAGATGTTTGCACTCTACTAGAATATTGGAAGCAGGAACGTAAGACGTCATTTTATGAAGATCTTGAGAAAGGAAGCCTTCACTTATTAAGAATTGATGTAATACATGCGCAGTCGTAAATTTGCCCTGTTTTCTACATTTATTTATTAATTAATTTCTTGCATACTGCACACGAAATTAATGGTCCTGGCAAGAAGCACAGAAAGGAAAATAGAGTACATTTCGTTCAAATTCAGGGAACAAAATGTACAACTTCCTGAGATGGTCCGTGGAGTAAAATGTTTTTAAGAAAATATACAAATTATATTCCATTTGCATTCTGACACACAGACAATGACAGTCCTTGCAAAGATGACGATGCTTTGACAAGGAGCATACATTTAACTTTTTTCTGATTGTGGCCCATAGGATTATCTGCAAAATGGTTCTAGGGCCGTGGAATAAAACTGTTCGTGTTCAAAATCTCCATTACTGCTTATTGATATTTTACGACTGTCGTCTTAAATAATGCCGTGGAACACTGCGATATGTGTTGTTGTTCCGTTGAAATATAACAATTTAGTGCATGCTCAGAGGCGTTGATGCCCTAAAAAATTGTGGATGGCGAAACTTTGTTCATATATATATATATATATATATATATATATATATATATATATATATATATATATATATGACGAATCCCTGAAAAATGCAGGTCCTCCCAGCGGAACGGTTGGGAAATAAAGTTTTGAAATTTAAATTTCCAAGTTGTTTTCTGGTGACGTTTTTATTTACAGTGATGTCTCGTTAATATGGACAACTGCGTTCCCGTACAAAAAACCGTCCATAATTTGAGTTGTCCATAATAACGAGACAAAAATGCATTTATTTTCCCAATGTGTCCCCGAAAGTGGTGTCCATATAGCGGGGTATCCATATTAGCGGGGTTCATATTAACGAGACACTACTGTACCTATATATATATATTTAAATATATCTATAGATTTACATAGATATAGTTGTATAAAGTGTCTTGTATCGTTATCTTCACAGATGGCGGCAAGCGAACAATGGGGCCATTGGCAATGCACGGAAAACACGAGGCGCGCGGGGGACACTCACGCGCGGGCGATCGAACCAGGCGGAACGATCTCCGATGCTGCTTAGTAAAAGCTTGTTTTAGCCTTCGAGCTCCTAAATTCCTGATTGGAAACACGACATGGTGACAGCGGTGGTTTGAGCAGCGATTTAAGGCATTAGTCTCTTCGGGAACGACGGGATTTCGACAGCAGCAAGCAGTCAGCCAGGGATCAGTGAGCCAAGTTTCAACATGCCAAACGAGAACGAAGCTGGTACCGAAACCGCACAAAGGACAACTGCGACGCAGCAGCGAAATGTCGTTAATTTGTTTTAACCCGTTCGCAATTGAGCTTCCCGAGAATTTGGACTTTCGCGACCCAACCGACTGGAAACTTTGGATATCACGTTGAGAGCGCTAGCGCTTAGTGTCAGGCCTTCACCTCCGCGACGCGGAAACACAGGTGAATACCTTTCTGTACGCGATGGGAAAAGGAGCCGAGGACATTTTCGCATCACTAAAGTTGACAGATTCTGAGCTCACGGACTACACCTTTGTCAAGGGCAAGTTCGAGCAACACTTCATCCCCTGGACGAATATAATATTTGAAAGGGCGAAGTTCAATTGTCGAAAGCAAGAAGCGAGTGAGTCAGTCGAAATGTTTATAACAGAACTTCACAAACTCGCGGAAACGTGCGAACACGGCCCGCTTAAAGAAGAGCTCATTCGCGACCGCCTAGTTGTTGGGCTTTTGAACCTGGGACTCAGCGAGAATTTGCAGCTAGATTCCAAGCTTACACTCCAGTCCGCCATAAAGAAAGCACGGAATTCCAAGATTTTCAAGCAACAGCAGAATGAGCTGCGCGACAAAACAGAGCGGAGCGCCACGGTCGACGAGCTTCGACGCCAAAAGGGACGTGAGAGCCATGGGAAAACACTGCGGAAAACGGACAAGCTACCAGTTGGAGAACCGGCAGGGCACAACGTATGCAAGTGGTGCGGCAGCCCACAACAGCACTCTAAAAGACAGTGTCCAGCGTCGGGGAAACGGTGCAATAATTGTGGAAAGACAGGTCATTATGCGACTGTCTGTTTGTCTGTACGTCACCAGTACACCCCAAAGAAGGAAACGGCAAACACAGAAGAAGTCTTTCTCGGGGAAATCCGCAAGGCAGACAATCAAGAGCCGTGGTTCATCACAGCAACCGTGGGTGGATGCCCCGTTCATTTCAAAGTCGACACAGGAGCGGATGTGAGCGTCATAACTGTTTCACGTTATGACAGCTACCGCATCAGTCCAGAAAATCAGACAAGAGTATTTTTGAACCTGGCAGAACTCCTATCAAGACGAGAGGGATGCTCGACGCAACCATTGTATGGCAGAACAAGTCTGTTCGCCAGCGGGTTTTTGTTGTGGAAAACCTCCAAACAGCCTTGTTTGGACGGCCAGCCATACGTGTTCTTGGTGTACTGGCACACCTGGAGGCCGTGGAGACGCGAGGACAAAACCCAGCAAAGAAAGACAAGTCCCCAGAGGCGAGACCAGAGTTTAGCACATTATTCACAGGACTCGGGGTCATGAAGACAGTCTACAATGTGACGCTTCAGCCAAACGCTAAACCTTATGCAGTAGCTGCTCCTCGACGAGTGCCTTTTCCTCTCCTACCTAAGGTGGAACATGAACTGCAGAAAATGAAGAAGCAAGGAGTTACCAAGCAAGTTGAACATGCAACGCCTTGGTGTGCACCTATGGTCATCGCCAAGAAAAAGGATGACGAGATTAGAATCTGCGTGGACAATACACAACTAAACCAGAAGGTAATCAGGGAAAGAGTCATCATGCCAACAGTTGAAGAAAATTTGGCAAAGGTAGGATTCGCCAAACAGTTCAGTAAGCTGGATGCCAATGCTGCCTACTGGCAGACACCGCTTGCTGAGGAATTTCAGGATCTGACTACATTCATCACGCCGTTTGGGAGATTTCAATTCCTGCGGCTACCCTTTGGCATCGCAACATCGCCAGAGTTCTTCCAGAGAGAAATGCTTCGTATACTGGAGGGACTGCCTGGACAGGTTTGCCACCAAGATGACATAGTCGTGTTTGGGAAGGACAAAGCGGATCACGACGCTACACTGTAAAAACAAGCGTAAGTTAACAGCCTTTTTCAAAACTGGAAAGCGCCGTGAGAGGCGCGCATGGGTAAAACGCCGTAGAGGTGACATCACGGCACGAGTCCGTAAATGTACGGCTTCACATATTTCTTAGTTCACGTCTGTGTCCCCTTTTCTTTCAAGTAAAAACACATGGCACATGCCACGTTTGCTCTAGGGAAAGTTTTCTTGTTGGCAGATGTCTCATGTTACGTGCTATTCGTGCGAATGCGAAAATCTCTTTGAACGGCGGAGGGAGACCCACCCGAAAGCCGGCGCACTCAGCTTGCGGACGAAGACATCCGAGCTAGAGGAGCGACCGTCCGTCACGTGATGTTTACTTGCTGTGCGCCGCTGCGCCCGGTTCCTACGCTCGCTCGCGCGTGAACCACCACAGGCGGTCTCTTCGTTGTCGCCGCGATCATCTGTCACCATTCGACCAGACTAAGAAGGTAAGCTAGCTCATTTTCGCATGCGCCTTGCGAGATAACCGAAGGGCAGAAGGAATCAAAGGCGCGTAACTTAACGCAATAGCGCGGGCTGAGTCAGAAAACGCGCTAAATGTTTTGCTTTAGCTTCCCGACTCAGTTGCACGAGGGAAACCTATCCACGCATCAGACTCGACTCGATGGACGCGTGCAGGCACAGGACTCATCGCCATGGGTGTTTGGTTTGCTCTGGGCTGAGTGGGCTCTCCCGAACTCGTTCTGTTCGTACCTTTTTTGCTTTCGGGCGCCGTCACCTTTTCGCTTTCGGGCGCGGTAAAAACGGGGGAAATCAGATTTTAACATGAGGCACTGAACCGCGCTCGTTGAATAATTAAAATCAGCGCTCTCGCTTAATGAATTTCAGAGAGCATGTCGTGTTTTCTCTAGTTTATACACTGATGTTTAGGACAATTGCTGAATTGCGTCCCACCGCTTGATCGCTGCAGCCCGAGTGCGGCCGCCGGATGGCAATCTTGCATGTTGAGAAAGCGCGCCTTTGGAGCGTTGTGGAGGCTGGCGGCAGCGTGCTGAAGACACAGTTTCTACTCGTTCGTCGTCATTCACCGCCGTTAAGAACACGTGACAATTTTTACGGAAGAGCAGTGCCGCAGAAAAAAGGCACAACTCGTCGAAAGCAAGTTTCGCCGGTCTCGCGGCGTGTTCAAAGCTTCCTTGACACGCCGAAGCGCTGCGTCTCTATGCTTTCGCACGCTTGGATGCCGGTCAAGAATCGAAACCGTGTGGATGTGTTTTGCGAGCGCAATGTGCCTGTAGCCATATGTGCCTTTGGATCAGCGTTTTACTTTACTCTGACGACTGTATTTGTAACTAAGTGGCGACGGAAGAGGGGGGCAAGGTACGTCCTTTTTTCGTGGTTAGACGGTTCAGAGAATACCGCGCACAACAGCTCCTCATCAGTGATCAGCGGTGACTCATTATCAACCTACTTAATTTCACTAGACGTTAGAGAACGGCTCGCCTAATTGTGATTGGTCAACACCCTGCACACGACCATATGGACTGCCCTTCACAGATTTTCATTCTCGCCGTCTTGTACGTTTGCCTTCGAAAACCCTCCTTGCTCTACAGCGTTGCTCTATTTGTGCTGCTATGTGATCTATTAGAGTAGATTTGGAACATAGACATGGTTAATAGAGCTTAATAGCAACTGTACAGATTGCTTTCCCCCCTTTATTGATAGCAACTCGCCTGAACATCTGGACGATCGAGAACCCTTTGGCCGATATATGATGCAAAGACATCTATGCGCGACACACCTTCAAAACTTTGCCGCGGCACCGATCCTTGATCGGTATCCAAGCGTGCGTAGGCACAGAGACTCAGTGCTTCGGCATGCCAAGGAAGCTTTGATCATGCCCCAAGACCGGCGAAACTTGCTTTCGACGAGTTGTGCCTTTTTCATGCGGCACTGCGCTTCCGTAGAAATTTACATGTGTTCTCATCAGCAAGTATCCGGCTTACACAGGGTTTTAAAAAACGTTTTTGGCGAATGACGACGAACGAGTAGAAAACGTGTCTTTAGCACGCTGCGGCCAGCCTCCGCAATACTCAAAGAACGCGATTTTTCGACATGCAAGATTGCCGTCTGGTGGCCGCACTCGCGGAGCGGGCATGCGCGATCGAAGATTGAATTTTTTCTGCGCTGCTAAGGTTTACGAACTTGGACAAAGGAGACTAGAAGGACTACACATACAAACGAAGGCGCAACTAACAACTGGTTTATTTTTCCTGCCACACCATGGATAAAAGAAAAAACACATAGAAAAGAAAAAGAACAAAGGGAAAGACATAAACATATCCAAAACAGTCATGCAAGGGTCATCTCAAGATTAGATATTGACTGCAGGCGGCCCCTACACTTGCCCGCTACTCATCATGATGCGGCATCTTTTTTAGCAAGTCTATTTCCTTTTTTGTTAAGGAAAACCGACGGTTCACTGACACACGTTCCGTGCTTCCCTGAATTCATGAAAAATGCCTCCATAATTTCTCGTTTCGTCCTTTCACTCGATCTTTCCAAGATAGACGTTGATCCAAATAAAGCATCGCAGGGGCATCTACTACAATGTGCTGCCAGATTCCCAGGGGCTTGCAACTGCTCACACGCGTATTTGTGTTCCCGTAGCCTCTCATTTAAACACCTACCCGTTTGGCCTATATAAGATTTTCCGCACGATAAAGGTATTTTGTAGACCACGCCTTCAACGCACTCTACAAACTTGCTCCGGTGTTGTACTTGACACCTCACTTCGCCCCTCGCTTTATCTCAAGCTTTATTGACGTTTTGACACAAACCTTTCAGCTTATGAGGGGCAGATAACGCTACACGGACGTCGTGTTTTGCTGCGACCTTTTTGAGCCTATGCGAGATATTATGGATGTAGGGCAGAACTACTACGGGTTTCTTTTCCTCCAACCTATCCTTGGTTTTGCCGTTGTCTTTCAATTTGTTTAGACATATTTCTGCTACCGTTACCAGAAGTGTTTTTGGAAAGCCACTTCCTTCCAACCGGTCAATCTGCCTTCTCAGGCCTTCATTCACCCTGTGGTGGCAAGATTTTCCCAAGGCCTGCGACAAGCACCCTGAGGCGACACTTCTCTTCACTAGATTAGTGTGGGCGGAGTCATAAGGTAAAATTCCCTTCTCCCCTCTCGTCCTGTACATCCAACATGTATGAGCTTCCCCCATGCTCAGGTTGACATCCAGGAACTGCAAGTTGTCGCCCTCTGGGAGTTCGTATGTGAAATCCAGTCCGCCATGCACCTCCCTGAAACGGATCATGACCTTGTCTCTAATGGAGTCTGTTAAGTTGTGCTTCTGAAAACACAGCAAAAAGTCATCAACGTATCGGAAACACTTCACAACACCTAACTCTTCTAAAAATGGCCGAAGTCTGCGGTTGCCTCTAGCTAGGTACAAGTCACATAACACTGGCGCAATACAGGATCCTATACAGATGCCATCTTTCTGATTGTACACTCGGCCTTCAAACCGGACGTGCAGGAAGTGCAAGTAAGTCCGAACGAGATCCAAGAAGTCCCCTACGCTCATCCCACACTGGTTTTGGAATCGAACATTGCCGTGGGCATCGATGCTCTCTTCCAGCGCTCCCAGAACTCCTTCCTGTAGCACGTTGTAGAACAGGTCCTTAACATCCACCGAGAAGCAAGAGATGGGACTCGTGTCTTTCAAGAATTGGACCACTTCTTCCGAGTTCCGTACCAGAAACGGGTCGATCGAAGAATTCTCATGGAGATCAGTGAGTTTAGGTGTAAAAAAAGTTTTTGTCTATGGCAGTTTGTTTCGAGGTAGGCCACTAATCTCCACTAGAGGGCTGGATGGCGCATTGAGCGAACAGGTACGAAGCCACCGGAAGTCAGCGGCTTGTCCCGGAAGTGAGCGCTTGACAGGCTTTCCCACTCTTACGAGCGGTGGTCCAAACAGTGTCCAAGGCGCTTGATTTGCTTTTTTTATATCAAGAGAGCCTGTTTGTTGGGCAATAACAGTTCATGCAGGCCCGAGAAGTCTTCTTGGAAGCCATTTGATGTCTGAGAATTTTGAGTTTCTAGTTGATTAAGTGTACATACCCCAAGTTCAAATGCCTAATTCTCAAGATTGATTACTAAAAGGGATTATTACAACCCACGTAAAAATGCAGGAAGGAAAATCCAGCAAACACTCGACTTCCGGGACAACATTCGAACTTCCGATGGCTTCACTCGAGCACGACTCGGAGCGAATCTAAGCTCCTTCCAGGCCCCTATAGGCAGCCGGCAATGGCCAGGCTGCGCCACGAGAGTACTGCAGTCAGCGCCACAAGCAGAGTCGTCTCTGTTAATGGGGCGGCTAGTCTGCCCGTCGGGCCGTTACGATCGGCGGCGACCCCTATTTCAGCAGCCCCCTGTGCACCTGCGTCCCTGCGTGCCATGTCCTTGGTTCTTTTATGCGGTTTTTTAAGACCATCGGGAGCCTTAATAGGTCCAAGTGTTGAGAGAATATTCTAGAGTCATCATTTGCACACCAGTTTGAGTTGTCTTTAATACTTGCGGCCGCCCGATCGGTCTGTGCTCCGCTCGTCTCCCAGGAAGTGACACAACACAACGAGAAGGCAGCGAATGGGTTTATTGTGCATCTCGGTTGCCCGTCTTCGAGAGCCGGCAGTCCGGACCCGCCGACCCCAGTTGTCGCCCGTCGTTCAGAGCTCACAGTCGGAGCCCGTGTTCAGGCCTGCGGATCGTCCTTCCCACGCAAGTGCTGCAAAGGCTAGCTGTTCCTGGCTATCACAGCCAGAGTCTTGCTGCGGAACCATTCCGAATCGTCATAGACTAGGCCGGTATGGTCAGTGTTCGCCGTTTCCACCGGTCCTGATCCGTACCTCGCTGGTGGAATTCTCCGGGTTTCGCCATGGGCCAGACCAGCCAGAACGTTCCGGCCCCAGCCTCGTGCAGCCCGCTCTTCCTCTTTCCTCGCCGCTGGCCCCCGCTCGCGCCTCGCTCGGCCGTCCTCTCCTTCCAACGTCCACACACACTAGAATAAAATTTGGGTAATTAGAACCAAACTCTGCATGCTACAGAACCGTACGCACATTGCAAAACCTGGTGTAAAAAGGTGACAGGCAAGGAATTGTACGTGTAAGAAGGATATTTACGCTTCGCACGAGCTTTTTCGAAAGAAAAACTTTAGCATCCTGCTTTCTGCACGCCGTCACATTTGTTACCAGACTCAGCATTAAATTTGGTTGCTGAAAAAAACAAAACTTTGTGCTACGGAAATTCACTATTTGAAAACTCGCAGGATTGGAAGGTTTTGGTTGCGACCACGCGTGCCGAACTACATTAGGGGTGCCGGAACGGGCCGACGGGCCTTTCGCTTGAAGACCTGATCGCCCGATTCTCGACGTCACAGCAAAGCAGCAATCGGCCCGATTGTTCCTTTCGTATTTCCCTATGAGGCTGTCAAAACGACTCGTAACACAACTTCTCTAAATATGTTATTTTGCCGAGTAGTCTGCAAAACGAGTTCGTCCGACCACTTTCCAAGCCTGCACACATATTTTCGTACACTTCCCCCCCCCCCCCCCAACAGTTTCTGTAAAATTCACTTGATGCGTCGCACTGCAGTAATCCACTTCTGCCGCCATGTCGCTCCCCAAGATCTCGAACGGAAGCGGCGAAGTTTGACGCTTGAGTCACCTTCGCAACTGTGGCAGCCTTTCACGCAGCACTAGCAACGTTTATTTTTTGGGAGAACTCTAGGAGTAGGCAAAATGTTACAGGAACACAGAGACGTGAAGTTGGAACTTACTTTTACGAAAATCGATTCCAAAAAAGCTCACTCCGATCCGAAATGCAACGTTCACACGTGGTTTCTGGATGCGTCCGCATCCCCCGCTACCCGCGCAGGCGTGGCCTAGCCAGTTTCTTTATTTTGCAGCCGCTAGATTGCGCAACGTGTAGTGCCAAACTGCATTTCAGGTCGCCTATATTAGAGATCAGTGAGGTAGGCCAACCGCGCTAACAACGGCCGTGCGTGCATAGCATACCACGGGATGGCACCACCGACGTCATTAGATGCTAGAGAGCCTCAAGTAAGAGTGCATTCGTCTTAAACCATGGAATGCGTTTGCAATTTAATGGTGGCGTTAAAGATGGCGGATGATACAGTTTTCTGCGTGTAAAAAAGGCCTAACCTATCGGAACAAAAATGGTGTCTGTAGGAAAGTGTTATTTTACTCTTCGCGTAAAATCTTCAAGCAGCTGTTCATAACCAGATTTACGTTGAAAAACCGCCCGTAGCCCCGTAACCAACAGCAAAATTTTGCAATTTAATGGAGCCGATAAACTCATGCCTTGATCTAGCAGTTGAACACGCTCTTAGTTAAGGCTCTTAATTAGATGCTGGCTGGAAGCAGATGACGGCATGCCACCTGCTTTGGCCGCTATGATTTATTAAATACTTTCAGCAGATATGATGTATTACCGTTCGATAATAAATAGGACTGAGTTGCACAAACCACTTCCGTCCAACGGTGAGCTTCTATAGACGAAAACAATTTTGTTCTTTCATGAAATTGAGGAACCCCAAGTGACTCGCTTATCTTTGCCTACGTAAAAGCGACTATTAAAATATGTGCTCAAGCAAAAAGTGGCCACTTTCCGAGAGGAGTGTCCAACCCTTAGTTTCCCTTTTGTAGTAGCTTCTCATTGGCTGGAACGAATATTGATGCCTTGCGTGGGAGGAAGAGGGGTGTCAATCATTGTTCCGGTGGCACCGATTACTTGAGGAACACTCGTATGATTCTTCCTCCTATTATTTTCATTTTAGAGAAAAATGCTTGTTGTGACGTGTGGTTTTTTCGCTATGTTAAAATAGTTTTGTTGCTTCGCAGTTGTCGAAGATGGGACTGATTTAGTAATTCCATTAAGATTTAGAGGCAATGAGGTCCTTGCCAAAGTTCTGTGTTTTTGCTTTCTATCCCCTTTTATTACAACACTTCCAACAGCAATCTTTTTGCTGCGAATAATTGTGTTATAATTGCAGTTATAACAGTATTTATGGCACTGTGAGGAACTGCGGGAATTTCTATAGCACTTGCATCGCTTTTTACAATGTGATAAACCGGAATCGCCTGCTTCAAAAGCTTAAATTTGGGGGACACGCGACCACAGCCGTGATGAAGCACTCGCGCATCTTTTTGCTGCAGATTATACTTCTAAGCATCGCCAGCAATGACGGGGCCCATATGCTGGACGAACCACAGGACGCCACGGAATTCATCGTTCTCGAGCCAACCACGGGAAACCAGTGGCTCCTGGGACCCATCTTGGTGGACTTCAAGTTGGGAGCATTAGGAACCTACCAACACTGGTCTTCAGCTACGATGCCTCTACAAAAGCCGCTATCCCACGCCAGTCATGCGAGGCACGCTACCACAGCCATGATGGAGCGCTCGGACATCTTTTTGCTGCAGGTTCGTTATTTGAATACTTCAGCTTGCCGTCGTTCAAGCAACTATTGTCTTCTAGTGGTATCCTGCCCCAGTACTTGGTTGTGCCGTTTTCGTTGCGTGTGCTCTTGGTTTCACGACGTCATGTCCTTAAGTTTGCAGTGTGAAATAAATGAAATGAAATGTGTGCTACAAAAGACATGTTTTTGCTACAATAACTGCTACAAGCAGTTCTTTGGTAAGTTTCACCACTGATGATTACATTTTGTCTGTTAATGCATGGAAACATTAGCCACTTGTGCTTTCTTGCCTTTGAAACATTCTCAGATAATGATATGGTTTGAAGTTCATCTGCATCATTGTTTACTTTTAGAATGCAACACGCATCTCCAATGTTGAACTCGAAGAGCTTCCCACAGCGCCCATCTGCATCACACTGGGCTAGCGCCTTTGTGCATCTTTTGGCATGCAGGATACAGCACAACTTTATTTCAATTGTAGGCTACTCTATTAGCCAAGATTTGTACTTGGAGTGTGGTTTTGTACAAGAAAATATTTTTTCTCCATATGTTCACAAATCTGGTTCCCTCCATTTTCAATTGTACATAAGTGGCTCAGATAAGAAAGATTGTAAATAATTTGATTTAAAAAAACGGAAAAAAACGGAATTGACACATTATTTCTAAGTTCAGAGTTCACCATTTGCATCTCTGGTTGATTTCTATGGTACGTACCACACAACAAGTAATCACCCTGTGCCACCTACCTTATGTGAATGCTGAGGATGCTTGCTTTTGTTTATTGGTTGAAGGCAATAAAGATCCTTTTTTAAGAAAGAGATAGACCGGATGAGGAAGCAGTTGTCGTTGTCAAGAGCCGAAATTTCACCGGCTTTCACATATCCTTGTGATTCTGTACTGATAGCCTGGAGTTATCTGATCTTATTGAACTATCATGCAACAGCATCTGGTAACTGTACTGACAAATGTTCTCACGACACCAAGGGCTGTCTTTGATAAAGGGCTTTGCTTGACCTACATAGGCTATACAAAAGCGTATCATATATTTTCCCACCACACAATGCACCTGGAGGTGTCTCCTCCTCGTAACGTTTTTTGTCGCTCCCCTTCTCTGGTCAATACACAAACTGATATCCATGTGGGGTAGGTGGTGCCATATGATTTAAGTTGTCTTCTATGTTTTCTGTTTTATTTTTAATTCCTGGTAGCGAACCTCCACTGAGAGTGATCCTTTTATTTGCCGAGTCACTTCTATCCGTACCTGTTTTATGATTCCTTTGTGACATATTAACAAGGCAAACTACAATTTTAGTCACAATGAATTTTTATCCTAATTATATGTACGAGTAGGATCACTTGTCGCTCTGTTTTGGTTGTTGGAGCACCATAAAAATCTACACTATGTTTCATGGGAGTTACTTCAGCTCAAGTTTAAGTTCATTACCCTCAAGGGCATTCTCGTGGAATGCATTATGGGGGGGGCACAAGAATTTGTAGCGGCAATAAGAAAATACTAAATAGATTACACATTAATTTCGCGTACACATAAACAATTGTTTATGTGTACGTGTAAAACAAAAATCAGCTATAGAAATTATTTTAGTATTCAACTGGTTCTAGACTTTTCAGAAATGAAAAAATGGAAATCTAAGTATGTCACTGAAGTCCATTACATGTTACTATAAAACTGCCAAATATGTTTATTAAAGAACGTATTAGTTTCACAAAGAAATTCTAATTAGTTGCGGGACCCTAGGATCCACCTATTCAGCGAGCCAGCCATGTTTTCAGGCGTCGGTGACGACATTTGCCTTGTCCCTTTAGTGTCCCTAGTCAGTCCTAAGCGGCTAGGCGGTGCTACTTGTAGATCTCTTGTACGCACTTCCAGGCATGGATCAGAAGGCGCCCAGGCGTCCCTCGCCCCAACGTGCTCCTTTATCCCACTTTTCCTTCCCAAGGTTTGGGCAGTTGGAATACCTGGCACAGCTTGCTCCTTCAAATTCAATGTCACTTTTGGAGGGAGACGGCAGAGGATGAAACAGGTACAGAGCCTGAGTAACGGACATGCATGGCTTGGCGAAGGCGGGTAGAGAACAACGAAAAAGAGAGTGTTCAACGTCTCAATCAGAGTCACGTGGTTCATGGACGAGCTGCCGTCGCCACAGTAGGAGTTGTATCAAGGTATCCTAGTCACCAAATAAAAACGATGAACATTAAAAAAATAACTTTGTAATTATTGGAGTTTTAAATATTCTGAAATGTTTTGTGTATGTCCAATAACCTATGGTGCTGTCATGTAACGAATACTCTAACTTGCCTTATTCCTGTGTCCATGCCCCTTTCAAGTAATTTCATTTCGGTTTACAGCTTTCTTAAATCACACTCGCACCTGCAGTGCATTTACGTGAAACTCATAGTTTGCAGATATAGGGAGGTTTAGATTTTC
The DNA here is from genome assembly GCA_013358835.2 of Ixodes persulcatus. NCBI lineage: Eukaryota > Metazoa > Arthropoda > Arachnida > Ixodida > Ixodidae > Ixodes > Ixodes persulcatus. The sequence continues at coordinate 33,811 of JABSTQ010011205.1, forward strand.
ATTGCATTCTATTCAGAACCTAACCGCATTCCACATTTATTGTTTTCCAGGTTCTGTAGTTGTTCATATGGACTTGATTGCTCTGGAAGTTATGACGATTGCCTTCCACATGAAAGCTGGACGTGACCCACTTATTAATTGTCAAGAATAAAGGTATGCATGTGTTTTACTCCCTACCGCATCCTGTGTGCACTTCCTCGAAATTCAAGCACCTGTCTATCTCTAGGAGGTGCACTTTCTTAAATCACACTGGCACCTGCAGTGTACTTAGGTGTAACTCATAGTTTGCAGATATCGGGAGGTTTAGTTTGTCATCGCATTCTATTCCAAACCTAACCACATTCCACATTTTGTTTCCAGGCTTAGTTGTTCATTTGGAATTGATTGCTCTGGAAGTTATGAAGATTGCCTTCCACATGAAAGCTGGACGTGACCCACTAATTAATTCTCAAGAATAAAGGTATGCATGTATTTTACTCCCTACTTCATTTTGTGTGCACTTTTTTGAAATTTATTACTAACACCGTGTTCACGCACCTTTTTATCTCTGGGAGGTGCAGTTGGCAGTAACATCTGAAATTTACTTGTGACAGCAGGCTTGAAGAAACTCATTGAATGCGGCAACTCCATCTTTGAAGGCATTTTTCAAACTTCCCTTGCTAAACTTGTTTCGTAGCATAAGTCACCAGTTGGTTTCACTCTCTAGCGTCTGCCAGAATTAAGCTGAGGTTCCTGCACTGCACTTATTGTAACTCATTTGCAGCAATCGGGAGGTTTATTCTGTCATCACATTCAGTTCAGAACCTAATCAAATACCACATTCTTTTGTTTTGTTTTCCAGGTTCTGTAGTTCTCCATATGAACTTGATTGCTCAAGAAGTTAGAGATTGCTTACCACGTGAAAGCTGGGCGTAGCCCACTAATTATTTCAAGAATAAGAGTATGAACATGTTCTTAGATGTTCTTCTTTGAAATTTCTTACTAACAAGGTGTTTAATTATCTCTGGAAGGCAAAGTTGGCAGCAACTTCTGAAATTAAATCGTGACAACAGGCTAGAAGAAACTCATTGGACGCGGCAATTCTGTCTTTAAAGGCATTTTTCGAACTTCCCTTGTTAAAATGGTTTCGTATCATAACACACAAGGTGGTTTCACTGTTTAGTGCCCGCCAGAGTTAAGATGAGGCTCCTGCAATACGCTTACATGTAACTCGTAGTTTGCAGGAATTGGGAGGTTTATTCTGTCATCGCATTCTTGTTCATAGCCTAATCACAATCCACATTGTTTTTTTTCAGATTTTGTAGTTCTCCATGGGGACTTGATTGCTCTGGAAGTTAGATTGCTTTCCACATGAAAGCTGGACGTGGCCCACTAATTATTTCTCAAGAATGAAGGTAGAACATGTTTCACTTCGTACTGCATCTTACGTGCACTTGCTTGAAATTTCTTACTAAAACATAGTCTTGTGCGAACAGTAGATTTTGAGTTCGAAGCGAATAGATGTATTGGCAGAATATTTTAGATTTGAACATCGAATAGTTTTGTCACGCTTTTTACTATCATTGCATAATGCTTAGACAAAAATCCTGCTAAACTCGTGAAGGTTGTTCCACTTGTTCGTTCATAAGCCATGTATATTCTATCTATATTTAGGGACTGTGACCTTAGATGTTCTCATGTCTTGGGATGGCAAGTAAACAATGGATTTGGCATAAAATGAATCCTGTAGAGATGCCCAATTGAACGAATTTATAAATCTTGCTATATAAATAATCTTTCTTCAATTTTAGTTAAAAAATGAAAGCCGTTTACAATTCCCAGTAACGCCGGATTAGAGCGCAGCTCTTGAGGAGGAGGATGGAAGGGTACTGAGGGATAGGTTACTGCCTGAGGTCACGTGACCTCGGGGGTGACCCTCGCGAGGGTAACGCTTGTGAGGGTAACTCTCATAACCCTTGTGACCCTTGTGAGTGTGACCCTCATGAGAGTAACCCTCGTGACCCTTGTGAGGGTAACCCTTTCGAGGGTCACTAACTCTCGCAACCCTCGTAAGCGTAATGCTCGGGACCCTCGTTTGGTAACACTCGTGAGGATAACCCTCGTAACCCTCGTGAGAGTAACCGTCACGAGGGTAACCCTCGTGACGTCATTATGGGAAACTTCCCATAATGCAACGCGCGATTACGCCGCTCAAGCGGGAAACGGGCGCCTAAGAGCTGCGCTCTAAAATAATGAATCGCGCATGAGGAACGCAGACTGTAAGGGCATCTCTGCCTAACATAGTATACTCTCGTATAACAGTCAGTCTAACTTTGAAACATTTACTACCAAGTAGATATACACATTCACAAAGCTTCCATTTATTTTCAAATACAGCCGGCACGCGTGCACCATCCCGCGTTCAAAGTACTATGTTTTTCTTCCAAGCAAGCACTTGCGATATTCTGCTTTCCCACGTGTTTATCGTGGCTGGTTATCCTGTTAGTGTGCGCTTCTTACCGAGCATTGATGTAATGCAGAGAAGACACACGCGGAGCTCGCTTCCGGGGGTATTGCTTCTCCGCAGTGCGACAGTGCTCAGTAAGAAGCGCACTCAACGGGACTAGCCCACCGCAGCCAACACTTCGAAAAGCACGAATAGTTCAGTTCTTCTCAAAGCGAATATCGAATAGTGTATTATTCGAAACTACTGTTGGAAATTCCGAATATTCGCACAACCCTACTAACACGGCGTTTAATTATGTCTGGAAGGCACAGTTGGCAGTAACTTCTGAAATTAACTCGTGACAACAGGCTTGAAGTAACTCATTGGACGCGGCAATTCTGTCTTCAAATGCATTTTTCGAACTTCCCTTGTTAAAATGGTTTCGTATTGTCACGACTGACAATTGGATGAGGCGATGATAACTGCAAGAAACTGAAACGTCTAATGGGGTGAACGGTGTGCCCAAAAATAAAAGAAAGAAAGAAACAGAACAAAGCAGAGCGTCGCGAGCGTCGAAGTCGGCGTAACAGCAGAGTCGAACGCTGAGGCGAGGCTGACAGTGGCTCGCTACGCGAAGCCCCTTATGTACACGCGTGAGCTTCTGGAATAATCGGCGCAGGAAGGTTCGACGCGTAGAACAATCGCACCTTGAACAAGCACCAGGATTCTCGAATTTGCCAGAACACTAAAATGCAGGGATAAACAAAAGACACGTCGCTCCCAGGAATCGAACCCTGGCTTTTCGCGTGAGAGGCGGATACGATAACCGTTAGGCCACGCGAGCGCTGCCTGCTTGGCCAGCTGCGCGCGCGGCATGAGCTCCCCCCTTTAAAAAGTGCATCGCCCGGTGCAACACAAAACAAAACAAAATAAAAAAGAACGATAAACAGAAGAGTCCTTTGGAGCACATAAGATCCACAGTCCTATCGAGCGTAGTACGGCTTCAGGCGCACAACGTGGACGACCTCAGGTCGTGGTGGGCGGCGTGACGATGTTCGTGTTCCGTCGGGCATCACCTCGTAGTTCAGCTCCCTGAGGCGACGAAGTACCTTGTACGGTCCAAAGTACCGTTTCAGCAGTTTCTCACTAAGGCCGCGGCGACGGATGGGCGTCCCCACAAATACCCTGTCTCCGGGCTGGAATTGGACGTCCCTGCGACGAAGGTTGTAGCGGCCCGTGTCGACGCGTTGCTGGTCTTGGATCAGGAGTCGGGCGAGCTGGCGGACTTCTTCGGCCCGTTGAGCAACCACCTGGGCGTCGTCGCTTTCATTGTCAGCTAGCTCATGGGGCAGCATAGCGTCCAGCATGGTCGTTACCTTCCGACCATGTACCAGCTGGAAAGGTGTGAATCCAGTGGTCTCTTGCACCGCCGTATTGTAGGCGAACGTGACGTAGGGTAACACCTCGTCCCACGTCTTGTGCTCTACGTCGACGTACAGAGAAATCATGTTCGCGATTTTCTTGTTGAGTCGCTCCGTCAGCCCGTTGGTCTGTGGGTGGTACGCCGTAGTGCGACAATGGCAGGTGTGACTGAGCCGGAGGATTTCTTGGGTCAGCTGTGCCATGAACGATGATCCGCGATCTGTAATCAGAACTTCGGGAGCGCCGTGCCGGAGGACGATGGATTCGATGAAAAACTTGACGACTTCAACAGCCGTTCCTGATGGAAGGGCTTTCGTTTCTGCGTACCGTGTGAGATAATCTGTGGCGACGATTATCCACCGGTTCGCCAGGGTCGACGGCGGAAAAGGACCAAGTAGATTCCATTTCGATCTGCTGGAACGGTGTAGTTGGCGAAGGAATCGGCTGCAGGAGACCTGCCGGCTTCGTCGGCGGTTTCTTGCGTCGCTGGCACTCGTGTCAGGATGGGGTGTAGAGGTGGACGGTTTTGGGGAGCTTGGGCCAGTAATACTTTTCACGAATACGGGTCAGTGTCCGGCTGTAACCAAGGTGTCCGGACGTCGGGTCGTCATGACATGCTTGAAAAATCTCCTCTCGAAGGTCGGCCGGGATTACCAGCAGCCACGGCGAGATTGCTGTTTCCGAAGTTCTCTTTCGAATGGCGAAAGTCGGCAGTGTTCGTGAGAAAACACGGGGCACGGTACTCCCGCCCCCTTCCAGGTGCTCGATTAATGCGCGCAGCTCGGGATCGTCCCGTTGACGTCGTGCCATGTCGTCGGTGTTGACTGCTCCTAGAAAGCACTCGTCGTCATTGTCGTCGCTGCAGCCGGAAGGGGTCTCGACGGGGGCTCTGGACAGGCAGTTGGCGTCGCTGTGCTTGCGGCCTGACTTGTAGACCACAGTCATGTTGAACTCTTGTAGTCGAAGACTCCATCGAGCGAGGCGTCCTGACGGGTCATTGAGGTTCGCAAGCCAGCAAAGCGAGTGGTGGTCCGTCACCACGCGGAACGGGCTCCTGTACAAGTACGGAAAAAACTTCGTGATTGCCCAGACGACCGCAAGGCATTCTTTCTCAGTCGTGGAGTAATTTTTCTTCGCCTTGGACAGTGTCCGACTTGCGTAGGCGATGACTCTCTCGATGCCTTCTTGCATTTGGACCAGTACTGCGCCGAGTCCCGCGTTACTTGCGTCTGTGTGAATCTCGGTTTCCGCATCCTGATCGAAATGACCAAGCACAGGAGGAGTCTGGAGTCGTCGTTTCAGCTCGTCGAATGCCTGCTGCTGCTCCTCGCCCCATTCAAACTTCTCGGCGTCCTTCGTGAGGTTTGTGAGCGGTGCGGAAATTTTAGCGAGATCCCGAACGAAGCGTCGATAGTAGGCGCAAAGTCCAAGGAATCTTCGCACGGCCTTCTTTTCTGTCGGCGCTGGAAATGCCGCGACGGCGCGAGTCTTCTCGGGGTCTGGGCGGACGCCTTTGTTACTATCCACGTGGCCTAGAAACTTCAGTTCGTCATAGGCGAACCGGCACTTTGACGGCTTGAGTGTGAGTCCGGCGGTCTGAATTGCTTGGAGAACAGCTCGGAGTCGTCGCAAGTGCTCGTCGGAGTCACTTGAAAACACTACGACGTCGTCAAGGTAGACGAGACAGCTCTGCCACTTCAGCCCTGCCAATACTGTGTCCCTGACACGCTGGAACGTTGCCGGCGCCGTGCATAGGCAGAAAGGCATGACCTCGAACTCGTACAGGCCATCTGGCGTAACGAAAGTTGTCTTCTCTCGGTCCTGTTCGTCGACTTAAATCTGTCAGTGGCCACTCTTCAGGTCCATCGATGAAAAGTATCGAGAGTGGCACAGTCGGTCTAGCGTGTCATCGATTCGGGGGAGTGGATAGACGTCTTTCTTAGTTACCGCGTTCAGCTGCCGGTAGTCCACGCAGAACCTAAGTGTTCCGTCCTTCTTTCTAACCAGCACGACTGGAGAGGCCCACGGACTGCTTGATGGCTGGATTATGTCGTCGTTCAGCATTTCTTCCACTTGCTGTTGGATGACCTCCCGTTCTTTTATGGAGACTCGGTACGGCGATCGGTGCACAGGAAGCGTGTCGTCGTCGGTGACAATGCGATGCTTCGGAACGGTGGTTTGGCGCACCTTCGACGACGTCGCCAAGCAGTTGCTCTATTCGGCGAGGAGGTCACTCAGCTGCCGTCGTTTCGGGCCTGGAAGCTTGGGGTCAATGTCAAGCTGCGCTGGCGGCGTAATGTCTTGCTGAGGTGGCGATGATTCTTCAGCAATCGCGGCGGTTTCGGCGGAGTTCTAAAGTTTTTCGACGTGGCCCACAGCGGAACCTTTTGTGAGGTATTGCGTTTCTGGTCGGAAGTTTGTCACGAGGACCACGGTGCGCCCATCCCGAAGTTTAGTTACTCCTCTTGCGACGCCTATTCCTCTTCTCAGGAGCAATTGAAGGATGCCTTGAAGAACAACTTCGCCGCATGTAGCTGCATCGGTCGCGAGGGGTACGACAACACTTGATCGCGGCGGCAGGTCCACGTGGGCGGCAGCGACTTGGACGGCGGCTGACGCTGTTTGGGGTTTCTCTGAAGAGGGAACAGGCTTGCGCAGCGTCAATCTGTTCTCACCAAGGTCGATAACGGTGACGGATTCACACAGAAAGTCCATGCCGAGAATGACATCTCTGGAACAGTCTTGCAGAACGACGAACTTCACAGGGCACGTCTCACCCTCGATCTCGACTCCAGCAGTGCATCTCCCGACTGGTGTAATGAGGTGTCCTCCGGCGGTTCGTATTTGAGGTCCATCCCACGGCGTCATGACTTTTCGAAGGTGGCGGGAGAGCCTCCCACTCAAGACTGAGTAGTCTGCTCCGGTGTCTACGAGTGCTGATGCGTCGTGGCCGTCGATGGCAACGTTTAGGTTGTTGGACACCATTGCAGGGGCGTCGTTAGGATGCGTGGCGTCGAGAGAGTGGGAGCGCTCCGGCGTTCTTGGAGGCTCTTTACTTGGGCCGTCTTCGGCAACGGCACCTCTGGGCGTTGCCGCACTTAGTTTTCCCAACGAGATAGGGGGGACAGGCTGTCACGGCGCGACCGAGGGAAAGGCGATGCGGAACGTCGGGGGGAGTGGAGAACGGCAACCTCGTGGTGCTGTTGGCGCGGGTGACGGAGGGCGACGGAGGTATTCCCCGATGTCTCTTCGTCGTTCTCCAAAACGAGGTCGACGGTCGTTTGGCGCGAATCCTCGCAGGCCGAGCTGGCGGTAGGGCAGGGTTGGGCAGTATCGCGATACAAATGTATCGCGATACTATTTCAGAAATACATTTCGTATCTGTATTTCTGTATCGCGATACATTTTTTTCACCAGTATCTGTATTCCTGTATCGAAATACATTTTGAACGTTTCTTTGTATCGCGATACAATCAGGATGAAATGTATTTCGTTACATTTTTCGAGAAATACTCCCCCCCCCCCCCCCCGAAAAAAAACAAAACAATTCCGAACGCATTTTGTTTTAAAACTTTTGACGGCACTAGGGTCAAGGAGATGCTGGGGCATTGTTACTATGCTCACCAAATTTCCTTCCGATTCTTCAAAATATTTTTCTATGCGTCCTCTTCTCTCTTTTGAGAAGTGTTGCGTAGTCGGGAACTCGAATCAGGTGGCGTGCCAGGAGTGGAGTCAGAGCATCTTCTGCCGCAGGTCCTTAGGCAGGGATTTCTTGAGTCATTGTTTGCTGGCATCCAATGCCCGCTGCTAATCGTCTATCTTGCCTTAGCGGACACAGCCGGCAAAGCTGAGTAACAGTCCGTTGCAGCACGAACCTGGCGGTGGTTGACTTAAAATAGTAGGATGACTCACGCTGTGAAGTTCAACACTTATTCGAATGCGTCAGTGGCTGCGCCCGTAATACTGCACGGCTTAAGGGTACGTCATCAGCCGACGTAAACATGACCCGCTGCTCTGGTGATCCGACACCCAGGAAGGAGGTCAGACGTGGCCTCGCTGTGCCGACTCAGACTTCGTACACCTGCGACTCGTCTCGAACTCGCTGTTTCTCGGAGAGCTCGCACCTGTGCCGGCAATATCAGGTCGCAATTCACGAGGTCTCTGTTTGGATGATGCGAAACTTGAGGACCGCAATCCATGCGCCGGTGGCGGAGGGTCGGCAGGAGGAACCTTCACAGCAGAGATGCCACCATATCGTTTTTTTCAACCGTAATAGAAGATAAGACATGTGTTCCAGGATGCTTCAGGTGGTCCTCTATTCTCAAAAATTCCAAATGACACTGCCTGCACGATCTTCAACCAGGTAACTCACAACGAAAGTATGTATTGTCCTTTCATACAGCAGCGTGGTAAAGTTTAATGTTCAAGGCCACAACTACAGATGAAAAATACCAGTTCATTCCACCGTGACCTCATGTGATCAATGTTGACAAGGGCGTCCTTATTGAACAGGGGCGTGGTGACGTATTCATGGGATTTAGGGTGACGTATAATTTATTTAGAGGTCGAAGTATTTTCGAATCCCTCGTAAGAAAGACAAGATGTCAGGGAAGGGACCGCGGTCAGTCCTTGATGAAACGTTTTCTTGAGTCCATTGAAGACTTCTCGTCGTCCGAAACAACTATTTTCAAGGCAAACCACGGGAAAGTAATTTCGGGATCAAAAACGTCCACTTCAAACTTCATCTCAGTTTTCGTCTCAAACAAATTTGAAAATGTATTGCAGTATCAGTATTTCTGTATTTGTATTTCTGCCCTCCCTGGAATGTATTCCTGTATCTGTATTTCCAAATACTTTTTGCCTCTATTTAAAATGTATTTCCGATACGTATCGCGATACATTTTTACAGATGTATTTTAGTATCAGTATTTTAGCTACTATTTTAATGTATTCCAGTATTTGTATTTCCAAATACTTTTTTGAGTATTTCTGCCCAACCCTGCGGTAGGGGCACCTTCGGTAAACGTGGTCGGCTTCCCCGTAGTGAAAGCACACCGGACGTTCGTCATCCGTGCGCCACACGTCGGTCTTTCGAGGTCCACGCTGCTCCTAACGCGGAGTGTACTGCGGCGAAGAGACTTCTCGTCGGGGTGCAGCTGGGTACTGCCGGGTCACAGGAGGCTGCGGACAACGAACAACTGCGGCGTAGGTCACAGCTGGTGGTTTCGGTGTGGCGTTGGCGAGAACGTCTGGCTGGAGCGCTTGCTGGATCTCTTCTCGGACAATCTCGGCGATCGAGAGTGAAGCTGGACGTTCGGCGGCCGGTAGCAGCTTCTTTAGCTCTTCACGGACGATGTCCTGGACAATATCGCGGATCCCCGGAATATCGGGGCCGAGGGCGCAGCTGGACGGCGTGGGTGCAGTGACGCCAGGAGCTCGATGGAAGTGAGCGGCTCGTGCTTGCAGGGCCCGTTCAATGTTGGTTGCCTCCGTTACAAACGTTTCGATGGTTGTAGGTGGACATCGCACCAGGCCCCGAAGATGCTCTCCTTGACACCTCGCATCAGGATTCTCAGCTTCTTGGCTTCGGAGGCTTGAAGATCGGCGCGGTTGCTGAGTCGAAGAACATCTTCGACAAAGCTTACGACGCTCTCGTTAGGGCCTTGGATCCTCGCTTGAAGAATTTCTTAGGCGCGTTCTCTCCGATGTTGGTTGGTGAGCGTACCTCGGCGCTCAGCCTTCAGTTACTCCCAGGAGGTGATTGACGCTTCATGCTTTTCGAACCAATTCCGTGTTGTGGCCTCCAAAAGGAAGTAACCGTTTTGAAGGCACTGCTCCGGTGTCCATCCGTTATGGCGGGCCACTCGTTCGTAATGTTGCAGCCAATCTTCTACGTCCTCGTGGGCTTCGCCGTGAAAGGGCGTCGAAGTGCGAGGAGCGACGGGCCGGTAAACGACGGCGGCGGCCGGGGTCTGCGAATGGTTGGCCATCGTCTTCTTCTTCTGTGGCTTGTCCGGCAGCAGACCCAATTCAGGGGACTGACCTCTGATACGACGGCTTCTTCGGGCTTCGGTGTCTTCGGTGAAGGGTAGCCTTCCGGGCACCATGACAGAATAGCACACGACAAGACAGCACGGTCAAAACAGCACGCGTCAAAACAGCACAGCGTCAAAACAGCACGGCGACAAAACAGCACTCGTCAAAATAGCACGCAACAAAACAGCATGGCGTCAAAACAGCACAGCGACAGAAGAGCACGTGCCAAAACAGCACGGCGTCAAAACAACACAGCGTCAAAAGGGCACATTGACAGAAGAGAACGGCGTCAAAACAGTGCCACGACAAAACAGCACAGCGTCAAAACAGGACATTGACAATATAGCTAGGGTTTGGCCTTCTAGGTTCTTATTAATTTGAAATTCGGCGTACTTTTTTCGTTTGTAATTCTAAACAGAAGTTTTCGGTTTATTCCGATGTATATTTGTAGACTCATAAACTTCTCGGTTCTTTTCGGTTTATTGACAAAAACCAGTACACTGACGAAAATGCAATAGTTTTTTAAAAGCGCTTGTTTAAAATGTATAGTGAGTATACCATGTCCTGGTTTTCTTATTTGCAATATGTAGCAGCCGACGGGACCTGTTCTGCAAGACGCACTGTGGCCCTATTGTGATCTGCCATTATCGTCGTGTGCTCGTATTTGTGCACAGGACGAACATGATCTTCACTACCACTGCGGTCGGAGAGGAAAATATCAAAATCCAGAAATTCGCAAGCATTGTACTCAGTGCCTTTTTTCCCCATTTTCACGACTGCGAGAGGTGAAAAGTTCACGCCGACCACAGAAACGACAATAAAACAATCGTATTTATGCCCTCCTCTAGTAGACGGAAGCTAGAGCTGTTAAAATATGTGCGGCATTTACGGACGCTCTTCATCTTCCTCTCTTTGAACAAAGAATTAGGCACACAAATCCCCATCAGGTGCAAAAACCCAGATTTCGTCCTGTAGACACCGGCGCCACTGGAGCTTTTTTTGAAAGTTGAACTGATCTCGAAGACAAGATGAAAACTGCGAAAGGAAGGGGTCATACGGCCAGTAATAAGTCACCCCCCCCCCCACCTCCCCCCCCCCCCACCTCCCCCACCCACCCACCCACCCACCCCTCCAAACGCCCTAAAAATACTGACCTTTTTCAGTAAAAACCGAATTCGGAAAAATGAATTCGGCGTACGTCTACTGGTTTTATTCGGTTTAAGCCGAAAACGGTGAACCCTAAATATAGCGTATGGAGTTAAAGCAATGCCTGTGTCAAAGTAGGCACTGTAAAGGAATGGAGAATCTAGGCCAGGGGTGGCCAAGCTGTGGCTCGCGAGCCGCATGCGGCTCTTCGCGTGTTAAAGTGCGGCTCGCAACTCCCTCCCCTACACCTCGCCCCCCCCCCCCCCCCCTCGGCCACCCTCCCGGTCACACGAGCACTTCCCCAAAAAGAGAAATGGAACGCGTTTTAAATCGAAAGACAGGTAGACAGGTAGCTGTTTGGTAGTCTTGAGCTACTGCTTGCTACCTTACGTACAGTTGGAATGCTTTTGACTCGGATAGGTTGAAAGTAATTCGAGTTTCGTTTATTGCTCTAGACAAAAGTTCCCACCCTCCCCCCCGCGGTTTTTGGAAGTTCTATGGTTTTGTTTGCGGCTCTTAGTCCGGGTCAGCCTGGCCACCCCTGGTCAAGGCCAATTCATCGAAAGCCAACTCGTCGACGGCCAATTTGTCGAATAGGTCAATTCGTAATAGGGCAATTCGTCGAAGGGCAACTTGCTGAAGAGGCCAACTGGTCGCCAAATATATAATTTTTGTCCTGAAAAGATGAAAAGATAAAGCAAATATTGCTCTATATATAGTAATCCGTAAAATCGCCGCCCGATAATTGACTTTCAGTGCGTTCTTTCTTGTCGAAGAGAACAACTTGTCACCACTTTCATGAGAGCAAAATTAGATGCTATATTGCTGTTAGGGTTGCGGAGTTTGGTAAGCGCTGAAATAGGCAATACATTTTTTTTTATAACCTAGCGAAAATAAATGAATGGGTCACGGAGGTTCGAAATTATTCGCGCAAAGAGAGGTGAAGAGCGCGCTCGAAGTTGCTGCATGCGTGCTGTTTTGTCGCTGTGCTGTTTTGACGCCGTGCTGTTTTCGCATGTGCTCTTCTGTCGCTGTGCCGTTTTGACGCTGTGCTGTTTTGTCGCGTGCTATTTTGACGCGTGCTGTTTTGTCGCCGTGCTGTTTTGACGCTGTGCTGTTTTGACGCTTGCTGTTTTGTCGCGTGCTGTTTTGTCGTGTGCTGTTCTGTCGCGTTCCCAGCCTTCCGGGGCTGAGCACGTCGCTTGGCCGGGATGTCTTCGGTCAACGGGCATAGAATGCAGTACCCTGCACCTCCACCAAAATGTCACGAATGACAATGGATGCCGCGATGATAACTGAAGAAACTGAAACGTTTAATGGGGCGAACTTGTGCCGAAAAATATTAAGAAAGAAAGAAACAGTACAAAGCTGAGCGTCGCGAGCGTCGAATTCGGCGTAACAGCAGAGTCGAACGCTGGGGCGAGACTGACTGTGGCTCGCTACGCGAAGCCCTTTATGTACACGCGTGAGCTTCAGGAATAATCGGCGCAGGAAAGTTCGACGCGTACAACATTCGCACCTCGAACAAGCACCAGGATTCTCGAATTTGCCAGAACACTAAAATGCAGGGATAAACAAAAAACACGTCGCTCCCAGGAATTGAACCCTGGCTTTTCGCGTGGGAGGCAGGTACGATAACCGTTAGGCCACGCTCGCTTTTTTTTTTTCTTTATTGTTAGGCCACGCTCGCGCTGCCGGCTTGGCCAGCTGCGCGCGCGGCAGTATCATAATTCACAAGTTGTTTCACTACTTAGTATCCGCCAGAGTTCAGCTGAGGCTCCTCCAATGCGCTTACATCTAACTCATAGTTCGCGGAAATTGGGTGGTTAATTCTGTCAACACATTCTGTTCACGACCTAACCACATTGCACATTTTTTTTGTTTTATTTTACAGGTTCTGTAATTCTTCATATGGACTTGATTGCTCTGGAAATTAGAGATTGCCTTCCACATGAAAGCTGGAAATGGCCCACTAATTATTTCTTAAAAATAAAGGTATGAACATGTTTTACTTAATACTGTATCTTGTGTGCACTTCCTTGAAATTTCTAACACAGTGTTTAAGCAGCTGTTAATTTCTGGGATGCGCAGCTGGCATTAACTCCTGAAAGTAACTTTGGCCCACAGACTAGTCGCATTCCCTGGACACTAGATATTTAATTTGAATTGTTCTGCTTTAAAAATTAGTTTACATGTTGTGTGTAACTTGCAGCGGCAGAAAGCTGTAACTATCAATCACTGAGCTGCACGTCATGCGTGACGACGGGAATCGTTCCGACATTAAAAATTAGCTGGCGTGTTGTCCGCACTTTGCAGCAATGGCCAGAGTCTGTTGAACTGCTAGCTGCAGTGATTTAACAAAACGGACATCTCACTGAACACTAAATATAGCAGTAAAATGCTATATTTATTGTTCACTGAGACGTCCGTTTTGTTAAGTCACTGCAGCTAGCAGTTCAACAGGCTCTGGCCGTCGCTGCAAGGTGTGGACAACACGCTAGCTAATTGTGTATGTAGGGACGATTCCTCGCGCATCACGTACAGCTCAGTGATTGAGGTTTATGCTTTTTGCCGTTGCAAGTTACGGAAAACACGCCAGCTAATTTTCGATGCCGGAACGATTTCCGTCGTTCCACATCACGTGCAGCTGAGGCATTAAGTGTTACGGTTTTCTGCCGTCGCAAGTTACGGACAACACGCCCGCTAATTTTTGATGCCGGTGCAATTCCCGTATCTGTGGATCACGTGCATGAGAGTTAGGGTTTTCTGCCATGCTTCTACGGGTCAAGTTACGAGCAAAAACCGTAGGGCCCCATTACTGTCATGCACGTAATACCCAGTTAATGCTGTGACCGTGATGTAACTCAACGGAAATTGTACCGGCATCAAAAAGTAACTTGCAATTTCAGTAATTTGACGGGATTTTTTTACAGTATATGCTCGTTGCCGTGTTTCAGCGTCTCAAGGATGCTGGAATGACTCTCAATCTACGCAAGTGCGATCGTCGGAAGACAAGTGTCAAGTTTCTTGGACACATCTTGAACAGTGATGGCATTACCGCCAATCCTGAGAAGACGGAAGCCATCAGAGAGATGCCGCCCCCAGAGAATACGACTGAGCTCAGATCCTTCCTGGGTATGGTCAATCAGTTGGCAAAGTTTCTTCCAAGAGGGCCGAAAAGACAAAACCACTTAGAGAACTGCTTCTCAACGAGACAAGTTGGTGTTGGCACGGACCTCAGCGGAGAGCGTTTGAGGAGATCAAGCGAGAGTTGGCGACAACTCCCGTCCTCTGTTACTACGATCCTCGAAAGCCTCTCACAATAGCAGCGGATGCGTCGTCATATGGCTTAGGTGCCGTGCTCCTCCAAACAGACGATGAAGAGAAACGTCAGCCAGTTGCATAGGCTTCAAGAGCGCTGTCGCCTACAGAGCAAAAGTATGCTCAGGTTGAAAAAGAAGCACTCGCTGCAACATGGGCATGCGAACATTTCAGAATGTACGTGCTCGGATTACGTTTCCACATCGAGACCGATCATAAGTCATTGGTGTCTTTGTTCTCGACGAAGCGGATTGACGAAATGAATCCTAGACTCCAGCGGTTTCGCATGCGAGTACTTAAGTGCGATTTCACAATCTCGCACATACCCAGTAAGGACATGCACACTGCTGACGTGCTGTCACGAAACCCACTACAGTGTTCTAGAGAGAACCTTGTTTCAGTCATCGAAGAGTATGAACTTTTGACAATTCAGCAGCTGCCAGCCTCGTCAGAGATGCTGAACAAGACCAGAGCCGAGTTGCAAAAAGACGCAACGACATCACTCGTAATGCACTACTGTGCAACAAAATGGCCAAAAGCAGAGACATTAACGCCAGAAGTACAAAAATATGCGAGCGTGGCCGACGAACTGTCAGTAGTGCATTACGAGACTCGTCTTTCCCCCCACACTACGCCAGGAAGTGTTCAAACGCCTTCACAAAGAACACCAGGGGATCGTCAGATGTCGATCAAGGGCGAGAGAGTCTGCATGGTGGCCCTCAATCAGCCAGGATATTGAGGTATTTGTGAGCAGATGCCCTACCTGTGAGAGACACCTTCAACTACCAACCGAAGAGTTGTCGCAGACTCCTCTCCCGGAACGTCCATGGCAAGTAGTTGGCACAGATTTTTTCCACCTCGAGGGAAGGAAGTACATCATAGCTGTTGACTATTACTCCAAGTTTTTTGAACCCGAAGAACTTCATGGGACACACACGAAGCATATCACCCATTTTCTCGATTACCTGTTCGCTCGTTACGGCGTCCCGGATTCGATTCGGTCGGACAACGGCCCACAGTACAGTTCAGTTGAATTTATACGATTTCTTAGTGACTAGGGAGTAGAGCAAGTGAAATCTAGCCCACATTACGCACAAAGCAATAGTGAGGCGGAGAGAGCTTTTCAAACAGCCAAGAAAATTCTCAGGAACTCCGACAACGTTGCCAAACGTCTTCTGGCACACAGAGCAACGACGGGTCCCGAGAGTTACTCACCTGAGGAACTTCTCATGGGCCGAAAGTTAAAAACGAATGTTCCGACTATACCTGACAGACTCTAACCAAAATGGAGGTACGGATCCAGGTACCGATAACGGAACAATGCTCTCCGAGAAAAAGAAGCAGCGAACTGCAATGTTCGGCACCGAGTGATAGAGAGATCACCTTGCAGCCAGGGGCAATAGTTTACATCACACAAGGAACCCAACAACAAGGAACCGTTGTGGGACCTGCACATACTCCGAGATCTTACATAGTGCAGACAGCTGGTGGAAGTTTGCGTCGCACAAGAGCACACCTACAGACAGAGACTCAGGGAAACAATACCAGCAATGCGAAAGCGGGCAGTTGAGGAGAAGCCTGACGAACCACACGCAGTGGCCGAGCAGTGAGACCACCGCTGCGCCTCCACTTGTAAGCAAGCGACTCGTTTCTCAATAAAGGGAGGTGTCGTGTATCGTTATCTTCACAGATGGTGCCAAGCGAACAATGGGGCCATCGGCAACGCACGGGATACACAAAGCACGCGGGGGACATTCACGCGCGGGCGATCAAACCAGGCGGAACGATCTGCGATGCTGCTTAGTAAAAGCTTGTTTTAACCTTCGAGCTCCTCAATTCCTGATCGGAAACACGACATAAAGAAGTCACAAAATATTGTATAAATCTGCACCCTACAGGTTGTGTACTGTTTATGTGCACAAATAAAACATTACTTTTGGTTGTTCCTTTTTGGCGATTTCTCTCATACCCTAGGTAAGTGCTGATATCGGAAGCATCACTCTAAGCAAGAGGGTGCAGTCTTACACACTTTGCCACATACACTAATCCCCACACTTCAATTCGACGTACTGCGCACTGACGTTGCAAAGGGGCTACAAACTTCCACGAGCGACTCGGTACCGAGTGGTACAACTTGCTAAAATGCTAATGCACGTGTTACTGATTAAACGAAAAGAATCAGGTTTTTATTGCCCTACTAGAAAACATCGGTGTTTATTTCTAGTGTTTGCAACGTACGTACAAAACACGTGCCACCATATGAACCGATTCACCTTAGTGCTGTGAAGGGGCTCTTTGCATGCGCTACAATGCTCAACGCGCAAAAATATAAGAAAACTATACTGACATGAAGAAGATAACACCGAAATATTGCAACCTTTTGGCTTCCATTCAATCCCCCCTGAACAAGGAGCCATGCCGATGTCCGAAATTCGGGCACGAAGGAGCAATTGTGTAGACTAACAGCCAATTCATAAACGGGCCTCGACTCGAACTCGACTTGAACTCGACTCGAAACTCTACTCGAGGCCGGGTTTGCGCTTCATAAACCGACCTCCGCTCCAAACGCTCCTTGACTCGAGGAAATCCTCGACTCCTTCCTCGAGAATTTTAAGGTAGCTCTGGCGCTTCCTCGAGCCACCCCTCCACTTGCGTTTGTAGTGTCATGGCGGCCGTCGAGTCGCTCGCGGAGTTGGTGCACTTCGTTTTAAGCCAAGAAGAGATCTTCTACAAAGACGCTGGCGACAGCTAGTCGAGACATGTGACAAGACGGCGTTTCGGAGAACGCCTGAACCCGCTGGAACACTTCAGTGTCCGCGAATTTCTTGTGCAGTACCGCTTCACGAATGCGAACGTAGCAAGCACACTGCTCGCTCTGTGGGAGCGCGAGCACTCGGGGCCTGCCGCCATTCGCTGATGCAGCAGCTCCTCGTTGCTTTGAGCATTTATGGTGCCGGGACGTTCCAAGTTGTTCCGAGAACCATGCCAACATGCCGCAGCCGACAGTGTGCCCGGTTGCGGAGTGAGTTTCGCGGCTCCTCGCACTCACAATCTTCAACTGCTCGGTGAAGTTCGCGCAAAGCGCGGCGATTGATAAAAGGATCGGTGGTCCCGATGTGCAAATGTTTTCGTAACAGAAATAGATGCTTCTCCATTAACGTGCAGGTAAGTTCACGCCTGTTATTTATGTTACTAGTGCCTAACGTAATTCAACAAACTGCACGCTGAGACACGGTATGGTAGGTCTGAACTCTGACGTAATATGATCAATCATAGGCGACTATAAACAAATCTGTATCATCTGTAAGAAATTATGTCATGAAACGGTTGCCGGCTCTTGTGAGAGCGCAGAAATAGGTTAAAGTAAACCTAACTCTAGATCGGGCTAACGAGCACAACGATAGTATTGGCCGGAGCGAACACTCCTTGCAAAAATGATCATGACGAAAGCACACTTCCAGTGAATGTGGTATGAGCCGATGTTTTGTTACAACACCACCTCATCCCAGATGAACATCCTTTGATCGTTGGATTCTCAAATATGAAGATTTAAAATAAAACTATATTAAAATTGGAAATGATGAGTGAGTGTTTGCTTCCTACGTACACATAAAAGCATTATTTGATGTCATTCACTAGGTATTCAGCGCAATTCGTAAGTGACAACAGACCCAGATGTAAAGAATTTTTGTGTTTGTGATGTGTCCACCAAACTGGACGGCGAACACCCACTGCTTGAGATCATTTGTTGTTCATCGAGGTTGGTTGGTGTTGGTTCTTGGCATTCATTGCTTAAATGAGACTGCGGCTTACAAATCCAAAAATATACAATAATGTAGGAAACATACCCCGATACCACACCATTGGCAGAGCGATGGCCTTCGGCAAGCAGCAGAGTGTACCAAAATTACAACTAGCGCCAAAAGTTCATATAGTACGGCATATCACCCGAATTGTACTGATGCCTGCAGCCATCTAAAAGAGACTTTCTGAAGCTTAATGTGCGGGAAGGGACATTATTCGCTTACGAAAAAAAGCTGTGTGTCTACATCTGAAGAGTGTTATCCTACAGAGAACTTTCTATCTAGAACAGTAGTCTGAGCATTAATTGGACATACTGTACCGCCTAGACCGGTCCCACATTTTCTATTCAAACAATAATTGTGCTCTATTGTTATTGTGTGGTGTAGCAGTGCGTTAAGCAGTAGTAGAAAAAAATAATGTTTATTGGTTCTTCGTTCTTGTTTTATGTAGGTACCAAAAAGCACACTTCCGGACTAGGAACGCAACTAGAAACTAAGTGCAGTGGGCCAAGGCACTTTCTGTGGTTCAACATGTTATGGCAGCACAAGCCTGTATGGTCAGCTGTATTCATCACTGGTGGATTTGCACTGCAAAACTTGGCCCGCCTGCAGAACGAGCCATTTCATACTCCACATGTCCCCCCCTGATGATGTCGAAGGCAGCCTCATCTCCCATCGGCTCCAGACCCCATGAACGCATTCAACAGGGCATCGGTGCGGGCTCAACTCTTTCCATGGTGCTTCCATTAGGCACTGAATGCAGAGCATGTCGTTTTTAGCATAGGTCACCGAAGAATCAAGTCACTGGCCATGCTCAAGCTCAAAATGCAATCGGGCCAGAAAAAAATCCTCCTCATATTACCACCACTCACTTTCTAGTTTGAAAAGAAAGAAATCCACCGGTTTCTCGACTAGTTGGTCAACACGGATTGTTGCAACGTCTTTGTACTACACAGGTTCCAGCTGGACGACAGTGTTCGAAACTATGCTGGCAGTTGCTGTTTTGTGAATCTTCCAAAAGAAGCAAGACAAACTTGCCTTTTTTGTTGTGGAGACATTTTGCTTGAGTACTATTCAATCTTTTTCATCACACAAAGCAGAGGGGTAGCAGGATACAAAGAAAGTGAATATTTTGACAAAATTACATTGTAATAACTCAACATTTTGCCACGTTCAGTCTCGAAACTTTTCAGGGAGTTGCTCGGTGCAAATTTGTTCGAAATAAACTTATACATGAGAAAATCTGAAATCATTTCTTCCAGCGGTGACACCACATGAATAATTTTCGCTTAGAATGAATATTGCAACAGATCAGAAATTTCCTGTGAGGACACCTTCCGTTGATAGGTGGTCAAGGGTGTTCTACATAACAGTACCTAAAAATGCAGCGCCCATGCACTCAAACTGATGAAATCATACTACGTATTACTGAGCGCGAGCATGAATGAGGTGAGCACCGTACCAGGGTTTAGCTGGAACTGCTGTTGAATTACTATGTCACTATGTGGTCAGTTCGTGCCAAACCAACGACGGGCATCTCGCTCGCCCTAGCAGAGAACTGAGGATTAATGTTGACAACCTGGATCTTCTGACGAGAAACTCAAAGCTCCGTGACACGGCGCCATCTCCGCAATTAAAAGGCAGTGGGCAAACCTCGTCAATGTGGTGTTGATTTTACTCTGGGAGGCGGTGCGAGTTGATAGAGAATTTCGTGGCATAAATCACTGGACAGAAAATGAGGCATGTCTGTACTCAATGAAAACTATGGAAAAAACTGTGACAACAGCATTTAGTGCACGAGGCTGCACACGGACAACACAATAATAAAATAGACATTACATAAATAACAGTGGCGAAGTTTAGGAAACACCTGGCTGTACATGTTAAAACATAGATTCCTGTATTTCCTTCAGGGGGATTGGTGGTCGATTTCATTAACGCATCACAGCTTGGAGCACGTGGAGTAAAAGCTCACCCAGCTGAATATAGGAATCCCGAGTTCAATCCCCGCCTCTGCCCCTGTCGATGTGGACGATCATTGTACCAGCATGCGGTTGTGTGTCACTACTGTGATGTAAGTTAAAGACCCCATGATTGCTGTGGTACGACACTGGCTAAATACCTCATCTACAGTGGAGATAAGAGTCGCTCACTGGGGTGACTAACTCCCCATTGTCTAAACATACAGTGTAATTAGTAAGAAAGAAAAAATAATCTTGTAGCGACACTCACTCATCTGCTCATGTCGCAGAGACGATGACGACGAGGTGGAGATGCCTCTGCAACGCGCGATATTAAAAAAAAAGAATATGTTGGAATCCAAACGCTGTCTACGCTGGTTCCTTTCGTCCCAGCTTCAACAGATTTGATTATCCGGACATGATAATACCACATGGTTTCCAGTCGCCTGCATCTTTCTTGGCCACCATGTGAAGAGGTGATTATCACGTCTTATCTACCTTCGGCTAACGGCATGCTGGAACGGCTACACCGCCAGTTGATTGCAGAACTTGCCACATACGAGCCGCGATAACGTTGGGCCGTTCACCTTCCTCTCGTCCTGCTGGGCCTTCGCTCAGGCACTGAAGGCAGCTCTTTGCTTTTCTGCAGCCGAGAAGGTCTACGGCACGCCACTGCGCCTACCTGGCGAGTTCTTCTCTCCACCTTCATCTGCGTCAAACAAAGACCCAGTGGCTACGTCGACGACCTTCGACAAACCTTTCGTCTTCTTTGTCCCGCTATAGCAGCTCAACGGAGCCATCAACACGTCTTCGTTAGCCAAGACCTCGAGACGTGCTCGCACGTTTTCTTGCGACGTGACCAGGTCTGTCGACCTCTGGTACCGGCCTACGGCGGACCGTTCCGATTGCTTGATCGAAAAGCCAGATATTCACACTCAACATCAACGGCCTTCGTAACGTGGTCACAGCCGACAGCTTCAAGCCGGCATATCTAGCCAGATCTCTTCCTCAGCTGCTGCTGCAACCCTTGCCGCCCCGTCTCCACCTTTCGTTGCGCACAACCAGCCCAAAGCACATTTCATCGGTCCTCTCATGGCCTCCGGCTCTACAGGGGGGGCCTTGTAGCGACACTCACGGCCTGCTTATGTCGCAGAGCCAATGACGACGAGGTGGAGATGCCTCTACAGCGCGCGATATTAAACAAAAGTCAGTTCGAATCCAAACGCTGTCCGAGCTGGTTCCTTTCGTCCTAGCTCCAACACTCTGTTACTTCCTCTGCTTTTAGAAAATACTTTTAAAGCTAGCGTAACTGTCCTTTTGCATAAAAATGTTCAGTACAAATAGTCAATCGAGAAACGAGTTAAACAATTGCTTGGCTTTTCTGAATGAGATACGGTCAATGCTTCCAACAACTTCAGGTTAGGGATAAAATGAAGCAAGTTACGACCTTCAAAAAAGCAGTCCCAAACCTAAAAGAGGATGTAAAACATTGTAATGACTAAAAAAGGAAGATGAAAAAAATTGAATAAATCAGCCTATTGTTGCGGCTTTGCCCCGAGAACTAGCAGTTGCTGCAGCCTGATTAGTTTGTCGTGCTGGAGCAGCTCAAGCTCGAACCAGCTCGTTACGCTGCAGCTAATGGCAATCCTGGGCCTGCGCCTGCTAATAGACAACCTGACACTGACGCAGCTGCTCCTGCAGCAAGTGCAGGTCCTCCAGATGGTGCGGCCTCCAGTCATCTTCACTCAGAAGACCACACGTCGCGGCTGAGGAGGTAGAGGAGTTGGGGACCTGGTTGGTGATGCAGCAACCGCAATCTCCATGATGTTGCCCCAGTCCTGTGGCGGTGAGGCAGGCAAATCTAGGCAAGCACAGCACATTGACGCCGAGTGTTACAGGCATGGCGACGAAGCCAGAGAACTGGTAAAAACTGTCACAACGACCCCATTACAGAAATGTTAAATGCCAACTGTTGGTATACATGAATGTCTTGTTTCTTTGTTCTGACCCTTTCCCTTCCGTGATACTGTCAGTAGCGGCAGCGCCGACTCCGAGTGGTACTACTGTAAAAAAAGACAGTGCTGTTATCTCGGACATCGTTTGCTCTCGGGCAAACGTGTGGTGTATTCGTCAATAAACACGTTATTATCCAGACCCAAGGAATTCACTGTGTTCTTAAGTGATACCCCTAAAGGCAAATCTCACAATTCGCATTCACAAAAACCCGGCTCATTGTCACAGTTTTTAGCGTTCCTACGAGACTGTGTGCCGAAATCTAAATAATAAATAATCGGTGGAGCATCGACCAATCTTTTTTTTTTTTAAATAAACATTGGAAGTTGTGTGACCTAGTAGCAATTAATCTTCTTGTGTACGTAGCAAATGCAATCTAAAGCCTTTACCCGGCATCATATCAGTCGCCATGCTCGTTCACCGTGGCTTTGGGAAAGGCGGCTATACTTCGTTTCACCTTCGGTCCGAGCGCGGACGATGGTATGAACCGAAGGGCCAATCAAACAGCGCCAAAAGCGCAACGTCATGGCGTACTCTCTGCGCTTGATAGGACTAGCCGGCGTAGGAGCACGCACAGAGAGACGGCGAATAACCGCTGGTCCTATCAACTGCAGAGAGCACGCAATGACGTTGTGCCTCTTCGCTGTTTGATTGGCCCTTCGGCTCATTACATCGGCCGCGCTCGGACCGAAGCTGAAACGAAGTATAGCAGCATTGAGAGCACCGGCCAACCAGCGCGGGTGCTGCCATTGTTGTGCGGGCTTGGCAGCCGCATTGCCATGTGGGTCACCAGTGCCCCCACAAGCTGGAGGGACGGGCTCATTGCTCAGCAGGTGCAACACGAGTGCCCCCTCCTACAACGAATGGCCAAAAAATATCCTCTGGCAGCATCCGTAAGTTGAGATGTACAGAGCACAACGCAGGAAGAAAAGCAAATCATACTAAAACTTATTCTGTACAATTTGTTGCTCAACACTTAACTGCAAGAATGAAATGCAAAACGATTGACGTCATAACTGCGCTGTTTCTTGATGTGTATGGAAAATACTGGAGTAGCTGAATGTGATCATCGACAACAGTCATATTACGGACACACAACTTTTCAAATCAAAAACGTATACTACAAGGTGTAAAAAAAAAATTTACAGGCTTTTTTTTGTTTTTTTTTTAAGGCAAAATTAAATTAGGCATTGCCGAACGCTCATTCTCCACCCAAAGGTAGCGTTAGAGGTCACAACCAGATGCCAAAGCTTCAGCCCGATCTGATACCCGATCCGATACCGATAAAGCTATAAGGGATTTGCTAAAAAGTTCGAAGTTTTCGAATACATTAGGCTCTATGGCACCAGAAACCGCAAACGGGCAAAAATTAACTCCATTTTTTCATTGAAATTTTCAGAAAATCACTTATAACCTTTGAATAAGGTGTCCGTTTCGGGCTGAAAATTTGGCATCTAGTTGTGACCTTTAGCGATAACTTTGGACAGAGAATGAGCGTTAGGCGATGCGTAGTTTATGTTTTCTTTAAAAAAAAAAAAACTGTAAATATTTTTGCGACACACTATACTACCCAAATTAAATTTGTGCCGGCATAATCATGCCGTTACAAGGCACTGGTAACCTTGCAAGTAAAAGATAATTGTTGCTTACTAACATGGACGCCCGAAAAAAGACAGTGGTCAACAACTAGACTCCAGCACGTCTCATGTTCACATATTGGCATTTTTTAGAAGGTTACAATTAAGAAATGAGAGGTCATAGTCAATTAAACCAGCAAAAGATTTTTTTTTTCTTCGAAGGATTAGCACGCGAGGAGATGAGGTGCAAGGTCTAGTTCACATATTTCTAAACTCTTACTTAGCGTAACTTCTACATGCACTAGTGCCAGTTTCGTACGTCACGCTTTATTGATACGCACAGATTGCCTTTCCAATCTTCTCAAGAAAAGCACAACCTGAATGTTCGCTGCGTAATTGCCGCTTGGTTATAGCACAACACGAAAAAGTAAGTTGTGGATGTCGGCACAAGAAGAACTAAAGATAGTGGCGATTCACGGTCACTGTCCACCTACGGCCTCTACAGTAAGGTGCTTGACTAGCTTCTGCGGACGCTGCAGGTAGCAACAGCAAAGTCTCCTGCAGAGTTATTTAATATACACGACCTGTCATGTGATTTTGCGAACGCATTGTGTTATTTTGCCCGAAAATAAAAATTGATTTCACACCTGTTGCGTGGATGCCCCGCTTCTCCTCGGAGCCTTTTTTCTTCCACTTGAATTTGCCGTTGTCACAACACTCGTGGGTGGACATGCGGCTGGCGGTTGTACTTGGTGCAGACTCTTCAACGCGTAAATGTTGGCTTTTTTCGGTGAGTTAATGGTAGTTGGACGAATAAGCTACCATCATTTGTGCAAATCACCCGCCCCTTCTTGTCACCTTCGTTGAACGACATCGTTGTAGGGCAAGTCACTCTAGTAGGACTCCGAAGAAAGAAGAAGGGTGAAGATGCTCGTACAAGGTGATGAGAGCGATGTGGCTAGGTGGTGAGACCAGTTGCGACGGCGAAAAATGGGCGGGATGGTGAAATGCAGAGATGACCACCCGAGACAAAAAAGCCGAGAAGCGGCCGCCACAGTTGCCAGACTGGAGAACGCTTGTAGCTGTTTCTCTGAAAACCGGCTACAACGCATAAAACATGCGCGCTGCAAAGCAGAAATTTTGCAGACTCCAAATTCGATGTTAGTAGAATATGTCCCTTTAAATAATATGAACTAATATGTTCATAATTCACACCACAAAAACAATTTAACCTAACTTTTTACTACAACCTCGTAACCAACAGGTAGACAAAGAAGATCTGCTAGTAAAAGTATACAGTCGCCAAAAAGCTTGATGCACCACGCTTGGCCTTGAATGAAGTTTTCTCTATTCATCGGCTAGCATCCAGATCTGATAAAGTTCCAGGCGTCATTGTTCGTTTCACAAATCAGACGACCCGGGATCATTGGCTGAGCAAACGGCTGACTCTGAGGACATTGAAAGATGAAATTTACATCCAGGAGAACTTGACTAAGCAGGGAAGGGCGCTTCTTTGGGAAGCCATGGAATTGGCAAAGACAGCGAACTATCGTTACGTCTTGTATAAAAATGGGAACGTCCTCGTGCGGAAGAAGGAACGTCAGCGTGTGCACGTGATGAAGTCTTCGGATGATTTACAGAAACTTGTGTGATGCTTTTCATGCAAGGTATTGAACCGAACCCGAACCGTGAACCGAAAACCGGAAAAAAACCGCTATTTTCGCGCGAACCGGAGTTGACCCGGAACGAAATAATTTACCTCGCTCCGGAGCGGAACCGATATGTTTTCCATGCGGTTTTCGGTTCATACGCAAAGTCAGGTTGCGTGAAAAGTGCGTGGCGAAAAACAGAGTAACCTGAAAGATAAACCAAATAATTAAGAAAAAATTATTTTCGCGCTAACCGGACTTGAACTGGACCGAAATAATTATTTTTTCGATCCTGGGCAAGACTGATCAATTCATTTTGTGGTGTTTCGTTCATCTGGGAAGTCAAAAAGCGCACAAAATTGGTAGCGGAAAGCTCTGTAATGTTCCATTATCAGGTTTTCACATAACGGTCTTCTTCATAATTTATAAAGTTTGTCTTGCGTACTGAAACGAAATGAGCACAGTAACTATTAATTCTTCGAGATTTCTGGTCTTATGTATTTCTTTAACAAATGCCCCCGTTCGTCCTTCCCTTTTCTTGGAGACCGAAAATGGCTTATCAAAGAAAATATCTAATTCGCACGTCAGAAAAATTGACCAATGAACGAGCCTTTTAAGTGGCAAAACAGTAAGTTGGGCTAGTTGGTTATTCACCTCTCTTTGTTCTTGTTTTTTTTTGCGTTCAGTTTAATCTTTGTTTGGTGTTTCTTATCTTCAATACTGTAGAGCTGTGTGAAATTTACTTTAAACGTCTTGATTTAATTGTACACATGATCGGATAAGAGAGCGATACAAAGGCCGATGAATATTTTAGAACCTGCACTAGTTGCCATACTGTGGCGCATCTAATCTGCTTTCAAAATAACTCAGCGGACGTAATAATCTGTCCGAAATTAAAGTCTAGCACTGGGAAGGGGAGGGGGGATTCAATCAACAGTTACAGCTACAGAAAACACCAAAGCAGCTTCGATCTCTGGTAGCAGAGACTCCAAGGACCGAAACGTTTTCTCCTCAGAAACACAGACATCCAGGTCCACAGCTCTTCTGAGCATTCTTAGACAAGGAGCCGCGGCTTTCAAGGGCCGCTAAAGTGTTACAGTTTTGGGAGGAGAAAAGGGAACGCCATTAAGAACTCTATAGAGTCCTTAATGGCGTTGGCGCCAGTAGCCCTGGGAGTGCCTGCGACCCAGGTCAGCGAAAAGCGAGCCTTTTCTGCACAGAAGTTCATTCTATCGTCTCAGAGGTGCCGTGTTTCCCCGGATATGCATGACGACGTCCTGCTTTTCTACGCAGTAATGTGAGCCTTTGCTTCTATATGTAACAGATTTATAAAATATGCATAGTTTATCTTTTGCTGTCGTCAATTGTTTTTGTAGTATATGAGTACGAACCGGTTTGAACCGGTTTGAAACTTTATTTTTTCACTTCGGAGTTGAACCGGAGCTGAACCGTTTTTCCTGAACCGGAACGAAAACCGGAATGAAAAACATTTCGGTTCGACACCCTGTTTTCATGTCAACCATATTTAGTTTGTTTGTTTTTCTTTTGCCATGGATGACAACGCCAATTTATTGCAGAATAATAAAATTGACGCTATGCGTTTTCCGTCAGATGATGACTACTTTCTGCCATCAAATGTAAAATCTTTTTTGGGAAGTGAATATTGCAGTTTTTAAGTGTTTCCACTTAACGCTTGATCGGCGCGAAACAAAGCATACGAGCTTAACTTATTTTTTATCAATTCAAACTTTTGTTTGATATAATTATGCTTTCAGAAACGTGGTTTTCGAATACTACTCACGTGTTAAAGTTACCACTGTATAACACCTATTTCTTTAATCGCACGGTATCTCGGGGAGGTGGAGTGACTAATTTGGTTAAATCGGACATTTCCTGTGAGATGCTCACTGATTATTGTTGTGTTCATTAAAATTACATAGGTGCTTTCCTTAGTCATTATTGCTGATTGTTACCGTCCGGCAAGTGGGAACCTATCGTCCTTTTTTGCTTACCTTGAGTCTTTCCTTAAGTATGCAAATGAAAACAAGTAAAACGTAATCTTAGGGGGCGATATTAATATGATGATGATATTCTTTATTGTAGAAGGGATGGCGCTATGGCCTCAGTGGGGAAGGGGGCTAGGGAAGCACAAGTTCACATTCTGCGGTCGACGCCAGTCGAGCGCGCAAACTTCCATAACGAGAGTAGTGTCTCTTTAGTGTGAGCGTCGTTTTTTGGAGTGACCCAGTCCGGGAGATTTTGGATGCTTGGGTTTAGGTACTCGGCTCTTTTTTCCCGTAAGCCGGTGCAGTCCCATAAGAGGTGCTGAATAGTGGGAGAAACGCCGGCAGAGCACGTAGTGCAAGTTACCGGCGCTTTTGATCCCGACGCTTCCTCGTTCTCCGGCGTCTGATCAGGCGGGCGGCCCCTCTGTGGCTTGTAGTCTCGCCATCTGGCAAGCACATCCTCTGTGAGCGCAGCGCCGGTGCGGGCTTTGTGTACCAGCACTTGCGCCCCCCTAGGCAGTCCCTTGGGTAACGGTGCTGGGTTGTGAGGTGTCTGTTCTCGCAGCCGACGGCGATCTTCTTGGCGGGCCACAGCTTTCCGTTCGAGGGGATCTGGGTCCGGCAATGCGAGCGGGACTGAGATTCCCAGGTTGGAGCGGTCTTCCCTGTTCTCGCTCGCCCACGTGTAGGCGGCTTCGTTACCGACGCCGCCTGCGTGTCCCGGGATCCAATCCACTCGTATTTCGATATTTTTAGCCGTTAACATATCGGAGCACAGGCTCTTAATCCGCTGGCAGAGCGTGCCTTCGCGAGGGGTCTTTCCTAGGCGTGTGAGGGCCTCCATGCAGTCCGTAAAGATTGTTATACGAGTAAGAACGTCTGCTCGGTCGCAAAGTTCTTGCATGCGAGAGAGCGCTAAATGTATGGCATCAAGTTCGAGACGACTCGTGCTGGGCTTCCTGTCATATTGGAGAGTCTGAGCGTAGCAGTTCCGACCGGTCGCATACGCTAGGGTGGCCCGTTTTGTTTCTTCACACCACGCGGCCTTTGTGAAGACCGCGTGCGCCACAAGGTCCGTACGCGCTGCAAGTGCGGCCCTTACTTCAGGGTGGTCTTCGGGCCTCTCCTTGCGAGTGAGCGGTTTCGGTTGTCTCACCATAACGTCTTCCCAAGGTGGTATGCTTCTCAAAGGCGGGCTCTCTGCTACAAATGGCCGCCAACCCTGTAGTTCCAGGAGACACTGACCGGCCCTAGTCAAGGTTCGGCGCCTATGATGGCCGGCTACGCGGGTCTCAATAATGGCTTGCAAAGTAGGAAGGTCCGAGTATCGGTACAGCTCTTCCGGTCTGGTGTGTCTTGGAAGGCCTGTAATCGCACGCAGGCATTCTCGATGTAAGACTTCCAGCTGCTTGTGCTGTGCCTTGGTCAGGTCGAAGCACGTGGCCCCGTAACAGGCTTTCGATGTGAGGACTGCCTGAGTTAGCAAGCGGATGGTTTGCATGCCTGCGCCACCGAAGCGGTTGCCTATTCTTTTGATCTGGTGGAGTTGCCGTCGCCATGCGGGTTTTAGTTGCTTCATCCATTCCTGTGCGCCACCTTGCTCGTGCAGCGGGACCCCCAGTACCCGAATCCAGCGTACAGGAGAGCGCTGAATGGGCTGACCGCCCAGTGTTAGGTGTATCTGACCTCTGGAGTGCTCAAGGCCGCCGACGATCAAGAACGCCGTCTTATCCGGGGAGGGCTGCATGCCTGTGGTCTGCAGGCACTGGTCGAGTGTGTCCAAGGCCGTCTGCATGGTGGCCAGCGTTTCCTGGGTGTCAAGCTTTGTGTTCCGAGGGTCCACCCAAAGGGTGATGTCGTCTGCATACGTTGTGTGTTGAAGGTGGGGGACGGCGCGCAACGCTCTCGTTATCTTTCTCATCACCAAGTTAAAAAGGGTAGGCGAGAGTATGGCTCCTTGAGGCACTCCACGGACGTTGCTGAAAGTGCGAGGTTGCTTGGCGCCCGAGCTGATCTCGAAGGTGCGATTCCTGAGGAAACTCCTAACGATATTAACGGTGCGGGTGCTCGCGCCGCTCTCTTCGAGTGCCTCAATCACCGCCGAATGGTCAACGGTGTCAAAGGCTTTCTTGAGGTCGACCGCCACCAAGAGCCCGGGTACCTTGTTGGTGCATTGCCGCCTTTTGCCCACAAAGCTCCTGAGTAGGTGTAGGCTGTCGTGGGTGCACAGGCCGGGGCGGAACCCAGTCTGCCCAGCGTCGTAGTGAGGGTAGTGCCCAGCTTCCTCCAAGATGTAAGTAAGTCGAGTCAGCACCAGCCGTTCGACGAGCTTGCACAGCGTAGACGTGAGTGAAATAGGACGCAGGTTTTGGAAGCAATCCGGCCTTTTCCCCGGCTTTGGAATGGGGTATACCACCGAGTGTTTCCATTCGGACGGTAGTTCTCCCGACGCCCAGACGTCGTTAAGTTCTTCTAAGAGTTTTCGCCTTTCCGGCTCATTCAAATTGCGCAGCATGCGCCATGTGATCCCGTCCTTACCCGATATTAATATAAAAATGCTTCTTGTAAAATAAACATGCTTTTGTAATGTAAAATACAGATGAATGCACTAATTAAGGGCAGCGGATGTGTTAATACGATATCTTCGGCAACAAGGATTACTACTGAGTCATCGACACTAATTGATTTATTTATCACTCGTTACGATGAATCATACACTAAATCTGGCGTCGTAATAGACGACTTAAGTGATTGATCACTTAGGCATTATTTTATGAATACAAAAAAAATCGCAAACAAAAAATAGAATAATCAGTCAATTAGTTTAAAAAAACAAACCTAACACCGGATAGCTTGAACGATTTGAGACAGAAACTACCTTGTTTGGACTGGAACGACGTCCTTCAAGAAACGAACGCCGATGCGGCATATAACTTGTTTCTGAATAAGTATCAAAAACTATATGAAAGTTTTTTTCCCCCATAAATCACAACGTACAGAGCGCGACACTGTTAGCGCGAACAAGCGATCACAGTTTTTTTTTAGTTTTCCTCTTTGAAACCAAGGGATGTCATCCAAGTTATTATTGCTACGGAAAGAGCTCATTTAGTTGTATAATGTAAGCGATAAAATTTCGTGCTCGCTAATACTACTTGGAAGTAAAATGCGAAAATGTGCCGATGTCGTGTTCGCGCTAACAGTGTCGCGATGTGTACCTCTAAAAAGAGTCGTAAACCATGGATAACAAAAGAATTACTCACAAAAGCTCGTACCAAAAATGCGCGATATAATAAATTCGTAAAAACCAGAGAAGGTTAAAAACTGAAAAATTTAAAACTGTACTCAAACCAACTAAACAAAATACTTAGAACTGCTAGAGAAGTGTATTTTTGTGAGTTCTTTATAAGGTGTAGTAACAAAGTCGATGTTGTATGGAAAAGAACTAAACTCTGCCTTCGGTCGTTCTTGTGCGCCGAAACAAAGAAAAAATATAAACAACAATGGACAGGAGTTATCAGGTTGAGCATTGATAAATGCTTTTATAATTATTTTGTTAACCTCGTTAAAGAAAGTCCCGAGTCAGATGCCTGCAATTATATAAATTTTCAAAGCGACGCATCAATATTTCTTACGTCTGTCATTGATACAGGTGTCACATATGCCTTTAATGCGCTTAAAAATAGTAAAAGTTGTGATTCCGATTCATTACAGAACCCGCCGGTTAAGCATGCTATTGATCTCATTTCTCCTTGTTTAACGCACATCTTTAATCTATGCTTGTTAGCCGGAGTATTTCCCAGCCGAATGCAATTAGCTAAAGTAGCAGTCATATATAAAAAAAAGGTTATAAAAATGACCTAGTAGTTACCGACCCGTTTTGATTCCATCGGTATTTCCTAAGGGTCTAGAAAAAAATATACACCTTAGAATGACAACATTTGCGGATAAACACAACATAATAAGTTCAGATCAATTTGGTTTCCGTAATCATCGCTCTACCGAACTCGCTCTTTTAGTCCAAAACGAATATATACTAAAATATTTGAGGATAAAAAACTTACCGTCGGTATATACGTCGACTTCACTAAAGCTTTTGACTACCTAGATTATAATTTGCTAAACAGGAAATTAAGTGAGTATGAATTTCGTGGCCAAGTGTCACTTCTTTTAAATTTACATTTGTCTTCCCGCAGACAATATGTAGATATAAATGGTCAGTCATCTGAAATAAAACCGATTACGTCCGGCGTTCCCCAAGGAAGCATTTTGATGCCTTTATTATTCAGTATCTAAATAAATTATATAATAAACGTAAGTTCAACAAATAATTGTTTTATCTTCGCTGATGATGCTAGCTTTTTTTACCGGAGAAAACGCCACAGAGCTTATACGTGACGTCAACGAAATATAACAAAAACTTGATAGTTGGAGGAAATGTTATGCTCTAAAAATAAATGCTAATAAGACAAAAGCAGTCTTATTTCGACCAAGAAATATATATGTCTACACTACCAAAGATATTTTGTTAAATTCTTAGAAAATTGAAATTGCACCCTTCTTTAAAACTTTGTTGTTTTTTTTTCAGGAAACATGTCATGGGACGATAATATTAATTTCATCGTGTCTAAATTATCAAGCGTCGTTAGTATTTTATATTGTCACAAACACATTTTTCCACTTAAAAGTAACTACAAAGAAAAAGGTTTTTTTTAGAAAAAAAAACCTAATTTGGACAGGCATTTCAAAAAAAATTTTTCCGCGGGGAAAAAAATTTACAGCAATATTTATTGCGTGAGACTGATTTTGGTTTGCGGCTATTGCGTCCGTTTTAAATTGCGCGCCAAGATTTTGGTGTTTCGTGACGTTTCGCCCCAATTGGCTGCTATACTTCTCATTGGCTAAGAGTTTGATTGACAAGTTAGATCTTAGTTGTTAAACATTTGATATATGTTGTAATTTTCTTTTGAGCCGCATATTTTTACGTTTAAAGAATAACCCATGTGATGAGCGTTATTATTTTTTAAAAAAAAGTTTCCAAGACGGGCACTTCCGTTTCGATTCATACCATGAAAAACAAAAGCGTTGCCATTCTTTCATGGCAGCCGGAGTCTCTGCTCACGCCTGTCTCGCTGCCTCGACTAGTCGTTTCGCCGAAGTGATCAGCGTTTTGTGTTGACCAAGGTGCTTGAGTGAGACTTCCTGAAGTGAAGTAGTGTGTGTTTAGCAGCTGTCGCCAGTGTTAGTGATAGGAAGCGACGCGGGTTTTCGGCTTTCATAGCGCGGTTT
Source organism: Ixodes persulcatus (assembly GCA_013358835.2). Taxonomy (NCBI): domain Eukaryota; kingdom Metazoa; phylum Arthropoda; class Arachnida; order Ixodida; family Ixodidae; genus Ixodes; species Ixodes persulcatus. The sequence goes on from JABSTQ010011205.1 coordinate 66,456, forward strand.
GTTACTTTCGTTTTCGTCTTTGCTTTCTTCGCGTTTTTTTTTTTTTTTTGCTTGCGTTTGCAAATGCCCACTTTTTGGAGAAGTCAGCTCCAAGCAGCGCCGTTGCTCTGTAAAGTGCTGCGAGATCAGTGATCGCGACAGCGAGTCTTCCAGCAGCCATGTCGCCCCGAAAGATCGCAAGCTGACTGCTATTTGGCTGCAGGCAATCGGGCGTTCGCGTAGCAACAAACGGGTCCAGGTATGTTCTCGTCATTTTGCTCCGGAGACTTTCGAGATTCGCACCGGGTGCACCGATCGCCTGCGACTGAGACAGAGCTGTTACGTAAAAGACCTGGCACAGCCAGGTTATTACGTAACAGCTGTCGCAGAAGCCTTCGGACATCCGAATTCTGCTTTAGACGACAAATTTCTTTTCTCGGCTTCCGAATTATCTGATGTAATGTTTTCAATTGAATGTGCACTGTTATCGTAAATCTCGACTTGTGATTACGCCTTTGTAGATCATCTTATTCGTTTCGCTGGGGAGACACAAATGACGGGACTAACAAAATCGTTTGCATATTCCGCACACCTCGCAAAAGAACTTACCCAGTCATATTGCTAAACAGGGAGTTCGCACCGTCCTGACTTCAAGGTCATTAACCTGCTTTAGAGCAGTTTATACCTGGTAGTAGGTATGCCTACTGAAACTGCAGCTTGGGGCAGTGCCAGAGAGGAAAGAGACAAAGTTCGGAAAGCTTGGTCGCCCTCCCCAATTTCTGAACTCTCAGGTGAATGGGCCATAATAAATGCACCAACGCCTCGTCCCAAAATAAAAAAGCATTATGTTCACTACGCCAAAAATGGTCTCAGTTCATGCATATGAGGGTAGGTAGGAAATCTTGCCCAAATTTATTCACACAGCATGATGAGCGCTGCAACCTCGCACGAGATTTACAGGAAAACATTGGTGGTAACTTAAGTTTCCCTGAAATTCTGTATAGCCGGTCGTTTGCAGGACCGAATTATCCACTCGAGCGGTGAGCGTCGTTGTGCAAACTTGTCGCTGCGCAAACGCAGTCTAACAACACGAAGCATAAAAACGGCAGATTTAGGACAAAAATCGGGAGTTCATTGTGCAATTAAAACGACGTAATTTTGTTGAAAACGCCCCGCAGCTTTTTACTAATGGTATGCGTCGGAAGTTGTCCACATTTTGAAATGAAACAAAGGAAGATTTACTTTTTAAAACGCTCGCTGCCACAGCTCGCTGCGTCCTATCGGACCAGCTGGACCGGATCAGCTGACGACGACGGGACTGAACCTGTTGAACGTCCACCCCACAACAACCAATTTGCGCTCTGTGTTGGTGTGGGTTTCTACTTCCAAGCCCCGCACCACACACCACGAATGTTTCAGTTCTTTGTCGCATCGATGTGTCGCACCAAACAGAACGAGATCGCCGAAGTCAACGCAGCGCTGTCGTAAACGTTAGCTTGTGGTTGCGCACTCGTGGACCCTGTGACTCCCTTGGCTTTCACCACACACACGACGATTACGAATGATACTTTCCGTATTCGGGGAACATCACAGGGGCACTTCTGAGTTCACGTCTTCGCTACATGGGCTCGCAAACCGCGCAGCTTCTCGCGTCCCGTCAAACCAAAAACAAAACATTCCTTGGCATGCCGATTGTTGCAAAAAGTTAATGTAATTTTCAGATGACTTCGGTCGAGGTTGGTTTCGGAATCAGTGGACAGAAAAGCGTGAAATGGAATCTTAATATTTCAAGGCCTGTTGCAATTTCACGAATTGTACAAACTGGTGTAGGCTTTATTCATGGCCGCCAACATAATTGCAATTACAGCATGACGCCTAACCTCATTTAGAAAAAAAGTTCAGCATTGAATTTTAATTAATTAGGGAACTGATCATGATGGTCATCCCACCCTTTAATGTCCATTGAGCCTGCTTAGCAAACATCTGAAACAGCATGCTTGTAATGTTACCACCTTTCTTTAGACATTTCAAATTAAAAAAAAACGCCTTGCATATTAATTGTTCATTGTCTGTCGATAACAATTGGTCCAAGGCTTATATATATTGAAGAAGCATGCATTCGTTAGCAGTTTTGTTTTCTTCTTGGCAGACGTGTATAGGCGGGCTTACGTATTTGCAGAAACGGGTTCTTAAAGCTTGGATTGATTTACACCGGAAGAGTGCAAAACATGTCAATAATTCCGCCATTCCATTCGGCGTCATCTGAAAACGAATGACGCGTCTGCAGTCCCGTCAGAATGCTGATTGTTGGTGAACCCATGGAATATAGATGATTGTCTAATGACGATCGTAAAACGTTATGCGCCTGTTTGTACATTTGAAATATAAAGCGCGTACGAACGCTTGAAAACTATGCCTGGAAGACCGCTTTCCCGCCTTTTAAGAATAGTTGATGGAGCGTACCAGAGGTGGCGCCAGATCTCCAAACGAGGTCTATCTTGTGATTCCCTTTTCGCTCATGCTTTTGCCTAGATTGCGGAATTTGTTCTTTTTGCGAATTTTGTCTGCGTGTTAGACTTCTTTTCAGTTATTGACACACTGGTTCTCCGGAGATCCACAATCCAAGTATGCTTCGTGACATATTGTGCGTCATATGTTGCGCCGGGCAGGGGCGGATTCATGGGTCAGCCTTGTTGGGCGGGGGGGGGGGGGGGGGGAGGGGAGGGGGTGTGTTCTGCAAGAAGACGACATCACGGGCGAAACGTTGCCCAGATCTGTTTAGTTCACCTAAAATTTGTTATGTCATCAAAAGCTAATAATTTCTTAATAAACAAAGCTGTGTATGTGTTGTATGTTCACTCTACATAAATAAACATTTTACCTTGGGGGTCCTTAGAGAAAAGGAGGGGGAAGGGAGAGAGACGGTGCCGGGCTAAGTAAAGCCAATGCCCAGAGCACACCATAGCAAAAAAAAATTATAAAATGTTTTCTGTCCGTTGGTTTTTCTGGAGAACTGCGTAATGGCAGTGGTTGGGGCAAAGAGGAGGGGAGCAGCAAATGGTGGAGAGGAGGTCAATGCTGGTGGCATCGCTGCCACGGCAACTCTGCGGTTTCATCTTATAATTACCCTTGAAATATCTCTGTCTACGTTTTTATTCTTTAGTAGGTAAAGTTTACGCAATGCGTATGCATCTCTTCTGGGCACATCCCGCGAGTTAAGTCGTGTGCGGTTTACTCCAATTTGCGCATTTACAAAGAATTTAGAAACGGTACGTATAAGACTTTTTAAGCTGGCGTACACTATCGGTCTCTGCTCGTTCTCGCATATATTGGTGACATCGTCATGCAATGAAAACACACAAAAAAAAACAACCTCACGCTCCTTGTCCAACGTCTACTTTTATGGGTGAGGGCGTGAAGCATCCAAATGTACTGTCGCGGAAAATATGAGCTGAAACCGCGCTCCGGCTCGTGCACGGTACTACCTGCGCCGCTGTCGCATCGCTCCACAAACACGCCGCACCCTGAGGCCGAGATAAATTATCATTAGCGCTCACTGCGTCGCTCCGCTCTTACGGCCATCTGCTAGCGAAATTATTGGCCGACAAAACCACCATCACGATGCCAGTGCCATGCAGCCCAGTGTTCACGTTTTCAGCTAACATTCATTTCAGTGAATTTGAAGAAAGCGCCGAAGTAGAAAATGCGTTGTCACGCTCGTGTCTCCTCGAGGAGCGCTGCCTGACGGAGCTGCCTTGGTTTCCAAAAGGAGCCGATCTCAATATCATCGAACATGTTTGGAGCCGCATCAAGGTTGTCATGTCACTGCGTGTCGGACGCGAACGGGAGAGGCTTCGGGCCGGGCCAGACTTCGTGGCCGCGCGCTCTAATTCCTTACCGGAGAGGATGAGAGCCGTGGTTGCGGGTAAGGGGAGAATGACGCGGCATTAACTTCTTTTGTAGGTTTTACTGCGCCTCAGGACCCCCTGAACCGGACATCTGCCGATTGGAACAAAGCTTGCTGCTTCGGTTGCGACTCACTGTTTGACGCCAGTAACCAATGCATAGTTTTGTGCGGTGCATCCTTGATGCTAATTTGCTTGCATAGTGCAGTCGAACTTCCACGCCGACTATCAACCTTTTGTGTCTGACATTGTCCTCTGCGAATATTCTGTCAATGAAGTTTCAAGCTACTTCTCATGGCACATATATGACTGTTTGTCACACTTTATTAAGACTAGAAATTTATTAAAAAAAACACTGGTGTCTTGTCAGCAACTTTTCTGGTTTGAAAGAAAGACTCGGGCCCAGTAATACTAAAATAATATTCTAGAACCTTTTCATTCCAATCAGGGTTACAAAACCTTCGCAGTCAAATGTATGGTTACTGTTGTTTTTAAAGAGGTGTACTCAATGAAAAAGAACAAGAAGGAAATATCCTGTAGCCAGCCTAAATCCGAAAAAAGATGTTGGTCTTTATTTTGTGATGTCCTACTTTGTAGATACACTTAATGAAATAAAAACAACCTGCAACGTAATTTGATGGGACTTTGAATACGATCATCACAGCTGCGATTTAAAATAGCACAACATTTTTTCTTTACCAGTCAGAGTGTCTTCTACTTGATTCTGCGCGATAGAATTAAGTAAATCAATTTAAAAAAAAAGGACGACAACTGTGAACTTTTGTTCCCCCCATGCCGCCCTACACGCACACGCCCGCTGTTGCACACGTTGTCTCGCTAGCAGACGGCCGGAAGAGCGCAGTGGCGCAGCGAGCGCAAGTGATAATTTATCTCGGCCTCAGGGTGCGCTTTGTGTGCGGAGCAAGTAGGGTGCCTCCGTTTGCCGGCCGCTCCGCTGACAGAGTGGAGACACCCGCCATTTTGTAGTGAAGTTTGCGATGCTCTCACCGGCGTCATACTGAGTCTATCTTTCCAGAATTTTCGCTAAACACAACGTTTTTGCACCATGACTTTGTCATACACGCTCTACAGGACCCACACCCATTGTGGTGCTAATACTGACCTCAGGCGCCATACTCTGGCGCTTCTTTGGCTCCATTGGTGTCTCCACCCTGTCAGCAGAAGCGGCCAGCAGATGGAGGCACCCTAGGAGCAAGGCAACAGGCGTCGCAGGTAGTACAGTGCGCCGGCCGGAGCGCTGTTTCAGCTCATATTGTCCACGATAGTACAAGGTGACATTCCTCAACAATCCGAAAGGTAGTGTCGCATATTTGGTGAGTGTTGAAAGGTACGATATAACCATTCCTCAACAATCTGAACTGTAGGTTCGAGTAGTGAAAGGGGATTTTCACTTATTCATTACATTAGTGTATATAACGGTTAAGTTACCAATCGACATAAATTTAACACTTGGAAAAAAATTCAGAATATTACAACTTGAGAGAAATACTTCTAACCCCGGAAACTTTCCCGGCCGTCCTGATCGGTCACAGCTCCAGCGGGTGCCCCGACCACAACCGAACTCGACTAACAAGGAACCACCCAAAGACGAGCCAGCCGAGCTCCTCCAGAGCCATAAGGTGTCCCAAGTTTGGTAGTTAGTGGGCGGAGGACTTAACATCTGAAGGGGGTCAGACGTGCAAGTCGGATTCCAGAGGCAGTGTGATGTTTAATGACAAGGTATCTGGGAGCCGAGCGCTATACGGCCTTCTAGCAGCTGCTTATATCGGGCTTAACATCATTCCGGGGCCACCTAGGCAAGCAAACCCAGAATGGTTTCTTACCACCAATCAAAAGGCTTAGAGCCTTCTTAACACCAATCAAAAGGCTTAGAGCCCAAAGCAAACATGAGCACGACATAAGCATGCGCCTACACAAGACATCACACAGTTCTAATGAAGTTTACAATATTAGTTAAAACAAGGAAAAACATGTTCGCAGACACGATAACAAGACCAGGCATGTACAAGTCACGTCTGTACATAAAAGGAAGTGCGGAACTCCACGAACAACAAAACAAACTTATATGGCACCAAAACCAAACCCCACTCAACACGTAGAAATCATTCCGTAATTTCCTGAACCTGTCTCTTTTCTGTTCCCCGCTGCCAACGGCTAGAGCTTGTGGTAGAACGGTCCTTTAACTTGGGTGCCATAAACATGTTAAAGAAAGACACGGACCGTGTCACTCGACACATCAAGTCTCAGTCTTTGTGAACCACTTTGAGGGGGACCTCTCACCCGCCTTGTGGCGGCTACCAGTGGCCGACTACACTGGGCAACCCGCAGAAGGGGCCTCAAAACTCGGTAAAAACTAACATTACAATACCGCAAAAGCGTATCTTTGCGACAGTTGAATGAAGTTGTGCTATGGATTCCTTGAAATCTAATGTATTTTTGTCTCTTTGATCTAAACCTAGGATGCGAATTAGTTTTTATTTAATATAATAAATAATATTGTTGGCCCTTTGTTATACTTTAGCAATTTTCTGCCTGGTTGATGTACGTGTTTTTCCTGGTGTACGGCGAAAATTCTTCATCTGTATTCTCCATAGAAAAATATCAGGTTTCTCCAAGATGAAAAACTGCTGGACACCTACAAGCGGCCCTTATTCAGCAGTGTTTTTTTTTTCCTGCGAACGCACCGCGCCCTAAGTAGGTTATACAACAATAGACGGAGTGCTACTTGGCAGCCTGCTTCTGCGAGCGAGGCCCGGAGGAACATTTTGCCTCTTTTTTTTAAACATATGTAGACTCCGGACCAGCCAGCAACAGGAAAGGATGATTGAGGCCGGTCTTGATAAGACGCTTCTTTTTCTTACTATTAATCTCGGTATAACCCAGGGTTTTACCCGTTACCGAAAATAAGTAACGAAATAGGGTTACTCGTTAGCTTGGAAAAAAGCTAACGCGTTACAGAGCCATGGTAATCGAAGACCGAATTATCTATTGCTGAACGCTACGCTCGCCTTTACCTTCTCTCAGTTCCTAATTGCGTGTGAAGGCCACTGTATAATTCTTCTAGATAGACATATTCGTAGCAGTGATGGTGATAGCTTTCGTCTTCTTCGCCCTTACTTTGCTACTGCCTTCGTGAAAAAAAGAAAAAAGTTTTTGGCCGTGAAAGAGAAACTTAGGGCAAAGAGGTTATAAGCGCTCCTCACCTTTTTTAGTCGTACACATACACGTAAAGATACTACGAGTATGCATGTGATCATAACGAGATTATGGCCGGCGGTATACTTCGTTTATTGCCACCCATAATGATCTTTGGTTATAATTACTGGTCATAATAAGCGATCGGTGTCCTCTTTTTGTTGCTGGTGTAGCCTAACCTGGACAGGGACTAAAACCGGCTTGGCTATGGGGTGCGCAGTTTGTGAGCAGTCCGAGTAATGAACAGGGGACCTATGTTGCGCTTTTTGGATTCCCGCAGCGACTAGGGAGAAGGAAATGACGTCAACAACACAGCAAACGCAGATTGGATGTTGACAGAAGAAAGCAAAATCAACATCCAATCAGCGTTTGCTGCGTTGTTGACGTCTCCTTCTCCATAGTCGCCGTGGGAGTACAAAAAGCGCAACATAAGGCCCCTGTTGTCTCTGTGATGCATCGTCTACCTCTAACCAACAAGGCCGTTTTAAAACGCTTGTTATAAAAGCCCCTTTTACTGCCATCTCCAACTCACTTTTCGTACAAGTTGGCAACGGCCACCGAAACTCCGTTACCATGGCCCGGGCTAAGTGCTATGTTTGAACTGAATGAAACGAAGTCACACAATTTGCTGTGTCTACTCTCTATGCCCGGGACGTCGAACTCTGATTTGAAAAAGCACATTAAGGTAAGTTATTTTTGAATGTCACTTACGTTTTTTTTTTCGTTTAAATGTCGAGGTTAAGTTTTGTTAGCCAAACGAACGCACCTTTCTTCGACATCGTTTTGTTAGTCGCATAGTTGTTCTGCTACATCTCAAAACGCTCATTAATATAGGCTAGCGAAGACTCTTCTGAAACAGCTTAGTTTAGTTTACTTGTATATTTCAGAAGGGAGGGTAAATCAATCATGGCAGTTATATATAAACACGCCTATCTGATATTTCTTTAAGTTTGCGATTTATTTACAGTTTTTTTTCTATACTAATTTGTGATTCAGTTTAGTTAATATTTGGTTGTTCCGCACCACGGATAACTACAAATTAACAGTGGTGTTTCGCATCAGTCCTAATTGTTTTTCTTTTCCGCCTGTCCCTCCCTTCGCAGAAGCTATCATCAGAGTTCGCGGTGATTTCAAGGAAATTAAAGACCGAGACTACGATCCACTGTCTACAGGCGCCCTTGCTGAAGCAGATGAAGATCGACCGTATGCATCAAGTTCCCGTTTCTCAAGAACAGTTCGACAATCTTGTTGAGACTTTTGTGGTTGAGACGCTACAGTCATACACTAACAGCTGCCATATACTAACAGTGAAACACAAAGTAACGACAAAGTAACGTAAAAGTAATGTCCGTTAGTCATGGCAAGTAACGATACCGGTATTTCGTTACATTTTCAAAGTGGTAACGGCCAGGCAGCTGGGCGCATGCTTTCTCGCGGAAGACTACGGTATTTATGTTTGACGAACTGCGATACAAAGAAGGTGCCGTCCATGGTGGCGACGGTGTCTTTCGTCTAATCTTTGCGGCGCTATGGGAGAAAGGACGCCCCGAGGATTCGGCGGAAGGCGACCTTCTGAACGGGAGTCGTCCTCCAATGTGACACCGCACCAGATTTGTACCAGGGCGGCAAGGATTCTAAAAGATAGTGACGTCTTTCTAGTGACGGTCGCCGTTCAATGCTGCGATAACCTTGCCACTTGTTTTGGTTCATATCGTGGGAACGTCAACTTAGAGTTTATCATTTGTGTTGTTGACAAAACGAGAATTTATTTGTTTTGAAGAGAAGAATATGTGACCAGCTGGAGAAGCTAGAGACGCTAAGCCAAAATCCTTCGAGTGGCGGCAGACTGTTGCCTTCTGAACGAATATCTCTTTCCAGGGAGAGGGCTGCTTCCTCAGGGTGTAGGAAAACATGTCACCGGAAAAAATGTCCCCGGAAAAAATGTCTTCGGACAAAATGTCCCCGGACAAAATGTCCCCGGACAAAATTTCCCCGAAAAAAAAGGCCCCAGGTGGAAAATAGAAAAAAATGTCCCCAAAGGACTTTCTATCTCTGGGTTTCCCTGATCCTCATGGCCTTCGAGCGGTCCGGTCATATGTCTTTGGGAAAAGAGGCACCGTGTCTCAAGTAGTAAAAAACGGCCCCAACAATTAAGGAAATATTTAATTCCGCAAAGTACTTCCACATCGCCACACTGTTAGCGCGAACACGACATCCTCGTAATTTCACATTTTACTTAGAAATAGTATTAGTGGGAACAAAATTTTACTGTCTGCATTATATCCACAAATAAGCACTCTCAGTACCTATAATAACTTTAATGACAATTAACTTTTCGTTTCTATAAAGAAACATTTAAAAAAAAACTAGCGATCGCTTGTTCGTGCTAAGTGTCACTCGTTTTACCTATTTGGAAATGGTACACAAGTACCTCTCAAATTTCCCAACCACAATAATGTGGTTTTGGCTAGAAGGGTTATAAATGTTTGTTTCACAATGAAAAACTAACAAAAGCCTCGCGTTTTTTACTTATTTATAAATGGTACACAAGTACTTCTCTAATTTCCCAAACACAATAATTTTGTTCTGGCTAGAAGTGTTATAAATCTTTATTTTATAATGAAAAACAAACAAAAAGAGTTGAGATGCAATGTTACAAAATCAGGAATGAAATGACACACTCTAGATTCATACACAAAAGTCAAACGCGGATCGTACGGCAGTGGAACAACTGTCCCTTTGGGGTTATTTTTTCCTACTTTCCACCTGGGGCCTTTTTTTTTTTTTTCCGGGAACATATTTTCCGGGGACTTTTTTTCCTGGCACATTTTTTCCCGGGATGTTCTTTCTGGGGACATTTCTTCCGGAACCCGCTTCCTCAGGGTACGGCGACGGTGATTAGCAGCTTCTCTATAAAGACTGCACCAAGGACGATTAGGGGTTCCGGGCAACGATAATCTCGCGTCTTTTGGGCCCGGTCGTGGGAACGCTAAAAGTGTTTTCCGAAGGAGTTTGAACTTTGCCACTTTTCCGTAGTGTGCAGAATAAAAATTATTTTGTTTTTAAACAATAATCCGGCCACTTTGTATCAAAAGTAACGAGTAACGGGTAACGTAAATTGATAGCAGATACCGAAAATAATAACGGCGTTACTTTACTCGTTAGCCATTTGGGATTATAACAAGTACTTTAGTACGTTACTCAAAAAACTAACGCGTTACCAGTAACGCCGTTACTTGTACCGGGTTAGTTCCAACACTGGCAACTTTAACCGCATACTGGGCTCAGCACCATATATTAAAAACAAATCAAATGGCGACGAGAACAACATATCACGCACTCATGCTCACAGCAACTAACAAGGCAAGTCTCTACAGTTTGTAATTCATTTTTGTCGAGAAGAGCTGGCTATTCAAGAAAGATGGCGACGATCGGCACCGCATCAGCGTACGACGCGGAGATGAAGCCGCTGGGGCAATACGCAGAACGCTTAGAGAATTTCTTTGTCGGCAATCAGAATACCAATAAAAAGAAGGGGACCGGGACCTTTCTGGATTTCGCAGGACCGAGTACCTACAAATTGCTTCGAAGTGATAATCTATTTTTAACCGCAAACTGGGCTAAAGCCCTTGACTTTAAGAACACATCAGTTTTTAAACTAGCGACTTTCCACTGATCGTAAAAAAGGCGCCATTTCGCACATGGTTCAAATATTTTATTTTTGTGCACCTCTATTTTTTTATCAGGAGACTGCCTTCTCAACGATGTGTCTTAAATTCCCTAGATAAATGGTTCTTGCTTTTGTTGTGTGAAAGTCATTAGGGATCTTTCAAAACTCCCGAGGATGCATGCCGTTAAAGGCGTTTCATTTGTCCACCTTAATTTCCATGCGATTACTTGGGTGTGTTGACATCCTTTTAAAATGTTTTCTCACGTGCTCACAAA
>JABSTQ010011205.1:685000-1054578 GCA_013358835.2 Ixodes persulcatus
AACGATCAGTGCCTGGTACAAGCCATGGCATGGCCTTTGGGAACCAGGGAATCAAGACTAGAGAAGTCGCACAGAAATTGGAGGCAAGCGGCGAAGGTGAGCAGAGTTAACAGAAAACAAGGATGAACGGGGTTCAGTTGCATGAGGCATCTATGTCTCGTGCATGTAATTTTGAGTGTGCTGTAGGCGGCTACTCAAAAAAATTGTTATTTGGACGTAACTAATCGCAAATCTCTCTTGCAGTTTCCACGGCCCACAAGCCAGCAGGCGCCAGTTCGTTCTCGTTCAAAGGTGATGATTCCAGAGTTTCTAGTTTGCTCTGAAGCAGCAATACTGAAGCCAGACAAGCTGTAGGGCATATTTAATTGACGGAGCTCAGAACGACTGGGGACGCTTTCATTGAAGCTTGTTTTGCTGCAATACACGTGGGCAACACATTTGTCGACGTGTGTCCAGTTTTGTCGCAAGAGGCATATTATGTCACGCGCATGTAATTATAAATGTTTCCGGCTTAGTGTGCTGTAGGTGGCTACTCAAAAAAATTGCTACTTGGACGCAACTAATCGCAAATCTATCTTGCAGTTTTCATGGCCCACAAAGCAGCAGGTGCCAATTCATCCCCGTTCAAAGGTGAGGATTCCAGATTTTCTAGATTGCTCTGAAGCAGCAATACTGAAGCCAGACAAGCGGTACTGCATATTTAATTGACGGAGAGTCAGAACAACGGGGGCGCTTACACTGAAGCTTGTTTTGCTGCAATACACACGTGTATTGCAGCAAAACAAACTTTTGTGAAAGCGTTCCCAGTCGTTCTGAGCTCCGTCAATAAAATGTGCCGTATTGCTTGTTGGGCTTCAGTATTGCTGTAGGCAACTAACCGTGTGCCCAGTTTTGTCACAAGAGGCATATTATGTCACGCGCATGTAGTTTTGAATTTATCCGGCTTAGTGTGCTGTAGGTGGCTGCTCAAAGAATTCGCTACTTGGTCGCAACTAATCGCAAATCCTTCTGGCAGTTTCCACGGCCTAAGAGCCAGCAGGTGCCAGTTTGTTTTTCCTCAAAGGTGAGATTTACAGATTCCCGAAGCAGGAATACGGAAGCCAGTCGACCGGTACAGCATTGACGTGTGCCCAGCCCAGTCCTGCATTGAAGCTTATATTTCTGTAATACACGCGGGAGACATTGACGTGTGCCCAGTTACGTCGCAAGAGGATATCTTAGTCCCGCGCATGTAATTTTGAATCTTTCCGAATTAATGTACTTTATGTGGCTACTAAAAGTGATTGCTACTTGGACGCAACTAATCGCAAATCTCTCTTCCCGTTTCCACGGCCTACAAGCCAGCAATCACCAGTTCGTTTCTCCTCAAAAATGAGCATTCCAGATACTCTAGTTTGGTGCGAAGCAGGAATATTGAAGCCAAGCGAGCGGATACGTATAATTAATTGACCGAGCTCAGAATGACCCGGGGCAGTGGCATTGAAGCTTATTTTTCCGCAATCAACGCAGGCATAATTTTGAGTCTATCCGGCTTAATGAAGAATTGCTAGTCTTCTCGAACTAATCACAAATCTTTATCTTGGAGTTTCTATATGGCTGCAGCTAGCAGGTGCTGTTTTCATTAAAAGGTGAGGATTTCACATTCTCTTTCAAATATCAATTTTTTTAATACGGGTTCTAAACAATTAACTTTCTTTTGTAGTAAATGCCGGATCCTCCAGTTTAAGGATATGTTAAATATATTTGGTATGTATATGCCCAGTGTTTTGCTTCTTTATTCATAATTTGACAACAGCAACATTTTTTATTTCACCACTCAGAAATACACAAAAGGAGAGAGTGTGCTGCAAAGAAATGTCGTGATGAACGTTATATTCCAACTCGTATATAGTTTTATTGGTAGCAGAAATAATATATTGGATTCCAATATCCATAATACGCTAAGTACACTGGAATTGTAAACACTTATTGGATCCCTATACGACACATGGGGATCCAATAAGGGTTTATATGGTATGGGATTCCAATGATTTTAGCGTATTATGGATATTGGAATCCCACAACAAACCCTTATTGTAATACAATACAATAAATATAAGGCTTTCCAATACACTATCCATATCGTATTGTAATACAATAAAAAGATATTGCTTACCAATATCCATAATACGCTGTTCATATTGGGGTTTTCCAATAGGGAGCTTAAGAAAACCTTGAATTTCTCATTACCTCTACAGTTTCTGCCTGATATTTATAACCCTTCTGCAATACATGGCAATTTCATTTTTCAAATAAAACACTTCCAAGAAGATACTGCAATCAATGCAAAGGTGCAAACGAGCTGGGCAAAAAATGAAATTCGTTTCCCTGTAATGTCGCATTAGAGCGAAGCTCTTGAGGAGGAGGAGGGAATGGTACTGAGGGGAGGGTATACCCCTCCTCCCTGCTTATCACCTCCTCATCCTGCCTGCTACTCCTCCCTCCGAGCGGCGTCGGCGTCGCCGTGAGCCTAACAGTGAGGTCACGTGACCCTCGTGACGTCGCGTGACCCTCGTGACCTCACGGGGGTAACTTGACCCCCTGAAGTCACGTGACCCCCCTCAGGACCACCTTCAGGGGTGGGGGTGTCACGTGCTCCCTCAGAGGGGTCACGTGAACCCGCGCGAACGTTTCGGCCTGGTGCCGAAACGTCACCATGCCGAAATTTCGCCGCGGTTACGCCGACGGCGACGGCGATTGCATCAATATGGCGTCACGGAACAACACCTCCGAGATAAGAAAGCCTAAGTGCTGAATTTCCCTGCATCACTAAGGAAGGTTACCGAAGACCAGCGACTGGACACGACTACGGCGTCAGTGTTTGGCTAGGAGTCTTAGTTCTCACTTATTCGACAAGAGTTCCAGCGGAACGCTGGCGCTAAACTCGTGTCCAATCTCTGGCCTAAGTTGGGCTTCTTTAGTGACGCAGGAGAATTCAGCACTTTGGCGGAGGCGTTCCACAAAACCTGCATGATGACGTCATGATGTGACTTTGACGTATTGATGACATGATGGCGCAACTGTGACATATCGATGACAACCATTACCTTACCGTGACGTCCCCATGAGCTCATGACGTCAGGTACATGTCATTAAAATTCTCAATCAAGTCGTGACATTCCGTCATGATGGCGTTAATCAAAACGTCTTTATGATCTTTACATTTGGAGGTTTGATATAAAAGTGACATGGACGTGACGTCTTCATACTTATGTAGCGTCCACAAAACGTTCGACGAGAAGAAGTCATTGTGTCACAGTCATGTATTCAGGACATCATGACGTCACCATGACGTAATGTTGTGACGTATGGTCACAGCCCTTCGTGACGTCATTATGGCTTTACAATGTACTATGACGTGCCGTAACGTCGTGAGGCAACAAGGAAAATAACGTTACGTGACACTATCACGTCAGGGAACCCTGTGGCGTTACGTAACACAATGACGTCGTAGGACGTCGCAGTCATGTGACACTGACAACATGTGCCATGGTGACGTCACATAACATCTCGCTACTGTGATATCACGTACGATGCCACGTGGCGTAATAAAGACGTGTTACTATGACGTAACCGAACTGTATGAAGCCACTTTACACCATGACTTCGTGTGACGTCATGAGGTAACGTGACCTTGGGATGTTATGTTACGTCCTACCATGTGACATCGGTACGCCACGTTATGCCATGACAACGTGTGATGCCATATTCATGTGACCTATTGACATCATGTGATTTAAAATATACATATCATCTCTCAAGACATTCTGTGCTCCCGGTATTTGTCAGCATAGTCAAGCAAGAGTAATTTGTTATTATTATTCTTATTATCATTATTATTATTATTAGTAGTAGCAGTATTTTTAGCAATATTAGTATTAGTAGTACTAGCAGTACTTGTAATACTAGTAGTATTAGTAATATTAATATTAGTGCGGTTGCTGTTGGCGGAGTGATTGTGGTTATTATACCTGACCCGGGGGGGGGGGGGGATATTCCGAGGCCCGAAGTTGAAATTCAACCTCTACCCAAAATTTTGTCTTTCAGTAACCTCGTAACTTTCTTTTATTCAATTGAATCAGGTATGGTTAATTAATCTACATATTTTATAAGGAAATTCAATTATTTCATAAACGATTAATTTATTTTAATCAAATATATATTTTTTTTAAATTTCGTTTGTCAGTTTATTGGAGCTAAATCGTGTTCGGCTCAACGCACCTTATTAAAGTGCCCGAGGCCTACTTTCTTACGGAAACAGTAAGAACACAACTAAATATTTCGGGAAAAATGGGCGTTATCAGGCCGGTTTAAGCTGCCAGCCCTAAGTGACAAGCCTCTTTCGCGTCTTCTGTAGACAGGAAATAACTAAAATGTACGGCGTAAATATATAAATAAAATAAATTGACGTATCTCAATAGGTTAAAATAGCCGCCTAGCAGACTAATGTCGAAAGATGCTGGTGCGTCTGGCCGGTTGGAATAACCCAGACATGGTGCAAGACAGCAAAGGCGGAAACGCTTTTGTCCTGAAGAGAGAACAATGCTGCCTCATGCGACGAGAGCAAATGGCAATAAAGTTTATTTTTCACTTTTAGCTTGCCGGACGCTTCGTCGGGTTTAACACACTTTCACATGACTACTACCATAAACGTTTTTATCAGAAAACTGAACCCGGGGTCTAGAGATTTTGCGCGAGATAGGAATTGCATTGTTTTACTCTCTCCCGACAAAGAAAACAAAAGGCAGCGCCAGTCGCGACTCTTTTCAAGCAGAACATACGCAATCTTTGCTGATATCAGAATGTTTACTCGACACAAAATACTGAGCAGTTTTTCTAAGTAAAAACAAAACGTCAATGCCGAAGTTAAACTAGAGTTTCGTCCCTCCTATTGTGATAGCCTGTGTTTGCATTGACCCTTCAAGTAGTAAAACCTCGCATGCGAATTTTGATTTTTGGTTCATGACTCAATGCTCTTAGTTGTGGCTGCATCTTAGATGTCATGCAGCGAATGATGTTACTTTTCGTGACATCTTTGTGATATTGTGGCCTTAGCAAATACGAAAACATAAGTTGTCACTTCGGTAACTATTTGTCTGACAAGTTTATATTTTAACGATATGTATGATTGTTTGTGAGATGTTTTCAGCCGTCTCATCTGAAAAGCGGGGCATCATGATTCTAAATGTTTTAATAACTCTTCTTAAATTATTCGAAGTAAACTTGAAGCTATACTTTAAGAAACAATTGGTAAGTTGTATTGTTCTGCCTGAAATGTTAAGGATACGTTATTTAGACGAGAAAAGTGAACACTCAAATTTCGTGAAATAAACTTTCTAAGTAATAAAGAGATATATTGCTCATTATTGGCATGAGTGTCGCCTTATTTATAGGTTGTCCTTATGGATCTAGAAATATCTTAATAATACCCATGGGCAATGCCTGTTGAATAATTCGGAAAGTCTATTTAGTAATTATCCGAAGGGTAATTTCCAAGTTTATAGTTATACACATTTCCTCCTCCCCTTACTGGCGCGTTTTGTTTTTATTTGTTAGTGTTCATTACTATTTTAAATAAAATTACTTTAGGTACATGTGTTCACCGTCAGAGACAAAATCGGGAACTAAAACAAATCAGTTGAGCCTGAAAGAAAGGTGCTTTGTTCTAACTCAGTATTCTTCCGTGTGTCGAGTTCGTCCTAAACGGCACTTTATCATTGCACGCTTAAGTCATCAAAAGTAAAAAAAAAAAATGTTGCTTTGACAGGTAAGCTGGATTTATTTGTAGTTATACTAGCCCTTAATGCGAGCATTATTTCCGCGGAAAGTCGGAACGTAGACACTGGAAAGGCAGATTGGAAACATTATTATTTTTGTTGTCTCATCTTATCCACGCAGCGAAGGCTCAATATCCCAGCCTTCAGCTTACATATGTGTTCCGTCTGCATTAAGTACAAAAAGAATAGGTTATCTCAAGAGAGCACATTCTTGGACGTTGCACTTTAGTAGCACTCTGGGAACCGATCAGGAACTCGGCGAATTGTGGACAACCCTACACGTCCGAGGATGTCCCGGGATTCGCCATAAAATAAAAATGGCAAGTAAATTATTGTGATACCTGTAGGAGTATAATCAATAGGACAGAAAAAAATAATCTATTTACATGTTTTGATAAATTATGTCCACCTAAAATTGTTACAAAGAGGGGATATTAATCGAAGCAATGTTCGATTATTATGTCCAAAGACGCCAGTGACAATGGTGCATTTTCGATGCCCGTTCCCATATAATAATTTATTTCATAGCAGATTATGTATGTTGGGAGGTTGATGGTGGCTCAGCATGAACTTTGTGACCTACATTGCTTCACGACTGGCAGTTTGAAGAAAGGCCTTGTTCAGTGTCCGCTAGTCTCCTGGACTTGCGGGCTCTTTACCTTCTTAGCATGTATCCTCTGCGCGAAAGCTTGCGAGTGACCGCCCAGTTTCGATTCGTGCCGTAACTAAGCACCCAGGTCTGGCTGTCAGTCACGAGCTCTCTGTTACCACCGGCCCTGCTCTTCAGCTCCACTATTTCGTTTATTTCTTTTTTTGCAGTTACTTGTCTTCCAATGTGTGTCTATCCCCGCACTGATCTTTATTTCCTTTTTTGCCTTCGGCTGTGACTTCCCAATAACTAAAAACGTTGCTCTCAGAGCTGACACTATCAATGTGTCAATATTTTTAGTCTGCATGAAACTGTAGAGTTCCGCACATCCTTAAATTATGGTTTCAAATACGCCTTTTTTCCCCTTTTTGATAAAAAAAGCGGTTGTTCCAACAGAACGTTTTTTTTATTAAACGTTTTATTTGCCTATTAAGAAAAATTCAAAGTGACGATAAAGAGAAAGAACGTTCCGAATCGAATGTACCATGACATAGAAGTGTAAACTTGTGAAAAGCGAATAATTAAAACACAAAACGTGAGTCATGTACAGAACATTATATATATACATATACATATATATATATATATAAATATATTGTGACAGTAGGATATTGAGGTGCAACGAGCGGGACAAAAAGGAGGAAAAGAGGAAGAAGTAGTGGGTCGTAGACGGGAGAAGGACGAAGTGGCAGCAACGAAAAAAGCGATCTGTAACATGTTGGTAGTCAGGAGTTTGATCTGCGAAAAAAAAAAATACCCTTCACACGACAACGAGCAAGTACCACGACGACCCCATTTAAACTGGTGTACGGTAGAACCCCGGTTCTGCCACAGGAATCAACGTTATCCACTACGTGGAACCATAGAAGGCAAGAAATGAACGATCATTTTGAGGACAGACACAATGAGGCTCGCCGCCGGGATCGCGTCGCAATAACCAGAGCCCAGCAGCGGATGCTAACCAATCACCGACAGGACGACCGAATGTCCCCCATCGTGCCAGGGGATCTTGTTCTTGTACGCCGTCCCGTTAGAAGGAAAGGAAAAGCAACCAAGCTACTTCCAAAATACAGAGGACCCTGTGAAGTGCTTCGACAAACAGGACCCGTGAGCTACCGGCTACGAGACCTCAATGCACCTCGAGAAGCATCCCGGACTTTCCCGGCTCACCGCAGTCAACTGAAGCTGTACGTGTCAAGACAGACATTCAGTCAAGACCAGCATGGGACACAGACTGCCGAGGACGGACAGTCAACTAGGAGGGGGCAAAATGTGACAGTAGGGCATTGAGGTGCAACGAGCGGGACAAAAAGGAGAGAAAGAAAAAGAAGTGGGTCGTCGACGGGAGAAGGACAAAGTGGCAGCAACGAAAAAAGCGATCTGTAACAATATAGTATATATATATATATATATATATATATATATATATACGTTTTAACGTATGGACGCATAATTTACACACTAAATCACATTCAGAAGTTCTTTAATTCACCTTCTGGCTCCCCAGTGCTTGCAATAGCTTCTTGGTGAGTTATTGCAAGCTCTGCAAAGGGAGGGGAATCTTCCCACCCTTTGCAGGCTGCGAAGCTGTGCAAAGCAATATATATATATATATATATATATATATATATATATATATATATATATATATATATATATATATATATATATATATATATATATATATATATATATATTGCTTTGCTATATTGCTTATATATATATATATATATATATATATATATATATATATATATATATATATATATATATATATATATATATATATATATATATATATATATAAGTATAAATTAAGAACATTCATACACAAGCGGAACTAAACATCTACGGGCACCAGAGAATGAAATGATAATTTGTTTTGCACTTTATTTTTAAGGTGTTTTTTTTAGGTTCTCTACATTTTGTGTAGATATTATTTAGCAAAAGCTAGTGTACCAATCACTAAGAAAGTCGTATATTAATGTTGTACGAACTAACTTACATTAATAATTTGTGGAGGTTTACATTACATGAATTTATGAGGTCCGAATGTCTGGCTTTTATATATTAAGTTACAAGTTAAAGGTGCCCTTTTGAAAAATCTCACTTGTATGAGACATTTTTGTGTCCAATAAACACATATAAATCATACAAGATATATAAGAACATATAAGAACCTTGTAAGGACTATACGAGTTATATAAGAACATATAAGAACCATATGATAAACTTGTACGAAGTTTCTTATATGGTTCTTACTTGTTCTTATATATCTTGTATGATTCATATTGGACACAAGAAATTTATCATACAAATAAACTTTTCAGTAGGGTACCCATATGTTATTTTTTATATATTTGAAGTATGTTGATGGCAACCAGTCATATAAATTTCATTACTTCGCACAGATATGCTATACGTGATGAACTCAGAGCACGCACAAGTACTTAAAATCCACAAGTAAAGTTTTTATATAAAAGTTCAAAGCCACGGGTGTGCCTCACCCTTCGACGCATACGCACAAAATTACACACAAAAAATAATTAATGCACATAGGCACGAAAGTGTCAATTCCTGCCGGAATATTCTGAGGGAGGATAGTGAATATGACACTTGGATCCTGCCGACAGATAGTAGACCCAAGATTTTTCTTTTTATACAGCAAAGGTTGAACAGCAGCTTCCTAGACGGCAGCCGGAGATCCAGCTTATGCTTCTTGGCCGTCGAGGTAGATTGTGGTGCTCGTCCTGATTACCAAATGTTTGCGAAAAGACGAAACACTACACCACTAAGTTGAGCGATTGCACAGATGACAGATGTCCGATCTCTGTTTCCTTACTCGGAACAATCTATCACTTCCGAGCGCTCGCAGGATCGTGCCTCTTATCTCGAAGCATTTTTATTCTGTTTGTTTGCTCGCATAAAGGATCTGTCGGGGCATGGCCCTCTAATGCATCTTTACACCCTTTCAGCTTTCGGAATAACTGATTTCTAGAAGACTTAGTATTACATGGCTGTGATGTAATGCTGCACGTCGTGCACAAGTGCGACACAATTTTGCTCAGGCTGGCTGCAAAATTATATGTTAAATTGTGCTGTCAAAAATGCTAAACAAACCGCGACTTGGATTCATATCGCTAGCACCTTATCGCCATCCTGAAGGTGAATGGTGTAACCTGCCGTCAATGCTATCGCCGAAGACTAAATCGCAAGAAGACATTGGTCTCTCCGGCAGAGGTAGTATAATAAACTGAAGTTGACATGACGGCTAAATATAACTTTTACTGGGTAAGATTGTTGCGGAAGGTTTCAAGCGTTTTGCTAGAAAGCCTCTCTATGTTCTATCTTGATTTTTCAAGGCGTTCCCCTTAGCTACAACTAGGACCATCCACGATTAAATCAAATATATGTCGCATATTTTGTTAGTTATTTTTGAAAATAGCCCACTGCCTCATTGAGCAATTTATACATTATTCTACCACAAAAACGAGTCGCAATCTTCTCGGGCAGTTCCTTGATGTACCCATATTGGCAGTATGTTAGAGTGCTTTGACGTTACTCTTCTTGGCATATTATTATCACCTTTAAAATAAAATGGTATTTTTTATCAAATCTAAAATACAAGTGATGACTAAATCGAACGTAAATATTCTGACGTTTTTCGCTTACTTGACCCCACTGGCTGGAATGAGCACGTGGTTTAGAAAACTGTATCTTGCAAAGCTCTTGCGAGCTGCTGAGCGAGTGCTTAAGTAAGCTCCCTCAGCATATATTTCACATTTAAATATTTACTGTAATAACGTGGGAGCAATTTCTACTGCCCAAATTATGAACCCGTGTTGGCCGATGACCACTTTTTTGGTGCTGTCTGGCAACAGTGTGATTTTTATATAGAAAATAATCCGTGGGGAGGAAATAAGCAGCGTTACGTTAGCAAGAATTGTTTTTTTTTTGGCGCAGTACGTTAATTATTAGCCCAGCCAAATCTTCTCACGTGTTGAATTCACGTTGGGGAAAATTCAAGATAAAAAATGGCGGATTGTCTAAGATTTCATATAAGTATTTGGTATTAAAATTACTTCAAGCCAAAGTGCGGCAAAAATATATAGTGATACATTCTTGTATCGTGTATAACTAATCTAGCATAAAACGCTTTCTACTTGCCCCATAATAATGTATGCGTTTCTTCCGGCTCAAGTTGGATGCTTCCGAACTGAAACGGTAGTGTTCGTTTACTATTCAATAAAAAGAATATTATCCACTAACCCCGTTTCTTAAAAATCGGTTAATTAAAAGCTTTACAGTACTGTGCTTAACATATTCGTCTATAATTCGACAGATACAGTTGCCTAAACTTATCATGTTTTGTTCTTTATTAAAGTCGCCATTAATGGTAATATTTATGAAATTCAGAAATCCCACACTGGTCTGAAAGATAAATGACAATAAATAATAACATTAGAAAAGAATACAACTCAAACAATCCTACCTCCAGAACCACACATTTTATGTAAGTAATGATAACTACAAATTCAAATTTCAATTTCGCAGTTGATTTTTCAATGAACGCCTTTTTTTGTGCTAATGTAATTAAAAAATATAACGCACATACTAATGTAACCCACACTGCAAGATGCTATTCTCAGAAATAAAAAGGAAGGAACACTTCACCTGTAAACAAACCTCGACATTTATGTTGTGAGGTAAACAAATATCTATAAATACTTTGCTGCAGCGTTAAAACCTGATGATATATCACATTTGTTTTATACAAGCGTGGTAAAGTATATGCGCAGCTGTGATTTAATTTTATAACACTAAGACTATTTTTAATTCGGTTTTGGGAACAAACAAATAATCATCATTTTCTTTCAGAAGCGAGAGCAATAAATTTCCAGTTTGTTTTATAAAGACGGAATCTGCTTTGTATCCTTTTCTGGTACAAATTGAACTTCCGCACATTACCAAGATATTCGTCTAAAAGAATTCCTTAAAATCAAGGGTGTGAGTTTACAGAAGCATACAATGATTCGGCATAACGCGGGTGTTTTTCTAAAAAACGAAACATTATCAGCAGGAAGGTAGTGTATTGGGTTACCAGATTCTTCCGTCGGAATCGATGCGACTGATACGTTTTTAATTCTCTTGCCCTCTGCGCTTCCCTTTCGGAGCATGATATTTGCGACTGCGTTACTTGAAGTGTCTAGAACAATTTTTCATATGAAACAACCTCTTTTCATTTTCTCTTAGTACAAACTTGTTCTGACGGCACATTCTCTAACAATATCAGATATATTTTAATGAAAAGTGTAATACGAAATAAATGCATCCTACACTAGGAACGTTTAAAGCACAACGGGTTTCTACAACCCTACTACAATTATTATTTCTAAAAGCCCCGTCGTTTAAAGCCTGTGCTTGTCATTTAACACTTTGCAAAATTACTCGCAAAACCACTCCGATTTTTGGAAGCTATTTATTAGTCCGTGAGAGTTTAGGTCACATACATTACATTAAACACATTTAATTAAAAGTATAAAACATAAAAAAGAGTATATACCTTTCTAGAAACAAACTCGATTTCTAAGCATACCATTATTATTTATTATTTTCCTCTTACGAAAGGTGCGGCAGATATAAAGAAAAACTTGAATCCGCAGCTTCCTAAATTATATTACGCAAGCTCACAAGCACATAAAATAACGACTCAAAATAAAAAAAAAAGATACCAAGAGTTCAGAACCCCCGAAAATGCATTTACCCACTCTTCAGCTAAAACGGTGCTCTAAAGAGGTTCTTCAGAAAAAAAGAATGTGAGTACCCTAAATGGGATGCTTAGAACTTTATTACAACTTTAATTAGGGCACTTGTGTTCACCAAAAGCTCTGTATTGCTGGCAAAGTATGTCGATTTGGTTGATGAGGATATGATGTAAGAAATGTAGGCAAAAACTATGTTTATGTTTGCTTGTGTTTCGCAGTTTAAAATGGTAAATAAATTTAAGAATTTGGCATGTTATGAGTAAAGCGGGTATGTGAATGCATGCTCGCGAAATCGAATCCAATAAGGCATGCTTAAAATATGTAACTTTTGAAAATTGTGAACTGTGGTATGCTATTATGAAAGGTTAGCATAGATTATTCTTGGTAATTTGGATCACGAAGCTCGTGAATTTTGAACTGTTTTGTAATTCGAGCCCGTATAAGATGGCAATATTCCTCTACGTTCTGTTTGTCTTCGTGGTCGATATCACATTCGTAGTCGGTATCGACGTCAGGTTCGCCATCGAGGTCGTCGTAAATGCTCTTGTCGTTGAAGCGATTGTCCTGGTCATCCTTGGGTCGGCGTCAGTGGCGTAGTCAGGAATTCTTTCGGGGGGAGGGGGGAGGGGGGGGGGGGGGGGCTGAGGTGGCTGGGATGTCCATGTCTTGGAGTGTGAAGAGGGGAGGGATGTTCAAAATATATGTGTATATTATAGGGTCGGCTGGATTTCGGGGGGGGGGGGGGGGCGGTGGGCTGAAGCTCTATAAGCCCGCCCCCCTCCCCTGGCTACGCGCCAGGTCGCCGTCGAAGTCGTCGACAGGGTTGCCGTCGAAGTCGCAGTCTGGTTCGTCGTCGATGTCGTGTTTCGGGTCGTCGCCTGTGTCATCGTCAAAGTGTCGTCGTCAGTCTCGTCGTCAAGGTCGAAGACAATGTTTGTCGTCGCGGCCATATTCGGGTTCTTTGGTGACGTCGTAGCCGGTGTTTCTCTTTGGAGTTTTAGCCTGTTTCATCGTCGGCGTCCTCCTCCAAGACGCCATCATGTTATCGTGGAGGTCGTAGCCAGAGGCATAGTCGAGATTACAGTCCAGGTCGTTTTGCAGGCCCTAGTTGAGGTCATCGTTGATGTCGCAGTTGGGTTAATCCTGGATGTCTTCGGGGACGTCGCCTTCACGGTCGTCGTTTTCGGAGTTGTCGTGTTCACAGGTGGTGCGCGTCGTAGGCATAGATTGCCTTACCCCGCACTTCCACCGAAATGTTACGAACAAAAATATAAACTTGATAAATAAAACTTGAAAGGAACACTCAATACGGCGAACGTCTGCCGAGAAACATAAAATAACAAAGGCCGTACATACTTTACCGGCGACAAAAGGACGACTGACTCAAGCAGTCATATGAAACTCCTCTTTGTAAGCGCGTGGGTATCTTGGAGTTTCCGAGCTTGAACAAACAACAAGACTCTCGAATAATATAAAACATTAAGGTCTTGCAAAACACAACAAAAAAAGATGGATAAGGGCAAGCGCTGGCGGGAATCAAACCCCAGCCCCCGGCGTGGGAGTCGAGCAAGCACGTTGTGAGGAATACAAGATGACATTTGACACTTATTTTTTCATTACAACTCGTTTGGCTGTATTTTCTTTTTTTCATAACATCATAACAAAAGTCACTTTGCTTTTTGCATGATATGTTTTGTTGATTTCCATACAGAACTGTGTTATCATGAAGATAATTTTATTTTGGAATAAAATATTTATTGTGTCTTGTTAATACTAGATTTGTAATTGTGATTTCAATATCATTTAAGCGCTCTGGTGAGCTGCATGCACTGAAAAGAGTAAAAAGAAGGCATATCACAGGGCATAACGCAGTGAGTTTGCAGAAGGTTTGTTGTCTAAAGGAGCATTGCACTCACAAAAGAAAAGACACCACTACGTGTATGTAAGGTCCATTTCCTTTATTATTTTTAGTCAAAGCACATCAAGAGAAAACTAAGAAACATGAAGATGACTGTTGTATATAACGTTCAACTGTTGAAGCTGAACATTCTTGAATATCGTAGATATGGAGTTTAAATTTATTTGTTATAGTTTAAGGTAGGCGATCATACAATGTAATGATTTACTTAAATTAATAAATATTCCAAATACAAATTCGTTTGCTTTTTTTGGTTTTTGGCGAAAGCGTAAGTAACTGATTTGTACCCCAGTCCACTTCCTAGTTTTTGTTGATCTCAATTTAATCAAACCATTTCTGGAGGAGGGGTGAGTATCATGTTCTTAAGAAAGCTGCTAAGCATCGGATACATTTTTTTAAGATTTTTTTATTTCTACACAAGTCACTGCTCTTCTGTAGATAGAAATGTGTGTTTTGTGAACCTCATGTAGAATTTCCTTTTTTTCCCTTTGTATTAAGGCCCCGACATTTTACCATAAGCATTCATATGCCACACAGGGATTTAAATCTCGTATATTTGACAATGGTCATGCGTTTGATCACAACCCGTTAATGCCTAGGAATATACTGTAATTTAGTGTTATGACCGGACCAACTACTTCACTGTTCTGCTTCAGGGAAAATGCAAAAAAGAAGCATTTAGATATTGGTGGTATCGTTAATAAAATATTTCCATGTAAGTTGACATTTTAACTAATTTGAAGAACACTGCGTGACACCATTGGTGCAAACTGGGCAATAAATTTTGTTTTATTGTAAACCAAAATTTTAGTGGGCATAAACGTTTACCTCCAAGGTAAGTGCCCCAGATAACTCGTATCCACCATACTGCACGTTTTTATTACAGCCCTTTCATTTTTAACAAAAAAAATATAAGTAACCGGTTATCGGTTGTTTATGCGTAAAGTTTCGCGCACATAGCAGGTTGGGTACCAGAATAGGTATATTTGCATAATTAGAGTTTGTCGTATTATATATTATGTCATTATTAAAAGGAAGTTAAACATGTTTGATTTTTTTAAGAGATTAATATGGTTCCGTAGGATTAGCGAGTGGGCATTCGACTTCATAACTTCATAAACAATTAATAGGATGCCAAAATATGTACTTTTTATGCAATTGTTTTTATTGTTTAATTAACGGCAAACGTAGTTACAAAAGACCCGAGTCAGCTTGGTATTTCAAGTGTAACTCAGACATGTATTTGACACGGACATTGAGTGTTAGTATTTTTTGCATTGAAAACTGTCAGGGAACTGTGGTATTCCCCACTCACCGAGTATTATAAAACTTGAAAGGAACACTCAATACGGCGAACGTCTGCCGAGAAACATAAAATAACAAAGGCCATACATACTTTACCGGCGACAAAAGGACGACTGACTCAAGCAGCCATATGAAACTCCTTTTTGTAAGCGCGTGGGTATCTTGGAGTTTCCGAGCTCGAACAAACAACAAGACTCTCGAATAATATAAAACATTCAGGTCTTGCAAAACAAAAAAAAAAAAAAAAGATGGATAAGGGCAAGCGCTGGCGGGAATGAAACCCCAGCCCCCGGCGTGGGCGTCGAGCAAGCATGTTGTGAGGAATACAAGATGACATTTGACACTTATTTTTTCATTACAACTGGTTTGGCTGTATTTGCTTTTCTTCATAACATCATAACAAAAGTCACTTTGCTTTTTGCATGATTTGTTTTGTTGATTTCCATACAAAAACTGTGTTATCACGAAGATAATTTTATTTTGGAATAAAATATTTATTGTGTCTTGTTAATACTAGATTTGTAATTGTGATTTCAATATCATTTAAGCGCTCTGGTGAGCTGCATGCACTGAAAAGAGTAAAAAGAAGGCATATCACAGGGCATAACGCAGTGAGTTTGCAGAAGGTTTGTTGTCTAAAGGAGCATTTGCACTCACAAAAGAAAATACACCACTACGTGTATGTAAGGTCCATTTCCTTTATTATTTTTTGTCAAATCACATCAAGAGAAAACTAAGAAACATGAAGATGACTGCTGTATATAACGTTCAACTGTTGAAGCTGAACTTTCTTGAATATCGTAGATATGGAGTTTAAATTTATTTGTTATAGTTTAAGGAGGCGATCATACAATGTAATGATTTACTTAAATTAATAAATATTCCAAATACGAATTTGTGTGCCTTTTTTGTTTTTGGCAAAGGTGGAAGTAACTGATTTGTACCCCAGTCAACTTCCTAGTTTTTGTAGATCTCAATTTAATCAAACCATTTCAAGAGGAGGGGTGAGTATCATGATCTTAAGAAAGCTGCTAAGCGTCGGATACATTTTTTTACGATCTTTTTATTTCTACACAAGTCACTGCTCTTCTGTAGATAGAAATATGTGTTTTGTCAACCTCATGTAGCATTTCCTTTTTTTTGCCTTTGTATTAAGTCCTTGACCTTTTACCATAAACATTCATATGCAACAGAGGGACATAAATCTCGTATAATTGACAATGGTCATGCGCTTGATCACAACCCGTTAATGCCTAGGAATATACTGTAATTTAGTTTTATGACCGGACCAACTACTTCACTGTTCTGCTTCAGGGAAAATGCAAAAAGAAACATTTAGATATTGGTGGTACCGTTAATAAAATATTTCAATGTAAGTTGAAATTTTAACTAATTAGAAGAATACTGCGCGACACCATTGGTGCAAACTGGGAAATAAATTTTGTTTTATTTTAAACCAAAATTTTAGTGGGCATAAACGTTTACCGCCTAGGTAAGTGCACCAGATAACTCGTATCCACCATACTGCACGTTTTTATTACAGCCCTTTTATTTTTAACAAAAAAATAGAAGTAACCGGATATCGGTTGTTTACGCGTAAAGTTTCGCGCACATAGCAGGTTGGGCGCCAGAATAGGTATATTTGCATAATTATAGTTTGTCGTATTATAGAATATGTCATTATTAAAACGAAGTTAAATATGTTCGATTTTTTTAAAAGATTAATATGGTTCCGTCGGGTTAGCCAGTGGGCATTCCACTTCATACTTTCATAAACAATTAATAGGAAGGCACAATATGTAATTTTCATGCAATTGTTTTGATTGTTTAATTAACGACAAAAATTAGTTACAAAAGACCCGAATCAGCTTGATATTTCAAGTGTAATTCTGACATGTATTTGACACGGACATGGAGTGTTAGTATTTTTTTGCATCGAAAACTGTCAGGGAACTGCGGTATTCCCCACTCACGAGCAATACTTATTTTTATCATAGGCCGAATAAAAAAAAATATGACAAGAAACTAGAAACAGTAATCAGCTTGCCGTCAGACGGTCAAACAAACGAAAAAATTCTACCCATTTAACAAAGCTAACCTATCTTAGTCCTTACTTGACACAGTATCCTCTATTACTGTTAAAAAAGTTTAAGGATAATGTTGTTTAAATACAGGTTCCGCCTCTTTTAGTCATATTTCGACTCCCCTTTCAGTATGGCTATTTATCACCCGTTGTTATAAGGAAAATGTGCAAATGATTGCTGTCAACGTTTGAACAAGTTTAGCTAAAGAAGGTCACAAGTGTCATACTTACTGTCTTTATATTCGTTATGTCTAACAATGCACATACATTATTGGTTTCACCGCTCATGAAACGAAAGATTTGACAAAAAAGTGTATATTGGTCAGAACAATATATATATGACGGTCAGGAGTATTTTAAGATAAAGGTCTTACTCTTGCGTTTGTGCATCGACACTACCATATGCCTCATTTTAAAAAAATACGATTTCTGTGCGGTTGACACTTGTTTTTTTGTGCATAACAGAACAAGCTTAGAGTTCTCCATGATTAAGAATAAATACAACGAAAGTGACCTACTTCATCTCTACACCTTATTTATAACTAAAATATGTTGTGCAAACCGGATGTACTACACAATATACTTGAGACAGGTTCGGTTGAATTATATTATGGAGTTTTGCATGACACTTTTTTTAATGCAGCTAACACTGTGCATGTAACATTTTTGGTTGTCTCCGTGTTTGCAATTTTTTTTTAATATAAAAATATAGTCTATTTATAACAGTGTTGTAGTCGTTATCCAAACAAGTAACGAATTGCGTTACTCGTACCTTGCAAAATAATGAAATGCGTTATCGACGTACGTTACCCCAAAATAAACGAAGGCATTACCATTACCAATAAAAAGTAACGCACGTTACATTTGCGTTAAGGTTTATTCATAAATTGACTCTAACGGCGTTGTTTTTCTCGAGGTAGCGTCTTTCGACAAAGAAACAAAAAGCGTGGATTTTTTTTTGTTCTTTTTTTCTAAAATGAGTTCTTCTGCGTGAGGAAAAAGACAGAACATTTGTGAAGGTATATGCAATGAGTGCGATAATTAATGACTTTGCCCATATACTTTGTTTCAGCTCAAGTCCAGACGCAAGCCGACGCTACGACCTAAACGAACAAAATAAAGCACCGTCGAAAGAGCGAGACATCTGACCACTCCTGTATAAGATTGGTTCAGCAATAATAAAACACGTACAAACACATGAGGAAAATTATAATGGTGCCCTTTCATCCCTGTCTGATTGGTTACACGAGCTCGCAGCGTCGGCTGCGTCTGGACTTCGAGTAAAACGCAAAAAAACAATTAAGTGTATTTCTTTTAGGTTTTGTGAAGATGTAACGAGGAACGTAACTGCATTACCCTTTACAGGAAATGAGAAAGGTAAGTACGCTATTTGTTACTCTATTGAAAACGTAACGATTACGGTACTACGTTGGTGGAAAAAAGTAACAAGATACCGGTAACGACGTAAGTTCTTTACGCGTTACCGCCAACACTGGCTTCATATCCAGCTCAGTGTGTACGAATATTGTTCACCCGCGACTATAAGGAATTGGACGC
Source organism: Ixodes persulcatus (assembly GCA_013358835.2). Classification (NCBI taxonomy): domain Eukaryota; kingdom Metazoa; phylum Arthropoda; class Arachnida; order Ixodida; family Ixodidae; genus Ixodes; species Ixodes persulcatus. The sequence continues at coordinate 704,094 of JABSTQ010011205.1, forward strand.
GACTAAGCGTCCGACTAAATCAACGATCCACGAGTGGTTATATAGTCGAACTAGAATGTTGGAGGAGCACAAAGTTTCCGCATAAAGCCTAGAGGTATCACCAGAACGTGAACAAAAAACTTCACTTCAATGAATAGTGAAACACTTCCTGAGCACTTTAACACGTCATTGTAATGAAGCAAATATTGAAACTAGGTGAATTGTTGCTTTATCGTGCAGCGCTTTATTTTAAAAGTGACACGTTGAAAAAAAAAAAACTCACGGGCTTTCTGAGTTTTTTTTTTCTTTCTCTCGTACTAAAGTCTACACTTTACAAAAGCAGGGCTGGACACCCTTCACAAGTGCCTTAGAACTCGTAGCTCTCAAAACTCTGTTTGCATAATTTCCTTCTATTGTCTATACCGTTGATCGCTAAAGAACCAACGCGTCCACCCGCAACTAACAAGGAAACAGTCTAAAAACGCAGCAACTCACTTGTCGATGTGGTCTACACCTTGTACAACCGAACTCGTCGCACATCCAAGCACCGTGAAGAGTAGGGCGCACACTTTCGCCGGTCCGCTAGGGAGCATTTCTTTGCGTCTGGGAGTTCGAGCGCGTCCACGAGTGCGGTGGGTTCCGTCCAAGCGCGCGCACCCTATGACAGCGCGGATCGAGTTCCTCCGGAACCCCGAGGCTGGAGCCGCGACTCGAGCGCCACTGACGGCGGCCCAGCGCTAGCAGGTTCTTTCCTCTGCGTATGCATCTCGCTCGCCACTGCCCCGAGAAAAACGCAGGCGCCTAGCTACGGTGTGAAACCCGCGACATAAAAATAAAAATTGGGTTTTGAAAATAATTTGTTATTGCTCCTTATATACCAAGCTCGCGTAAACGAAGACGTTTTTTCTCTCTTTTTGCTGCGCGTGATTTACGTGCACATTTTTCTGGGTTTTGTTTTTACCTCGTTACTGTCTGATCCGCAAACAAGTCGTAAATTAGGGTTGCTTATATAAACGTTATTGACACCGACTCACCCGTTCTTCCCGGGTGGAAGGGCGGCCCTAGGCGGCAGAGATAATGCGATAGTGGACGACTCTGCTGCCCGTGACGAATATTTGGTGTTCGTATTTTATTGCGGCGATTCGATTACGCCGTAGCGTACACCCACTATGTCTGGTTGCACTCTGAGGATCAGGCTTAGAGCAACGACTCTAATTTATGGCTGATTCCCGATTAGGCACAATCTGTGGCTCAATCGCATTGAAGCGATAAAATACCAAGAACACATATCCGACACCGGCCGGCATGTTTGCCAGCATTGCAGTTCTCTTTGTCGCCTTTGCGCCACCCCTCGACTAGTGAAGAGCACGCGTTGTTGTGTGACGGCTTATGCAAAGAACCACCGTAACAACATCGAAATAGCACTGCGTTCCAAACATGTGATTCAATATTTCGGTATAAAATGCAGTAATATACGTCGGTTTTGTCTAATACTATAAAAAAAGCTATACGCATAATTGTTTAAACCAAATATTTCCGCTTCTTCTTAAGTGTAACATGTATTCTCGGTTCATTTAGGCGTTTATCGTTACTGAAATAAACTGACCAATTATTACATGTGTGAGAACAGTGGTCGGTGAAAAATGAAATTATTTAATTCATAAACATTTCGTTACAGTCGACACCAATATAGTATTTACTATGACAAACGTTCCTGGAATCATAAAATAAATATTGCAACTACTTGTTTCACTTCACCCCGGTGCAAAATAAGCAAATTTCAAATTGTGCTAATCATACTTGTCGTCATTCAAGTGGTAACGCTGTATATGTAGAAAATAAAAAAAAGTGATCTCGGCATTTAGATTTAATGAGGGAAAGATTCATGTTCTTTCATTCCGCGCATATATAAAACGAAGAAAGTAAACTTAAATTCGACAGGCGACTCTCTCTAAGAGCCGATCACATAATCTTCCTGTTCTGAAATATGCCGTACACCCTGAGCAGACTGATTATGCGAGATGCTGGGGGTGTCACCGTCGCGCAAGAAAGTGAAGGAGATCCAATGCGCGGTAATATGTGCGCCGTAATGTAGAAATTGTACGTTTCGTCACTAAATTCATCTCCCATAACAGGTTCTAGGCTATCGTGTCATTTTAAAAGGATGTACGTCCACGGCGGAAAGTTAAAATGTCCCCGTAGTTTATCATATGTTCGCTAAAGCATGACCTTTACCAAACTCACCAATCGCGCATCTGGACATTGTTCCTGTTCAAAAGATCTCAACAAAGGCGGATAACAATGAGGGCATATGAGGAACAAGATGCCTGTCAGACTAAAAAAAAAAAGTTTAAATGGCTTTTAAATGTAGGCTCCAAAAAAAGATGCACGCATCAGACATACATTGGTTGCCCTTTTGATTCTGAACTTGATAAACCTTTATTCAACGAAGCCAAAAAGAAAAAAAGAACTTTTAAAGAACGTCATTTTTTTTTTCTGACGAGCTCATTGAGATTTGATTTAGAAACGTTGTTGGTAGTCTCCACTAAGCGATGAAATTGAACTATAATATAGGTATGTTGACTTTTTAATACATAATTTTATGCGCTGGATTTCATAGAAAACTGAAACATTCGAGTGCGACGAAAAAGCGTTTCACGCGGGTAAAACAACGTAAAGATGCATAGCCCCTAACAGGCAGTGCACAAACTTCCAAATCATATAGAAAACAAAATTATTCGTCAAAGTTTATTCATAAACACGACGAGGAATAAACACTCTAAACCAGAGAGATATACTGAAGAGGTAAGAAGGAATCGAAACCCGGGACTATGCGATTCGCTATCCATCCCTGCTCGACGCCACAAGAAGTAGATGAACTAGGGCGCAAGCAGCGGATCGCGGTAGCACGCGACGATCGCGTGCCCCCCCGCGACCGTCAGAGGCAAGACATACTTGGAGTAGTTGCGTTACTCCTGGTTCATCTCCTCGTAGCGCCGGGCAAAGATGTTGAACTACAGATTGCATGGCCCGGAATTTGATTCCCAGTGATCTCCTTTTTTTTTAATATTGCTTATGGCAATGTGCGACAGTGGCTGAACGATTATTCGGCAATTATCGAAGCTAGGTCTACAAGAAATAAACATGCACTAACAATAATCGGACCATTGCGTAGAACGACATTGTTTAAATCGTCCTCCTGCCCTAACACGATAGACGAATGGAATGATGTCCCTAAAATGTTCTCAGTTCAGAATCACCGAAAAGTTCGAACGACGCGCTACTCAAACTTTTGTTTTGTCAATTAGTTTGTCTGTATTGCATTCGTACGTTTATTAGTTGTCATTCTTGTTGCGTGCATTTTCTGCTTTGTCGTTTATATAAAAATGTGCATGTAGTATAAATAAATCAATAAAAATATCTCTGGTTTCAAATATCTGCTCGTCGGTACGAACAGATTATGGTGACTAATTATGCTCTTGCAAGATTGTGCATTGCCCGCAACGGGCTATGCATCTTTTATGCCCCATTCGCCTGTGTGTAACCCTTTTTCTTAACACTTGGGCGTTAACTTTTTTTGTTTATGAAATCCGGCCCATAAACGCGTTTTGCGTTAAAAAAGCGCATGATTATGGCGCCTGTATTGTGCGCGATTGATCTAATCGGTGTTAGCAAACGTAGATATGAAATGAGCGTCGTGAGAATGCACTTTTCCTACTGCTTTCCTCGCCGAGCGTAGCTCTCAAGTGGTCTCACTACATTGCGGGGTGAATAATAACGGACCAATGAATAGCGCTACGGGTGTGTGACCTAAGATCTTCAGACACGAGTCAAGTGATGGCGTAAAAAGGCGCGATAATGTTTCTTCCCTTCGCGATTCCTTCAGTTACCACGAGGGACGCCTTGAAAACCGATAGATTTGATACCCTACACTCAACAAAAAGAATATAAGAAACCATGAAAAATACATTATTAAGCACGATTTTGGTACTGTCCACAGATAGGGAAATTTAAAATTGTCTCCATCATTTTGATGAACCCGGGATATGCAAGAGTGTGTGGCGTGTGCAGGGCATCCAAAAACCATCGAAAGTTCCCTACAACCGAGCGTAGCAAGTCAACGCACGCATAATACACGCACGATACATTCTGTTGTCCCTCTGTCTAGAAAAATAATCCAGTGTTGTTTTTTTTATATCAGTTTTACTGAATTCACGATGATATATTGTCAAAAGAAGTTACAAACAAACACGTTAAATATTTTTTTTTAGCATAAAAACAACGAATACATGGTTTTTAGTTAGAAGATATAGAAGTTAGAAGAACGTGGATACTAGCAGTGTTCCTTTGTGAATGGCGTACTATTAAAAATATCGTGAATTATTTTTGCGCATCTACATAATTTAAATGTATAATTTAAACGTTTTTTTTTTCGGCGTAGTGATTTAATAAGTGTAGGAATTTTTTGATTCCTATCCCCCTAAGCAATACAGAAATAAGGTAGGCTACAAAAATATGCATGTCGTAATTTCGGAATAAAAAAAAAAGTTGCTACATTCCAAAACTTCTTTTAAAATTTATATTAAAGATTCCTACACCACAATCACGGCTCCGCTTTTTTTTATGACGTTAATAAAATGTATTATTGATATTTTGGCACTTACCTTTGATACGAAATTAATCGTGGTCTTGTATGAAGCTGTTTACACCTTTCTTGATTTTGTTTGGCATGACTGAGCTTAGAATTTTAAATTCTATCTAGAAATGTCATATATTTTGTAACCTAAATTATTACGTTGTTTGTATGAGGGCGACTACGCTGGCTCAGTATGTCTGAAGGAAGTCTTGAATATAAAAAGAAGCTGGCAAAGCGCCTTTTCCTTCCGGCATTCCTTCGTCGGGTTGATGCATATATGTTCAATATCAGAGCGTTTATTTCAAATACAAACATAACGAGCAGTGTCTGTGCACTTTGAACTGTCGACAAAATATTACCAGTGCTTAGAAAACGAAGCCGCCGTTTAGGCTTGTGGCGAGTTTAATGGTTCTGGAAAGATTTTTTAAAGAGTATATTGGCTAGCGCTACGTTTTGCTGGTTTTAATGTGTACAGTGTGGCATGAAACCCCAAATATACTGGCGTGATGTGTGTCCAAACAGCAATCTTACTAGCTCAAAGCGACTCCTTACGCTAGCTAATTTTGTTCTTTATATGTACTGAGCTTTACTTAAACACCACACAAATAGAGAAGGTAAGAATCATAGCGTACTACGTGAATCTACCGTATACAATTTTCGGTATAAGGGCGGACTGGCATACAAAAATTTCACAGCGACATCAACATATTGCTTCTCACTCGCGCTTGCTGAAATTCAGACCCTTCCTGCAGTATATTTTTTAGACCATGTGAAACCTCAAGCAAAATAAAAACGAAAAGAAAGAGTGAGTGTCTATACACGCTTGTGAATAGTTGACATAGCTTAACCTGAGACAGGAAAGAAAAGAAAAATGTGTGTTGCCCTTTTTCATTTCTTCTTTTTTCTTTCAATTTTCGGCGTAAATCCCGTTAAATTGCAAACTCTTTTTTGTGAAAACCCGAATTTTTAGAAGCCAGCATTTTTCTATCCGAACACAACAAAAATAACTTTGTATCTTCAAAGTGACGACCCATCATTTTATTCATTAAAAACACGACTTCTCCCCTTTCTGTTGATGCCATAACTTATTTCAAAATAAGTAATTAGACACCAAGGGTAATTTCAGCTGGATCCGCATACTTCATTGAACGGCGTTTCATCAAACGGCGTTTCTTGGAACGCCGTTTCATCGAGCGCCGTTTCATCGAACGCCCTTTGATTGAACACCATTTCATTCATGCCGTTTCATCGAAGCCGTTTCATCGAAATCCGCCTAATTGAACTTTGTATTAATTCTGGTTCTCGAAAAATAGCTTTTTTTATTATTGTTCATTAGTCAAAATCACTTTGTATAAAATGAATCACATGAACATGGAGGGATCTAGTAAACAAACTTTTACAGTTAGAGCTGCTGAATGAAAATCTGTTGATTTTAAATCTGTAGCACAGTGTTATAATTATATTTACACTTTTGTTTGTAGCGGAACAAAGAACGAGTAGTGTGGTATTTCTTTTGTTTGGCTGCTTCATGTTTCAATGACGCACCTTGCTTCGCGAACAAAGTTGTCCTCTAAGCAATGAATTGTCTTTGCAAATTCGACAACTCAAACTCTTTCTCCTATTTTTTCGAAAGTATTCCATTCCCCCAGTCTAGAACGAAACGCAATGAAAATATACAAAATAAAAAAGGTGCGGCGAGGTGAAGTTGTACATTTGAAGGGAGTATTTTTCGCGGATACACAAATATGTCGCTGAAGAGAGACCAAAGCATATGGTGGAGAACAGACTATATTTTAACATCACACATACTCAAGCGCCCGAGGTTACGAAACATAAAAGCAAACACAAGCTTCATGTAGAGTTTCAGGTAACTAAAACGGTTTGCATAATTAGTTAACAAAAAACGGCGCCTTTATGTTATCCTTTCTAGAAGACACTGCACGAGATAAGAAAAACTGATGTTCTCTTTGTAAATTACAACACAGCATCCGGTATCTCTAAAACGTAATGTTCGTGTTTATGGTGGCCTATAAAATTGCGCGCCCGGTACTGATTCTTATTCCAACAAGGATATTTATTTTTTTTTATTTATTTCTACATATTCTCAGGGCCGTTAGGCAATGAAGAGGGAAGCGGTACACTACAACATAAAACAAAAACTCTTGAGCAGTAAGGTGGTCCTAATGAATGCACAGTAAGGCACAATACCTATGAAATGTTTAGGCAATTTGACTACGAACGGTGGTTGAAAACCATTCGAAACCGTGATTTGTTACAACTTGAAATTGACGATGGGTCCTGTCATTCGAGGTGCGTGGAATGACATAATGAAAAGAAGCGATTAGTGCTTCATGATGTAACGCCTATTTAATGATGTTAAGCCAACCATGATTATATGTGTGAGGAGGTGGTGAGCAACCGTACTGCTCAACAATGCGTGATGGTAAATTTTGTGACAAACGCAAAAACGTTCATTTTGGTGACATGATGCGAGTAGTGGCAGAGCCAAGCTATATTTTATTGAGCTGAGTTGTTTTGTATCAGTTCTAAATGATTTACGAGAATTTCGATGTTAGGATCCCATATAGACGTTGCATTCACTAGTTGTAAACGTACGATATATTTGTAAACGTGGTGGTAGTAAACATGGTGAGTATAAATTCCGTTCAAAGTAGCCGAGCGTGTCATTAATTTTCCAGTAATAAAATTAATGTGGACTTTCACCTAAAATCAAATGTCATGGGGACCTCTAAATTCTTGTAGGAACTTACAGATTGTAGGGGAACACTATTAAGCTGAAAAGAAGGCATGTAAGTCAAACTACCAGATGTACGCATAAATTTACACTTGTTAACAGTAGGGTCATCGCCATGTATTACTCCAAGTAGAGATAGCGTTAACGCCTGACTGGAGCGCAAGTTAGTAATTGTCAGTGGTTAGTTCACTGAAAACAAAACAATCATCGGTGATCAGATGGATCGAAAGATAATAAACAGCAAACAAATCTTTAATATAGACAAGGAAAAAACAGAGGCCCAAGGACGGTTCATTGGTGTACGTCTGAGATGACCGGGTAACAAGGAGAGTTTTCGTTGTTAGCGGTAACAAATTATTGCTGACGATTAATTAGGAAGCCTTCAAGTCATCTTAGTAAGCTGCTTTCAATACCGCCATATAGTTTTGCCTAAATAGTATTAAACTATGCGAGACTTTATCAAAATGCTTTTCAAAAATATATAAAAAAATATTCTCTGCTATTGATATATTATAACGCATGATATGAAACGTTTGGGTGAATGAAAGCAATGGTGTTTCACATAACACAAATTGCGTAAACCGAGCTGAGCCGGAAGAAAAAACAGTACTTCAAATAGTTAGCAATATTGTAAACACGTTTGTGCTCAAGAACCTTGTATTCAACGCTAGTGATCGATATGGGCATGTATTATGTGGTGAATGCTTACTTCAACTTTTATGAATTGGAACTACCCGTCCAATTTCCCAGTCTTGAGGGAGCTCTCCACAGTATATTAATTGTTGAAATTTTTTAGCCTCCGCAACGGAAGAACATATTGGTGTATTTTATTTAAGAACATGGGGGAACTTCTATCGACACCTGCGGCAAAGAATGGTTGAAGTGAGTCAATGAGATTTACAATACCAATTAAGCGAATCTACAAAGGAGACTTAGGCAAGTCGTACAGTGGTAAATGTCCGGTAATACACCAGAAGAAATATATTAAAAGGCAGTAGAGAACAGGCTGTTCAGCTTGACAGAACACTCGCCTTCTCTATTGCCTTGCCATAAGCACTGTTTTGTACAATTCACCTCCTGTCAGAAGGGTTAATAATATCGCTGTGTCTAAAGGTACGTCGGACGTACCCGGAACCAGGAGTCTAAAGGTACGTCGGACGTATCCGGAACTAGAAGTCTTAAGGTACGTCGGAAGTATCCGGAACACGGTGTCTAAAGGTACGTGTGACGTACCCGGAACGTCGAGTCTAAAGATACGTCGGACGTATTGTAAGCACCCCAATTTTATACAAACAATTTGACATCGGATACATGCGACGTCTGCTCTTCATCAACGCTGAGCGTCCGAAACGTCGCTTGTTTCCTTTCCCCTTCTCTTTGCGCGTCTTAACCACGCTTTTAGTTTTCTGCCCACCTTTACGTGCCGGCAGAACACTACCTTTTGGACTCTAGAAGTCGGTTTTGCCATCAGTTGGTAGATGGCGGCCACAACGGCACTTGCGCTATCGCGCAGGCGCGTTAGAATGCAGGCACAAGAAAGGCGCTGTGTGTTCTTAGTCATTTGTTCATTCATTCATCTTTATGAGCGGGGCTTGAGGTACTCTGGGAGGCTCGCAAGGCTAGGCAGATAGGCGGGGGCCCATACGCGTGAGCATCTGCTAGCCAGCCACCCATAGCAAAATAATTAAATCGAAACACATCAACGACAGAAGAACAAACAAGACGAAGGAGCATCACGGACACGTGAGGGTAGAGACTGCATCACCGGACACGAAGCCACCGGAATCACCGCACAGCCAGGGACGGTAAAGCACGGCGCAGAAGCCGGGCACGAGTGACGCGCCACACCGCACACCCGATCGAGACCCGTGTGCTTACGAGTCTCAGCAGAGCACCGACGCAACCCTCGAACCCAATCCACGCCCACCGCCCACCTGGGCGACGCAGGGACCCCAGCGCGAGGACCCCGAATTCAGGTGTCGCGGCAGGGGGACACCGCATTGCTTGCGGAGGCGTGAGAATTCATGGCAAAAGGCGGCTGAGTCAGTCCGGCTTTGCGGCAGGGGAGAGCGAATCGACGCGGGCGCCGCGATGAAGTTTTCGAGGACATCAATGAGCACCGAGTGACGGTGGCGGGCAGTTCGGGCATGCTGGAGAGCAGAAGGTCCAGAGCGCTTGTTCAGCCTCACTGATGCGTTCAGATATGTTCCGTCCATAGAACCATCGAGGAGCCTGTAGAGGAGGCGAACACGCGCCACGGTACGCCGGTGTTGTAGGGACTGCCATTTGAGGGCCCTTAGACGGTCGTCGTAGGTTGGCAGGGTTTCCCGTAGACGGTTGAGGCGGGAGTAGAAGGTCTGGGTTGCGCGGCGCTGTACGCCCTCGAGCTTCATGGAGAGGTGGGCTTGGTGCGGAGACCAAACGGAGCAGCAATACTCCAGCCTTGGTAGGACCAGAGCAGTGTAATGCGCGCGAAAAGCTTCAGGACCGCAAGACCTAGAAACGCACGTCACGAAAGCGTCGCCGTACGTTCGACTCCGAACGTCTGACTTGCAAGCGCGCCTTTCTTCTTTTCTTTACGTGGTTCAGGCCATTTGTTTAGGCGTTCAAAAGTTAGCTGTCCACCATGAGTGCGAAGAGGACTTTGTACATAGTGAAGTTAGAGAAAACGGTGATCACGTACGCGAAAGACAACGGGAACCACGGCACTGCAGAGCATCTGCGATACCGTGTGATACGGTGGAGAAGACAGCGGGAGTAAGCATTCAAGGGCGCCGCGACCCGCAAAAAGTGTACGGGACTTTGCGATAATGCAAAAGTCGACGTCCGGAACTCGAGAAGAAAATCCGTGAATTTGTATGCAGCTAATTGGACGGGGCCACCGAGGACTCGTTGAGTCATAGGAAGAGCAACTGGTTGACCGTGGTACGTGGTGAGAATTGATGGCGAGCGGACTAATTCTCTCCAGGGTTGGTTTTATTTCTTCTGTGGCATTTATCTTTTGAATTTACAATAATAAATTGATATTTATTGCACATACGTTGTAATTTCGAAGAATTTCCCGAATGTAAACACCCGCCCCTCCCCCCCGCCCCACTTTTCTTGAACATCGAGAGTGTGTGAAAAGAAATTAGTGCTTAGAATGAACTAGTTACGGTAGCAATTAAAAAATAGAATGGAAATAAAATCGCCATTGGGGTCTCAGTAAGGCTTGCTAGGACCCGGTGTGATACAACACTTCCCAATCGTGGCAATGTCAGACGGACATCCCGGTTCCGCGCACGTCCGAGATGTATCTTAACGAGCCCCTGAAAAGAAATAATATGTTCTTTTTTAACAGTTTGCTTGTGACACGCATGTCCAGAAATAAATTTTAGGCGCAAAAACATTCTTTAGAGTGATATTGACGGCGAGAGATTTATTTGAAATTTTGCGCGCGAAGTCCTTGACGTCACGGGTCATTCCGGAATGAACACCATCGGTCGTGAAGGCGAAGCTGATCCACCTCTCCTCCACTCGCCCGAAACGCTGAGAGAGAAAACAAGTGGAAAGGAGGTGACTTCCGATTAAATCGCATCCATCGCTGTAAATATTACTCTATTTTTTTTCAAACAAAATTAATTTTTTGGCACGCGTGTCCCAACCAGAATTTTTAAAATATATATATATTTTTTTTTCAGGGGTCTTTTAAGGCTCCAGTGTCCAGATTCGCCCGACGTACCTTTAGGCTCTCCGTTCCAGATTAGTCCAACGTACCTTTAGACTCCTCGTTCCGGATAGGTCCCACGTATCGTTAGACACAGTGGAATAATATTTCTAGATTTTCTAGAACTACTCAGTAAAATGTTTGGTAATTTGCTGGTAAGAACGCTAGCCTTGCCAGTCTTGACAGCTGTAGTCACTGATCTCAATGACAATTGCTGGATCGCGTTTGCCCGCTCCGCGAATGCGGTCACTGGCGGCCATCTTTAGGTAGAGTTATATCACCTCTAGCCAAGATACACCTGCTGAAGCCACTTGGCAACCACCATCATCCATCCATGGCAGACGGCGTTTTGGCAGTTGTGGTGGCAGGCTGCCATCAAAATAGCGTGGGTGATATTTCGTGATTGATTGAAATTGTTTGACGAAACATGTTTTTAAAACCAGGCGTGAACGGTAGCCCGGTCTTTGAGGACCTGGTGAAAGTTTCACGAAATCGCGCAGCACCGGGGAAAAGCAGCACAGCACGCATCGAAAGTCGCATCGAAAGAAGCATCGAAAGCAGACGCCGGTACGTAGTCTGCTTTCGATGCGAGCTGCGCTGCTTTCCCCCGGTGCTGCGCTTTCGTAGAACTTTCGCCGGGTCCTCTAAGATGGGGCTACCGTTCACGCCGGGTTTCAAGAATCTGCTTCGTCGAACAACTTCAATCAAGCACGAAATATCACCCACGGTACAGTGTACTAGATCTATGACTATTCCTGCCGCCATTGCTCTGTCCGCCATATCACTATGATGGCTAGAGATGATATAACTCTACCTAAAGATGGCCGACCGTGGCCGCATTCCGGTCCATAGGCAGAGCCGGTCAAACGCAATCCAGCAATTGTCATTGAGATGAGTGGCTGTAGTATACTACAGTGAAACCCGTTTAGAACGAACCCACGTACAGCGAATTATTGTCGATATGCAAGAAGTACTTGTTATAACAAACAACATATTGGCTATATCGAACTATTTCCCCTCGGGAAGGCTTCCAAAAACGCAAAAACAATCGTCTTCAGGCATGTCTCTTCCCTTTCCCCCACCCCCCAAAGAAAGGAAAGAAAAAAAATTGCAAATTATTAAGTTGCCAACAAAATTGAGCGAAGACAAGTGATTCAGAAGGGGAGAAAGCTAAAAAATACACTCTGCACGCACGCACAGAAAAAAAAATGTTTTATCCTAAAGACGTTGCCAACGAAGAGAAGCGATACAGAAGGTAAGATAAGCTAGAAAAAAACTCCGCAGCATAAAAATACAAATTTCTAGCGCATTGTTACAAGGTAGAAACGAAGAGTTAAGAAAGAAAGAGAACCTCTCACCTTACAACGAACGTATCGTGGAAGTTTGTTGTAAATGGTTTTTGCTATATCGAAATACTTGCTATATCGAACAGATGGTAGCGTTTCCTGCTGTTCGTTATAAACGGGTTTGACTGTATACACATGTAGCAGTGGAATACTACGACGACCTAGCTTGGTTTCCAGATGTTATTGAGGAGTGATAGAAGCTATTTTTTTTCGATTGGAGAGACGTCTATGTTTCAAGTATAATAAAGTGTTTGTTAATCGTAAGGTGTATGAAACGGCAAACTGGATATTTGAACTTATTTTTAAATAACGACCAGTTTTATTTAGCTGACGGTTCCTCGAATCTGTTGAAAATTGCCCTTAAATAATAATTGAGGGCTTTATTAATTTGATAAAAGTCAGTTTTTCGATAATTACATAACGCTTAAGTCGTTTTAGAAAATGTTTGTAAAAATCGCAAATGAAAGGTTAAACAAAATTCATTTTTTTGGCATGCACGTCATTTCTGAGCGCTGTTTATGCGAATTAGCCAGTATTAAAACCTTAAGGTAGGAGTTGAAGCTGTGTCTATAGTTGTATGCGAAATGATCTGCATAAAGCTAAACGCCGAACATAAATCAATGAATTGCTGACAAGCAGGTGAAAAGATATTCAAACAAGGTCGAGAAAATGTCGAGTCAGTTTCTTGGTAATTGAAATCATTAAAAATGAAAACATATGATTATTAATAACGAGATGTCACAATATTAATGGCATCATGAAGTTGACTACCAAAAGCGGAAGAGGCATTCGGCGGACGATAGCAAGAACGTATGATGATTTTCTGTTCAGCTGCTTTCACCGATACGCAGATGTGTTTTAAGCATGACTGTATATAAGGGACGAATGAATCGAACCTTATATTAACAGCTATAAGCACACCGATCCTTTGTCTTGCTTTCATATTACATCTATAAAATTGAAACTTGTTGGAAGAGGCAAACATTCCACAGTTTTGAATTGTCCTATGAAGCCACATTTCCGTTAACACGACGACATCCGCCAGACATCAATCGATAGCAGAAAAAGTTTCATGTCGCAATTGATAACGCTTCTAATGTTAGTGCATAGAATGGATAGTTGTGATAAGCATGGATGATCGCCCTTACTCCCGCGTAACCGCTAGAGTCATGACGCGGGAGCAGGAAATGCTTAGAGACGAACGCGGCCTAGGAAATTTCGACTCAGAAATTCGGCTTGAAATCGGATCGTACATGTAGCATTTTCCATTAACGTGAACATGGTTATACGTTTACAGGAGAAAATGGCTATTAGGTTGAGATTTGGCAAAATCAATAAACGTTGGCCGCACTTAAAGTGTTGCAGAAGAAGGGTCTATTGTTACAAGAACGCTGCGTACTTTCAATTTTATTTTCGCCTCGAATATATTCATATGTTCTTGAAGCTAGCGAATTCAACAATCACTGGGTAGCATCTTGAGCTCGAAATCAGTTCTAGATGGGGGGGGGGGGGGGGCGTTTGTTGTCGCTCCATGTTAACTCCATATCAAGTGAGGTGGTTAACAGTCTTATCGCATTTTCTTTGGTCTCTGCCAAAGTTACTTTGCCATCAGGAATGCCAGGGAAAAAACAAATTTTCTCGCCGAGCACTACCTGCAATTTCCGTCAAGACGAGACAATAGGCATTAGTTTCGGTTTTTGGAGGATCTCTTACGGTCTGAGAAGTTCACCGGAAATCTACTTCAACGCTATCTAGAGCTTCCAGCTTCTGCTTAACAGGAGTTAACCTAATGTCGAGGTTAGCCAACGCAGATTAATATTTTGTTGACCGTCTAGAATTTCAGTGGCAGTTTGACTTAATTCACGGTGGCTTGTTGATATTGTCACGAATGACAGTTGATGATGCAACAAATGACGGAAGGAAACTAAAGGCTTAATGAGGTGAACTTGTCTCCAAAACAAAATAAAAGAATGCTGGCACCACAGTCGTCGCTATCGGATTAGCAGCAGGATCGAACGCTGGGGCCAGACTGACCACGGCTTGCCACGCCGCACCGAACAAGCAACATAATTTTTTGAATTTACCAGAACGCGACAATTACAAAATAACAAAAAGGTACGCTCGCTCCCAAGAATCACACCTCTGCCCCAATGCGTGGGGGCCAAGCAAGATACTCGTTCGGTCACTGACCCGCTTGCTCGGAGACGCGCGTGGCATTACTCCCTCCTTCAAAAAGAGCATCGTATAGATGCAACAAACAAGTAAACGAAACAAAGGAAAATAAATTAGGAAACTAAAAATGCTGGTGAAACAGAGTCCTGTCGAGCGTACTACGGGATAACATGCTAACGTAGCAGCTTGGGCGAGTTAGTTGCACATTATTACACACACCGCAGCGCACTATAGCAAAGAACACTCAATCCCTTACACACGAAAAATAAAGCAAAATTCAAACAAACCGCGCTGACTGACAACTCTTTTTATAGAACTTTGTCTTCTTCAACCTCTAGCAACACCGAATTTTCCCAAATCACGCGCGCAAATCTCCTAGATGCCTAAAATTTATTTTTCTGTCAAGTGTAAAGAAGGTGTACTAATACAGGTGTTAGAATTCCTGGCGATATGTTCTGCTTCGATAATTTCTCGTGTTAATTGGTTACTGTTCCTACCTAAAATGGTACAGGATGGCAGTTGAACGTCGCACCCGCAATCACGGCAGTGTATGCCTAGATGGCCTGAGTTGGCTCTGGTGCTGTTAGTTTTGTGTTCCCGGAAACCGGACGATTCCTCAATGATAGGCTCCGGGAACACAAAACCAACAGCACCAGAGCCAACTGGGCCATCTAGGCATACACTGCCGTGATTGCCGGTGCGACCGTCAACTGCCATCCTGTACCATTTTAGGTAGGAACAGTAACCAATTAACACGAAAAATTATCGAAGCACAACATATCGCCAGGAATTCTAACACCTGTATTAGTACACCTTCTTTACACCTGACAGAAAAAGAGAAAGAAATTTTAGGCATCTAGGAGATTTGCGCGCGTGATTTGGGAGAATTCGGTGTTGCTAGAGGTTGAAGAAGACAAAGTTTTATAAAAAGAGTTGTCAGTCGAAAGGTGAGGAAGAAGAGGAAGCTACCGACCTGATCGGACGTTCCATTGCTTGCTCTTTATCGTTATCATTATTTTGATAGATCTGAGCCCGTCTACGCGTCCCTGACTGGCATCTAAGGGATCAGTCGTGACCGGGAACCGGCCACAGCTCATCGCGGCACGGATTACGTCGGGTAACCGACACGGAATGAACTCCCAACCCGGTAAGCCTACACCGGCATCAGCGATGGATCTCTCCCAGCAAAGTCCTGCTGAAGACGACCATAACTATCATGTCATCCAGGGAAATCTGACGGGCAGCTCAGCTTTGAGAAAACGACCCAATGACATTGATGGCAATTCCCCTGAGTCGTCGCTGACACCAGCCAAAGTGCCGGCTGGAGCGAACGACGCAATGGATCAAGGATTTACAGAGGGTGATCTAGAAGGATTCATCCTTGTGGAGCACCGCCGACAAAGAACATCAGGAGTCCCGGTACTACTGACACCGGCAGACAAGACGCATCGCCTCCAGCAACAAAATCCGCTAATATTGAGCACACAAGTCAATACGGCAGCGGGCGGCCCCATCATACGCCATCGCTTCACTGCCAGGGGGGGTCTCCTGGTGGAAGTAGCGGACGCCACATCAGTGAACAAGCTCTTGCAAGTTCGCTGTCTCGGTGACATACCCATACAAGTCACCATACCCAGCGCCTACCTTCAGAATTATGGACTGATCAAGGCAGTGCCCACGTGGTACACGGATGCAGAATTAAGAGAATACTTACAACCAGAAGGTGTCATCGCGGCTCGCCGCCTCTATCGTCGCCGAGGGAAGCCTGGCGACGCCGCAAGTCCATCAGATCGCGTCGTTCTCACGTTTCGTCCGAACACAGAGCGTCCGACGAAAGTGAACCTAGGATTTACTCGGCACGAAGTCGTCGAGTACATTGAGGCTCCTCCAAGGTGCTTTAATTGTCAAGCCCTTGGCCATGTGGCGAAGTATTGTAAGAACACCTTAAAATGCAAGAAATGTGGTGAACCACATTCTACCAAAGACTGTGTAGGCGGGACACCACCGAAGTGCGCTAACTGCGGCGGAGAGCATCCAGCAGACTATGCAAATTGCAAAGTACGTTTGGCTGCGCTCAACAAGACAAAAAACTTCGTGCATGGCCCGCGACTGACCCCTCCCATTAAGGACGACCCTCTACCTTTGTCGTCTTTTCCGCCACTGGATGTTCTTCAGGAATCATCAACCTCGACGGCCCCTCAGCAGCAAGTGCAGCAGAGGACCCCAAGAAAAGCTAAGCCGAAACATACTCCTCCGAACAACAAGCAGGGGGTTCAGAATGAGCCCACTAATGAACCACAAGGATCTACAGAGACATCAAGAACTGCTCCGCCACCTCAATCTAAACGCAACAAGCAGCCTAACAAGAACACAGATACCCATGCTGGGTCCACAAGGGAGCCACTATTCCCAGCGCTTGGATTGACGACGGTCGGCGACATAATAAGTCTAATCTTTTCTGTCCTTGAAAGTTTTACTTCCAAGCTGCCATCCTGCACCTTTAAGAGCATCCTCGAGGGAATTATGGTCTTTAAACCCGCAATTGTAACAATGATCACCAGCATGCATCAGTCTAATGGCTAATGCCTCTTCTTTTGAAGACGATGTAAAACAAGCCACAGTGTTCCAGTGGAATGCGAGAGGGTTACCTTCACGTCTTTCAGACTTCAGACAGTTTGCATTCAAGTACCGGTTTCCGATCATAGCCATCTGTGAATCGCGTGTAGCCGCAGATTTCCGCCTATCCGGATACGAAGTGTTTCAGTCGGCTCGGGATTCTGGCATTAGTCGGGCATTTCTAGCTCTTCGGAAAGACCTCATTTATGTTCACCATGATGTCTCATCACACCCAAATAACGAATACGTCTGTGTAACTGTTCGTAGGGGGAAGGTTTCATTCACCGTAATTGCTTCATATGTAGCCCCGTCCTGTGTGTTTGACGTTTCTAGATTGGATGCTATTATTAGACAGTGCCCAGGGCCAGTTTTATTGACAGGAGACTTTAACGCTCATAACGCGGCCTGGGGGAGCGCAAAAACTACGCGTCGTGGAAAAGAGCTACTTGATCTGGCAGACGATCATGACCTTTGTGTTTTGAATGATGGTTCACCGACTTTTGTTCGAGGCACCCGTAGCAGTAGTTGTTTAGACGTCGCCTTTGTGTCACGCGAGATTGTCTCACGGAGCTCCTGGTTTGTAGACGTCGAGTGCCATGGCAGTGACCACATACCAACCTACACCACAATTTCTGGTTTCCAAGTCAACACCAAGCCTCATTCTGTATCATACACCGACTGGAAAGAGTTTAAAGATGACGTAGAAGTGCGCCTCCAAACCACTAGTACCTATCATGAGTTTATATCTGCCATCCAACTGTCAGTAAAGGAAGCAACGAAAGCTGTACACCTTCCGCCCTCCCGCACCACGGTGGACGCAGAATATGAGCGACTGCGGGCGATTCGCCGACGCGCAGAGAGGCGAGCAAGGCGCACAAAATTACCTGCTGATATCCGCAACGATAGAAGAACTCAAAAGCACATGCGCCGTCATCTTAACAAACTTTCCAAGAAAAAGTGGAGAAGCACCTGCGCTTCTTTTGACCCACGTGCCCCCTTGTCACTTATGTGGCATATAGCACGAGGGTTACGGTGTGCACCGCAGCAGAGAACACCATTTAATGCTCTCTCAATCTTCTTACGAAGGCCAGCTCTTGCGATTGCTGAGGATTTCTGTGCTTCACTTGTAGGCCTATCAACAGTGAATACTATCGACCCAACAGGTGTGAGCTTTGAAAATGTTGCTGACCATACTTCAAGAGTGATGGATAACATCTTCAGCGCATTTGAACTCGATCAAGTTCTGGCATCTCTGAATCACTCTTCATCGCCTGGACCAGATGGTATTACGTATGGCACACTTGCACACCTTGGACCTCAAGCCCGCCAACACCTTTTAGACGTATTTAATGCTTCCTGGCTGTCCAGCTGTGTCACTCAGGAATGGAAAACCGCTTGCGTTGTACCCATCCTAAAAGTCGGTAAGTCTCCTTTAGACATCAAATCCTACCGACCAATTGCGCTTACAAGCTGTATCGGAAAATGCATGGAACGAATGATTCTTTCGCGCCTGGAATGGTTTCTCGAATCCAACTCACTCTATCCGGAATCAATGACAGGATTCAGACAAGGCCGAAGCTCTATCGACAATGTCATGGACCTAGTTGCTCATGTCGATGATCAGAAGCTCCGTGGCAAGCTCACAACGGCTGTATTTCTGGACATTCGGGGAGCCTTTGATAATGTTCAGCACTCGGCAGTTCTGCAAGGCCTAAGATCAATAGGTATCAGAGGTCGTCTTTATGACTGGATTGCCGACTACCTTCACAATCGGACAATCTTTGTGCGCACGAGTGATGGAGATACCAGCCACCATATTCTCACCAAAGGTGTTCCGCAAGGAGGGGTTCTGAGTCCAGTCCTATTTAATATCGCCCTCATTGGTCTACATGCACTCATCGCGGATTCCATACATATCTCGCTGTACGCCGACGACGTGTGTCTTTGGACGTCAGCAGCGTCTCCTAAGAGAATACATTTACGCCTGCAAGCTGCTCTCCACAAGATATCGAGGTTTTTGGCCATGCGAGGCCTTGAGTTATGCCCTGCAAAATCTGCTGCTATTGCGTTCACAAGAATGAAAGTAGATCGTTACATTTTATCAATTGACGGTACTACTATTCCATATGTTCCAGCTCACAAATTTCTTGGAGTTTACATCGACAAAGGGTTAACGTGGAGCTCCCATTTGTCACATCTCAAAAACAGACTCTCTGCGTTTATTACCTTAGGACGCTTTATAAGCGGCACAACTTGGGGTGCTTCAACAGCGGCCCTCCTTCGTTTATACAACGCCTTATTTGTTGGAGTTCTTCGCTACAGCCTTCCTGTCATGCATGGACTTAGTCCTACCAACCTGAAAAAACTCCAATCTCTTCAAGCACAAGCACTCAGAGTATGTCTCGGAGTCCCTAAATCTACGTCCACCATTGACACCATTGCCGAATCTCACTGCCTTCCAATAATAGCCATTCGTACCCAGGAGACTGTTCGGAATCATATTCGACACTTAACAAAACATCGCGCTCATCACCTGGCTGACTTACCACAAAGGTGTTTTTACAGCCGTATTGGACAGCAGATTCTAGACCATACTGACAGCATACCGACAACGTTTCAAGAATATATGCTACCTACCACGCCCCCATGGTTCCTCGTCCCACTACAGGTGTATACAACTATCCCGGGAATACCGAAAAAGTCAACTCTTCCTGCAGTCGCCTTGCGGCAGTTTTCTCTGTCTGTCTTGTACACACGACATTCCTCCTCCTGTCACATCTACACGGATGCATCCACGACTCATACTAGCTCCTCTATTGGCTTTGTAATTCCCGCACTCACCCATACAAATGGTTATAAGCTTTCACATCGAATGTCTTCAACAGCTGCTGAACTTGTAGCAATTCGTGAAGCGTTAAGATTTATTATTCCAACGCCTCCTCGTTCCTGGACGATAATAACAGACTCGAAGTCATCGCTGCAGTCCCTCGACTGCCCAAGCAAGAACAGCCCTTATAAGCAACTGCTATTACAAATACTTCAACTCCATTACGACGGAGTGTGTCAAGGCCACTCGATGTGCTTTCAGTGGATACCCAGCCATTGTGGAATTCCGGGCAACGAAATGGCTGATGTTGTTGCAAACCGAGCCCAAACATCCACTCAGCTAATGCAAGCCCCATTTACCAGGACTGACATCAGAAGCGTGGTGAACACTCTCGGAAAAAGAACCGCCGCACGCCTCTGGGAAGATGCCGCTGACAAGAGTACATCGCTAAGACTCATTGACCCACACTTAACATTTCGAGCACCTCCAGGTCTTAAACGGCGACGTGAGGCTGTGCTTCATAGGATACGCCTGAAAGTCGCATATACGAAACGTTACCTATTCTGCATTAGGCAAATCGACTCTCCAAACTGCACCACATGTGGCATTACTGAGGATTTAAAACATATAATGACAGAGTGCCCTAATTACGAAGATGAACGACTTCAATTGCACGCACAGCTCAACTTATCTCCTGGAACTTCCCTCACAATGAAAATGATACTAGGTCCCTGGGAAAATGAGGCTTTTGCCGCAAGAGCCACAAACGCCCTCGTCAGGTTCCTCTCAGAGACAGGCCTGGACAAGAGACTTTAAAACTACACAAGCTCTAATCTTCCTACTATTTTTTTTTGTGTGTGTGATACTTTATTTCTTTCTTTAACTTTCGTATCCCTCATTCCCTTTCCCTACTCAGAGTAGCCAGTCAGGAGATGACTCCCGGCTAATTTCTCTGACTTCCTTTTCCCTGTCAATAAAAAAAAAAAAAAAAGTTGTCAGTCAGCGCGGTTTGTGTGAATTTTGCTTTATGTTTCGTGTATAAGGGAGTGAGTGTTGTTTGCTATAGTGCGCTGTGGTGTGTGTAATAACGGGATAACAGTTCACAATCGTATCAAGCGAACACACCGTGAA
Organism: Ixodes persulcatus; assembly: GCA_013358835.2. Taxonomy (NCBI): domain Eukaryota; kingdom Metazoa; phylum Arthropoda; class Arachnida; order Ixodida; family Ixodidae; genus Ixodes; species Ixodes persulcatus. The sequence continues at coordinate 725,262 of JABSTQ010011205.1, forward strand.
CGATTTCAGGTCGTGGTTGGCGGCGTGATGATATTGTTGTTTCATCAGCCATCACCTCGTAGTTCAGGTCTCCAAGTTGACGATGTACCTTGAGGTGTCCGATGTACCGTTTCAAGAGATCCTCGATGTTGTAGGCAAACGAGATGTAGGGCGGCACATCGTCCCCCACCTTGTGCTCTACGTCGACGTGCATAAAGGTCATAGGTCATGTCGGCGATGATATTGTTGAGCCTCTCTGTTAGCCCGTTGGTCTGCGGGGTGTACGCTGTGGTACAACGGTGGCTGATGCGGCGGAGACAGACTTCGTTGAGTCAGCTGCGCTATAATTGACGACCCGCATTCTGAAATTAAAACCTCGGGAGCGCCGTGCCTAAAGACAACGGCCTTGCTAAAAAAAAACACAAAAAAACAGGGACTTTGTGAAAGGTGAGTGATGTTGTCGTCGAGCATTTTCAAGACTTGATCTCGAATCACCTCCCTTCCCTTCAAGGAGAGTCGGTACGGTGAATTGAGGACAGGGCGCGCGTCGTCGTTTGTAACGATGTGGTTTTTCACTACCGTTGTTTGTGGCACCCTTAATGTTGTTGCCAAACACTCGCCAAATTCGTTCAGAAGGTGAAGCAGCCGTCCTCGTTCAGTAGACTGAAGCTTCGGGGCTATGTCAAGCTCCGAGGGTGGCGTTCTCTCGTGTGGCTAGGAATTCGGCTCTTCTGAAAGTGAAGTAATCGCGGTTGGGTTGAGTAGTTCGTCGATGTGCCCCACGGCGATACCCTTCTTAAGAGTTTGCGGCTCTTGTCTGAAACTTGTAACAAGGACCATGGCACGCCCGTCCTGAAGTCCTATTATTCTTCTTAGGATTCTAATTCCTCTTCTTAGAAGCAACTGGATACTTGTTCGAGCAGAACTTCGCCGCAGGTTACCTTATCGGTCCCGACTGATACAAAAACCATCGGCAGCGGCGGGAGGTTCGTGTGGTTTACGAGGACTCAAACCGCAGATGACGTTGCAATGGTTTGCTCAGGTGGTGGAACAGGTTTTAGTAGCGTAAACCGGTTTGCTCTCTGGTCAAAAGCGGCGGCGTACTCAAAACGTAAACCCATTCTGAGGATAATGTGATGATTGAAGACGAGCGTGTTGGTTAATAAATCCGAATACTTGAAATGATAGAACATCTAGGACGGGGACGGGAACGATACCTCTTTGATTTAGCAACAACATAGAATGTCACAAAATATAAAACCGGCTCTTAAATTTTTCAACGTTCTCGAAGAAAATAGGGAGAAAGTTCATGAAGGAAAGAAACATTTACTATAAATTTGAAAGTTTAACAGCTCTAGTGTCACGACTAGGTATCAGTAATCTAGTAATTCCTGGTGTTAGAAATTCGACTTCTGTATTTTATCAGTGATAATGAAGCTGGAGAAATATTGCTATTGACAATCCCAAAGGGAAATCTGCTATATTGTTTTGTTCGAGCAAGCTGGGAATCCAGCTTGATCAATCAAATTTAGAACGATCACACTGCCTAGAAAACTTCGAGCCCCAGAAAGCTAGGCCAATAATAGTCAAGTTTGCCCGATTTAAGGACAAAGAGAGCATTCTGGCCTACGGTTTCTAACTGAAAGGCACCCATTACGCTGTACGCGAAGATTTTTCTGCGTCTGTGCGAGTTGCCCGTGCCAAACCTTTTGAGTATGGTAGGAGTATGAGCGTGCCGTTTAAAGTGAGTTTAAACAAACTACATGCGGATAACAAGCGTTTTATTTTTAACTCGGACTCTCAAACTGTTGTTCAATTTTCATTGCTACGTGCTTCTGACAAAAATAAATCGTTACCGTCATCCCCTTATGCCGCCTTGCGCGATAAAAACAAAAGCCTTTCTGTTATTTTCACTAATATTCGCAGCTTCATGCCAAAACGCGAAGAGTTTCACAGTGTACTGAAGGACAGCTCTTCAGATTTAGTCATTTTGACAGAAACTTTGTAAACTCTGAAATCAAAGATAAGGAGCTTTTTCTACGAAACTTAGATTACAAAGTCTTCCAGTACGACCGGCATGAACAGAGGGGTGGCGGTGTGCTTATCGAAATAAAAAGGTTTATATCTTCTTTTGATATCAGTTTAGCGAACCATGACTTGGAATTTACTTGCATATGTGTTTGTACGACATCCAATAAGGTCATTGTGGTCGTATGTTATAGGCCACCAAATGGTGCTTTATCATTCCATACTGATCTATGCTCTGTCTTACTCTACGTCACCGGACCTTGTCAAGTGTATCCAGTACACTGACGGGCTCAGTGATCACAGGCTGCTGCATGTTGATTTGTCACTCCCCACTCTCACCAAGCATCCCATTTCCAAGATTATTTATGATTATAACAGGGCTGATTATATCTCGATACACCGCGAGTTCGCAATCTTCTTTGACAATTACGTCATTCATTTTCATCTTAGATCTGTAGATTAAAATTGGACATTATTTAAAGCTAAAACGAATCATCTAGTAAAATTGTTTGTTCCTTCAGTTTGTGTGCGCACCGATTTAGGCAATCCAAGGTTTACAAAAACCCTGCTCTCTTTGCGAAACAAGAAAAAAAGACTTTTTGCATAGGCCAAACGGTTGAATACCAGCCATTCTTGGGATGTTTACAATCCTGCACTACAAAACTACAGTAGGAACAAGCCAAGAATACATACTTTTTTTATGACTTACTGTCCATTTTGAGGAGTAACCCGAGAAAGTTCTGGAATCTGGTTTCACCAAAGAACAACAACTCTGCCATCCAACTACGTACCGACAACGGCGATCCCATTCCAGAGAGCGACATTCCTACAGTGCTTAACGAATATTTGTCTTCCATTCTTACTAACGAGTGTTTGAAAACTGTTCCCAGTCTCGCCGAGCAACCTTACGAAACCATGCCTCCAATCAGTTTAAGCGCAACCGGTATTCAAAATCTCATTGCCTAATTAAAACTCTCATCGTCCGCCGGTTCCGACAACATCAATTCAAAAATTATAAAAAAATACTACCAGTATCTCGAGTGAGTTCTTAAAATTAAGCTTTGACCAGTCAATATCTGAAAGCTCCCTCCCTTCTGACTGGAAGGCTGGCCGGATTGTCCCAGTCTTCAAGCTGGGAAGTCGCTGTTTGGTCTCTAACTCTCGTTCAATATCTTTAACTTCAATCGCATCTAAACTTCTTGAGCATATACTACATTCGGAAGTCATGAGTCACCTAACAACTAATTATTTTTTTTTCAAAAAGCAGCATAGATTTAGAAAGGGACTCGCCTGTGAGACTCAGTTTTGCAACTTCATCCATGACCTACATACTAATCTCGAGTGTCGGGCTCAGACTGACGCCATTTTTTTTATTTTTCGAAAGCTTATGATCATGTTCCCCATCAACAACTACTTTCTAAACTGTCATTCCTTCGTCTTGGCCCACAAATGTTCTCATGGATACGTGACTTTCTCTCTTCCCACGTGCAATACACGGTTAAAAATTACCATGAGTCTGCCCTTAAAACGTTTCATCTGGTGTTCCAAAAGGGTCTGTACTGGGTCCCCTACTTTTTTAATATTCATAAATGACCTTCCGGCCACCATCTCATCTAATATTCGCCTGTTTGCAGATGACTGTGTCGTATTTAACAAAGTAACAAGTGTGCATGACAACATTCAACTTCAAGACGATTTATTAAAAATTAATAAATGGTACGAGCAGTGGCTGATGCCATTAAACAAATCTAAATGCAAACTAATCTGTTTCACTAGAAAAAAAAAAACGGTTTTGTCCTACCAATATTACTTAGGCTCCGATCTCATTGATTCAGTTCCTTCGTACAAATATCTCGGTGTAAAATTAACATCAGACCTTTCATGGAATAATTACATTGAAGCCATCTGCGCAGACACCTCCAGGACCCTGGGAGTACTCCGATGTAACCTTCGACCTGCTCCATCAACTGTCCGAAAACTGGCCTACGAAACACTTATCCGACCTAAATTAGAATATGCTGCCTCCATCTGGAACCCCCATCAAGGCTACCTTATCAATCATCTGGAAGCAATTCAAAACAGGGCCATTCGTTTCATCCTCTCCACGTACGATAACTCCATCAGTGTCTCTTCCCTAAAAAGTCAACTAACCCTTTGCTCTTTGCAGCTTCGTAGGAACGTCTCTCAGCTCTGCCTCCTTCACAAAATTTATTATCACTGTCCTGACCTTAAACCAGCATTAATATCACCTCCCGATCGAACATCATCTCGCCTAAACAATGCCTGTACCATCAAAAGGATCTCTGGCTCAACAAACGTTTTCAACCGATCTTTCCTCCGACAAGCTATCAATGACTGGAACAGCCTCCCATCTTCCATCGTCAACATCGTAGACCCAAACGCCTTTAAATCAAGTCTTCAATTGCACTTTTTATGTTGTTAACCGTTTACCAACCTTTTCCCGAATGTATTTATTTTTGTGTCTGGTTTTCCAATGTATTTTACGAATGATCCGCCCCTTATGTAACGCCCTCACGGACCCTTAAGGTTCAATAAATGAAATGAAATGAAATAAAGTTTAAAAGACTAAAGATTAAAAGATACTTACGATTAGGTATCAGTAATCTAGTCATCTCTAGTGTTAGGAAGAAATCGACCTCTGTCTGTCTTTTTAAGTGATAATGAAGGTGCAGAAATGTTGTTATTGCCAGTCCCCATGGCAAAGGATTCAATGATTTCTCTACCAAATTTGTTTTTGTGCCTACCCAGTATTCTATTACAAGAAAATTAATGAGTTCAGTCATACGCGTGCTACTGCTGAACGACAAATGTGTGAAAAGACTCATTTAAATTCTTTTATGCTTCCAAGTTGTTTTCTTTGAGTCGATTATTAATGCATCTCCCAGTTTGCCCAATGTACTGAGTGCCACAGCCTACTGGAACTGAATTGTTAGGGTCTAGGGCTTATTCTACATAAATTCACTCAACATGAGCTATCCTCCAACCGTTAGTGTCAATACTTCCTTCTCTCTTCTTGGCCGACCTGGCACACGCTCTGCTGTCCCATCGCATTTTCTTCGGTGAGCAACAATGACCTGATGTGCCACCCGCTTGGCAGGCGCAAACTCCGTGCCGAGCACGGTGTGTGGCGCGCGAGCGCCTATGTGTTGTGCGTGGCCGACGCACGCAGAGCCAGCACCCTCACAAAAACCCCCTCCTTAATCTGTGAAGGGAACCCAAGGCTTGTGGAAGAGGGCAAGTTGGTCTGCATTAGCCAAACCGCATGGTCTTCCTGTAGACACAACATCTTCAGGTTATAGACATTCTGGCCGACTTGAGCTGTACCAGTGAAGGGTCGATATTGCTTAGGAGCAAGCTTTGCGGCAATTTCTTTGCTAGCATTGCTCAGAGCATGCAAGCTTTTCAGGACCAAATCACCCACAGCAAAGCGGCCTGGTTGACGGGTCGAGTTGTATTGTCGTCGCTGCATTACCTGGGCTTTGTTTTTTTGCGCTTTCACAAAAGCCAGGGCATCCTGTAGGCGCTGGTCCAGTTCCGCTGCAATGACGTGGGGTACAGAGGACGAGGCATCTGTGTCCTGGGCAGATGTTGAGTCGCGTAACCTGTCACTATACGTTCGCTGGTTCGCATGGCAAAAACCCTCTCGGGAAGTCGTTAATCCCAGTCATGATGTGACTCACAGTATGCCTTTATGGCTTGCTTGACGGTGGAATTGCGGCGTTCTATTAATTGTCCAGGGCCCATTTGCTCGAACCGCTAACCGCGGCTGAACTTAGCCACACTACCTAGGAGAGGGATTTTGAAATCACGAGACTGGCTCGGTAGGGATGCGGGGAAACATGACGATGCCCCCGTGAGTGAGCGCCGCTCGCATTGGAACTAATATGTCGTTGTAGCTGCATTATCGGGCGCGTTAGTCAGCAACGAATGGTGCAGGAGGCTCTAGCTTTGCCTTACCTCAGTTAAATCGCAAAGCATGAGCAATGACCTCGCCGCATTTTTTAGGTAGTCTTTCGATTCTGGCCATTCCTAAGCCTAAATGAACGCGTTAATTGTTGGCATGAGAACGTCTTTGGAAAGCGGATTGCCTTGACTCAATCGGCCGGTTATTGATAGCACACAAAAGCAGACAGCGTCCCAATAGACCTCTTTCTAAATTACCCAAGCATCGGGGAGAAACCTGAAAGTGTAATTCTAATGTCCGCGCGCGCTGGTCTTTCTCTTATAAAAGATTCGAAGTAAATAATCATAATAAGGCTTTGACGAACGCGCGTGCAAAGCAAAATTTGTTTTAGACTTTTTGCTTTATAACAATTACTGCAGACGCCAGCACGTGCAACGCGTGTAACCACACTCGTAGCATGCACCTCGGTGCTTGAAAAATTTAGACAGAGGTCTATTGGGACGCTGTCTGCTTTTGTGTGTTATCAATACCCGGCCGATTTAGTCAAGGCAATCCACTTTCTAAAGACGTTGTCATGCCGACAATTATCACGTTCATATAGGCTTAGGAATGACCAGAATTCGAAAGAATATCTAAAAAATGCGGCGAAGTCATTGCTCATGCTTTGCGATTTAAGTGAGGTAAGGCAAAGCGAAAGCCTCCTGCACCATTCGTTGCTGAATAACGCGCCCGATATTGCAGCTACAACGACATATTAGTTTTAAAGCGAGCGGCGCTCACTCACCCTATCAAGCCAGTCACGTGATTTTAAAATCCCTCTCCTATGTACTGCGGCGAACTTTAATCGGGGTTAACGCTTCGAGCAAACGGGCCCAGATGGTCGGTATGGCGCTGTGTACCGGTCAACGGTACCCCAGTGACATAAATCATCTTTCCACAGGGCGCTCAGGAGGGTTTTGCCGTTGTCACTGGAGATGGTCTGAGGGACTCCATGCCAACAAAAAAACGTCCGCCATAATAATCTCTAGATTAATATTACTAACTCGTTGGTTAACCTAAAACGTCTATTTATTTAACATTATTCCGTATATTGTACTCCTCTTCTTTTTCCTTCGCTTGCACTTTTTTGTTGTCGTAGGCGCTGATCTGATCCCAATCCACTTCACTCTACCACGCTTTGGACTCATCCAACCTTGGATGATATTGAAACGCATTTTCAATTGACGCTGTTTCAATCGTGTTCCTAAGCCCGATGTACCAGATGGTTTCTAGGACTCCTTGTTGCGTTGCTGTTTTTATAACACGGAATGGTCCGTCCAAGCATTTTATTTTACTGAGTGGCTCCCGTCTATCTAGGACAAGGTCCTCAACCTTAAGCTTCGGGATGTTGGTGCTGTGAAGTTTTTCCAAGTTGTATTTAATGGAGTATATCTAAGTTCTGCTTTCGGCGTCAATCCTCAGTCTTTCTTAGAGTCGCAACTTCTCTGTCTGTCGAAGTTCGTAGTCAGAAGGAAGAAAAGGTGCTTCTCCAGTTGCTGCGAATTGTAGGCTGCAACCTAGAGCCGTCGTGAAGGATCGGTTGTGGTGAACAACTGCTGCTTCGAGGCAGCATTTTCATCCACCTGGAAAATCTTGGTACAAGCTGATAAACGGCTTTATGTATGTTATGTCTAACCACCCTGCTGCAAAAGGCTTGGCGCTCAGCCAAGCCATTGGCAGCAGGGTCGGTACGGGGCCGAGAAATTAAGAATAATGCCGTGCTTCTGTGCCCACTGTTTTAGCTTGTTGCTTCGGGAGGCAGGTCCGTTTTTTAGCCGAATTACTTTGAGGTTCTTAAATATGGCTCGACTTAAGAGGCTAATTACGGCGTTCGCATCCTCTTTCCCGAGTCTTGCAACCACTGTTCTGGCGAGAACAAATCAAGAAGACTCGCGTCTTCTTGACTCCCTCACATTTCTTCTTTAACTCCGCAAAATCTAGATGGACAACTTCGAACGGTTTTTCGAGTATTCGGGAAGAGTCATCTCATCCAAGGTTTGTTTGAACCTAACTTTTTGTGCATTTGGTAGCGATGATACAATTTTACGTGCCGTTTTGTATCGTGCTTTATGTTCGGCCATGAGAACCTGTGTGTTAGTTTATTGTACGACCTCCAAAATCCATCATGGCCTCCCGACTCTGGGTTGTTGCGGTAAGGCATCAGGGCTTTGGAGACAAGAGTGCTGGGAACATGGTATGTTCCATCTTTTAACGCCAAAGTTTCGGTCCCTTCCCAGAGTTTCGCGTGATTTATGGTTTCTGGATTGTCTACGTTTGGTGAAATTAACAATATCGATAAGGCATCTGCATCTGTCAGGCAGACCCCGGGCCGGTGAGATACCTCAAAGTCAAACTGTTGAAGCTCGTTGATCCACCTCGCTAATCTTCATTTAGGCCGAGTCGTGTTGAGCAGAACTGTGAGGGCTTGATGATCCATGTACAACTTAAATCTTGCTTCGTCCAGGTATGAGCGGAAGTTCCTCACAGCTGTGAGAACCGCTTGTGCTTCCTTCTGAGTAGTAGTGTAGTTCAATTCAGGCTTTGAAAGTGTGCAGCCAAAATAGCGAACCACTCGCAATTGGCGATGACCTTGGTGTTGTTATGTCCCGCTGGTATAGGACAGCTCCTCCTCCGTCATGAGAGACGTCGGTGTTAAGTTCAAAAGGCAGTCTGAAATTGGGTGTACAAAGAACCGCGTCAGAAAAATTATCTGGACTGAGCTACGAAATGCTATCTCGGATTCGTCAGTCCACTAAAACTCGACATCTTTCTGCATCAGCTTGGTCAGTCTCTTTGTTTTCAAGGCGTAGCACTTAATAAATGCTCGAAAGTGTCCAGCGAACCCCAGAAAAACTCGCAAAGATTGCACGTTGTATAGTGTGATAATTTTCGAAGCTGTGATGACGGATTCGTCCTAGTACTCTTAGTGAAACCATCAAATACCCGGCCCAGAATTATCACCTTGCTCTAGAAAAACTCACTCTTTTTTAAATTACTTTTTAGGCGGGCCTCACTTAGTACTGACAACACTTTGAACATGTCTGTGACATGTCCTCCTTTGATTTGGAATAAATTAAGAAATCATCGATGTACACCTGGCAGATGGTTTCGGTCAGAACCTTCTCAGAACTGTTGTCATCTTTTTGTGGAACCATGCGGGTGAGTTTTTCAGCAAAACGATAGTCGGTTGTATTCATACAAACCGAAAGGTGTAGTGAAGGCCGTGTACAATTTTGTATTTTAGGCCAACGGTATCTGCGAGAAACCTTTACAGGGGTTGATCCGCGAGAAAATATGGCATCCACCCGTTTTATCAATAATGCTGTCAATGAGAGGCATCGGGAGAGGAATCAGGGATGTCTGTTGGTTGAGGGCGCGATAGTCCGTACACAACCTGAAGGACGCGTCTTCTTTAGGGGCGATGGTCGCTGGTGAGGCAAATGGTGAAACCGAAGGTCGAATGATTTCCGCATCCAACTTCATGTGCAGTTCCTCTTTCAGCCATGACCTCTTTTCTCTTGTCATGCTGTACGGCCTTTTACGAATAACATGGTTGTCCGTAAGTACGAAAGGTACTTGAGATTTGGTGGTGGCAGGAGGATAGGTGGTGACGCAAAACAGTTCTGGAGACTTCTGGCTAACCTCTTGTTTTTTCCGAACAAGTTTTAGTTTTCGTCCTTGTGTTTCTGGGAGAAGCGAACTGTTGGTATCAGGTTGTCTTTCCACCGAGACTTCACCATTCCATTATATGTTTATCCTGAGCTGCCTCATGTCAGGCCTCGATAACAGAAAATCATATTCTACCCTATCCACGAGTAGTGCTGACGTCTCAGCATATTGCCCTTAAAACACAAGTACAACGTTAATCCAATCATAATGAAGCTGTCGTTTTGCGTCATAACTTCGTACGCAGACAGTCTGTCCCCTCTAAACATTGTCAAGATTGGCCTTGGTTGTGTTGATGATTGAAATTGATGCTCCACTGTCCACCAATGCCCGCATTTTTGACCCGTCCACTGTGATTTCGATATGTAAGGAACTCAAAGAAGCCAAACAAACAGTCTCCAGGTTTGTTCTCGGGTGGGACTGTTCACCTTCATTCATTCGTTTTTTGGTTCCTCTTCCCCCGTGCGAGGGCAGTTTTCCATGGGACAAGCTTGTGTTGCAACCAGGTTCAAAGACCGGTTCCAGTCGCAATTACGCCGCCGCGGACGATCGTGTGGACGATCGTGTTCTCTACCCATTAAGTTTTGAGTCATCCGAATGCTCCGATACTGATTCTTGTCAGCCAGTGGGTTGGGCAGGTCCTGAAGACTCTGCAGTAGTGCTTCAACCGCCTTTGGTGATCTAACTTGAACTTGCTTGTGCAGGTCTCGTGGACGCCCGTGGGTGATTAGGGCTACTGTTGCAGTATGTGGTAATCCTGGTTCAGCAAGCTGAAGAAGTCTTCTCTTATCGTAGAAGTACTCCAGTGGAGAGCCTGATCTGAACTTGAAGGAAATCGCGCGGTCCCATCTCTCTACAGTTTTTTTTTTTGAAAACTAGTCAAAACGTTGTCTTCCCAGTCACTCTAGCTTGCCGCGGGGTGGTCACTCAGGAGCAGGTCATACCACTTCTGGGCGATTCGATCAAGATATAGACGTAAGTTCTTAAGCATATCTTCTTTGCTTTGCTTCTTTTCTTCGACATATTCATAAAAATCAATCCAGGCCTTCGTACCTCAAGAGAAACCATCCAATATATCTGGCTTGACATGCTCAAAACGATGTCGTTGTGGGGCTTTCAGTGCCGAGACCATCGCTCCTATTAGCCTGGTTTGCTGCCACATTTGCTGTTGCTGCAACTGTAGTGACTCCATCATGAGTGTTACAGTAGAAGCTGACGTGTCCGGGCGATCTAGGTAATGGAGGCTGGGTTGTAGAACAAAGTCCTCAAATTCCGAAAGCTCGATATTCAGCTTTGCCGACTGTTTGCTGATGAGTTCCTCAGGTGAGAACTTGGCTTTTTGAAGAACCAACTCGATGAGCGCCGGAGTGCTGACGTGTCCAGACAGCTGTCGTTCATCATTGTCTTGTTGGTAGCTAACGAAAACCACTTCTTTGTCTGCCGTTTTATTCACGGTAAATGTTACACACATGTTGGTTCCTGCTTGAGAATCCTGTCGACTGCAACAATTTGGAACAATCCGTAGATTGTCATTACGAACTCGTTGGTTAATCTGAAACGTCGATGTATTCTACATTATTCCGCATATCCTACTTCTCTTTTTTCTCTTCGCTTCCCCCTTTTCATCGTCGTCGTCTCCGATCTGATCCAAATCCACTTCAATAGTCTTCGACGCTTGGGTCACTGATTGGGAATAACTTAATGTACTTGGTAAATTAGTCGTTCGCAACTAAAATATGCCTGTTTTGCATGGCTGTTGTTAATAGGGGTCCGATGATGTCGACTCTAAGTTGCTGCATGGGCTCTTTGGCTCAAGCACTGTTCGGCTATGATAATCGTTTACAACTCTATTTTTTACGCTAAATATAGGTATTGCTTTTCGGTATGAGGAAAAACGACCTTAACTAATATAAATCAAATGCATATTCTTCAGAAGAGAGTGATTCGTATGACATGTCATACTAGCTATGACAGTAATACGAAACCATTTTTTAAAACGTTTAATATTGTGCAAATTACCAGTCACTATAGTTGCAAATTAACCGTTGCCTATAGAAAGTCATTTTGTACCAACATTTTACTTTTATCGATCTCAAATCTTCAGTTCAAAGAAACGTTCTACAACACTCGTTTTGGAGATGCGTGGGCAGTACCGCACTCCAGGAACAATTACGGCGATCAAATGCTGGGATATAAACTACCGCGCATTTTAAAAGTGTTGCAGTAAATTGAATATAAATAATTTGTGTGGAACTCGCAAGGACGTAATTTCTTTTTTTGTAAATGATTTTCTTAGATACGTTCCCGAATAGTTAAAGCATGAATCGATTGTACAATTTTGGCTCACAAATTTTATTTTTATTGGTGTAGAGACTGCGAATTTGTATGAATCTGTGTACGTGAATATCTTTTTTCTGCTGCTGTAGTGGGGGCTCCGGCTTGTCAAGCAACACTGAGCTGCTTTTTTTTATCTGCCTCCCTTCTCCAAACGCAGCAAAATTAAGACTTTTGACTTTGAATTTGTTTAGGCCTTTTGGTTTCTGGCGCCGTGGCTTCAGAGTTTGATACTGGCGAAAGGAGCGAACGTACCGAGAGATATCTGCCCTCATACCCAACCAGAAAGATTGGTGTTGGGTACGACGCATTGCATTTAAGAAGCCGCCGTGGGCGCTTGGAGTACCCTATTAGAAAAACTTACAAGAAACATACCAGCTGCTTTTATAGTTCTGGTATGTCACCACCATAATTCCTTTTATTATGTATGCAGCTAGTTTGGTTTGGCGTTCTGCATAACTGGACATACCGGCACCGACATGGCTCCGCGTTGTCTATACTGTCATCCAAATTGCTTGCCAATATAATTCAGAATGGCTGGTATGATTTTGCGTCCGATGACGTTGGCGACCGATATCTTTCCAACCAAACGCTAACACCACAGGACCGTCGGTATCCCGAAAACATACGTGCAGAAAGGCGACCGATATCTTCCAACAAAACGTCCATCGTTTACCACCGGTATCGCTACGAATACCATACATGTCAAAACGTAACATAGACCGCCGTTGAGCTCACATAAATTCCTCGGTCAACTCTTCACGGCGACGTCGTGGGGCGACTAGTCTCGAATAATGTGCACCACAAGTATTCGACAGCCGCACCAGCCGTACCGCGTAGCAAAGCCAGCGTGCACGGCAACAAACCGATCGTGACACCAAGCCGCGGATACCGCATCACCGGTCGACAGCGACAAACGGCCCGTTGCTCGTATTGTGGGCCGTGACTCGTACTCGGCCAACACGGCGCCTTTTCGTGGCTCTTCACGTCGTCGCAACCAGCCACAAACCCACCACCCCGCAACCGTAGCCGGCATCGGAGAAAAGCGAAACCGAAAGGTAAAGCTTCCGCCCAGTGGCTTCCGCTGCCGCGGCTTTTCCAACTTCCCGGCTCCCACGCTTCCGGTCGTCACGGAGATGGCGAAGACGTAGCGACGTGGCGGTATGGGGGTTGTCGGCTCGTTCTACGTTTTATGGGACAGATGTTTCGCGGTCCATTTCTACTGTGACTCTGGTTAATAAACTTGACGGCGTCTCTCATATTTCAACCAGGCATGGTCAGCGCGGGTCACCGCAGCGCGGCCGGCTCGCCTCGTCCGATCGCCCGACCGCCGATGACTTTGAAGCTCGGCCGTTAGGCCTAGGATCCGAAGGCGTCTGTCTTTCCGTGAAGCGGTAAGCGAATCTCGTCCTGTTTTCATTCTACTTTTAAAGTATGTTAGGTGCGCTTCAGTGTAAGCATGTGTGCCAAGTGTTCGTGACAATTTGAGCTAAAATAATTGTGCTTAATTACGGTTTTTTATTTACCGAAATTGTAAATCGAGCCGATGAACGAGGAGCCATGCTTGAAAACGATGTACGATGTTAACCTCTAACTTAGAGGCTTAAAAAAATACTGGTAATGGCTGGATGCGAGGCTGGTCCCAATGCATTGGTAAGCACTTAAAGCGCCTTTCAGAACGGCATGTAAGCAATATAGCAATCAACGAGACGAGCGACGGCAACAAGCTATAAGTGCCAGCGACGAGCGACGAAGATTTGTCACTGTCGCTCCTTGCGTCGCTTGGTTTTTGGGCTTGTAGAAAACGTCGCTCATCGCCTTAGTCGCTTGCACCAATCGCTTTCATAAGGTGTGTCTCGTCGCGCGGCTGATTGAGCGAAAGCGAGCACTCGTCGCTTTCGCTTGTCTTGTCGCTCCCCAAATCGCTTACATGAAGTACACTGACCTACACTTTTTTGCACCGGTGCAGGAGGTGCATGTAAATTGAACGAAGCTTTTATACACCGCAACGTTCTCTTGACCAACTCATAGTAGCGACTATTTTCACCATGTCGATTACATATGCAAAACGGGAGCTGCTGGTTTATCATATAAACCAACCATTTGTGTTTAATTAAAACGCATCGCTGAACTAAAAATAATCCTGCTATCCTAGAGTTTGTGCTATAGGAATGTATCGCTTCAGATAAATTTGTTAATTTCTACTTTTGGCCCCTCTCCCGCCAGATACAATATCTGGTCTAAGACAGTGTTCCGGATCTCCTTCCAAGACCTGAGGCGGGTCGTCATTCAATCCAGGAGTCGGCGGCGTCTCATGGACGTGTTGCTGTAGCTTTTTACTTAATGGTGCTACCGAGGGAAAAGAGATCATGCTTGGGAAAGGCAAGTATGGCCACCGCAAGTACACATTGTTTTTTACCTTTGCTCGAATCCACTTTTAAAAAATGCACAGTTCGCATGTGTGCATCTCTCAATGCTTCTATAGAACAGCGTGTTATTATTCCGGAGTGCTCCAACTCTGTCAGCGCTAGTTTCTATAGACCATGTACATGGGATGCAACACTAAACCACATGCTCTCGCAACAGTGCTGGGCTAAAACACAGTGGAAGCTACTCTAGCCTTTACAATGCAGAGCAAAATAGTTGACGCCAAGTATAGCTAGTTTTGATACTCCGTTTTGCCAAAAGCTCTGACGAAACAAATCTGTCACCTTATAGGGAGTGCAAAAGAACCTCGCGTGCCTAACCTAGAGGAGGACGTTTTTTTGCATAGGCCAATTTTTTCTTAAACCAATACCTTCAGCCTCCTTGGAATGTTAACATCATGTGACACACGGAAGAACTGTAAACTCCTTAATGTTGGCGAGACCTTAATTTTAGCGGCCTTTAATTGTGCGAAATTCAGTGGCCGCGATTATGTCCTCTGTGACCGATTCGAGGAGATATAGATGCCACGAAGATAAGGGGATTTACTGTTCATCGGAGAAAAGAGGAAGTCACTTTTGTTCGTAAGCATGAGGGAAACCAACAGCAACAATCATGGTGTCGACAATTTGTGAGCCTATCTTTGTTTTTTGAATGATATCAATTTTATTTTAGTTCGTGAGACGTCGTTGCCTGTATGTTGTGAGATGTCGTCTTCAACACGAGCAGTGGTTTTCCTCTGAAGCAGGTAGCATGGACGCGTGCCGCAGCACAACAGAGTTCATTTGCAGGTTGTATCGCAGTTTTGAAGGAGGATTCGCACAATATGGGGGAAGCACAATTCAGTGGTCTACCTCGGGCGTGGACAAGATTTGCTCATTCTAAAAAATTTTGGCTAGAAATCAGGGATTCGCGTCGAATGTACCCGCATGGTTGAAGGGCCAGACAAGCCTTGTGAGCGCTTCATTTTCTAGCCTCTCCGTCCTGAACCCACTCACGCACCACATGTGTACATGTTCCGATAGGCGGGAGCACTTATTTTGAAAAGGGTGGATGACAACTGTTGTTAACTTTATCAGAATTCTGTATTATGATCAAAGGTGGACTGCATATTTGCAATACTTCTCACTTAAAAATAAGTCGTCATAAGTTGTCATCAGCTATATGTAGTATAGCTGATGACAAAAAGAGAATGGCTCGGCGTCCTCCAGCACGCGCTTCTACTTTTCAGCCCGCTTTGGACGGATGTGCTCGCTCGAGGCTCATGAGACGCTGAAACGTCATCGAAGGTAGCAGGGGTGCTGGTGGCGAAACAACTAAGACTCCTCCCTGCCTTTCCCATTCTGTCAGTGAGCGTGTACTTCTATACTCAAACTCGGCTTAACCTGGACAGAGCTGAGGAGAATAGGCATGGCGAGTGCCCTTACTGCATATGCATTTGTACAGCTGAGGCACTTTCTAAATCATGCACATTTTATATCTTAGCTGCAAACACACATCATTTCGGGGGTGCAAAATGAATTCTAAGGTATATTTTGTTTGTATTTTCCTATTACGCATCGCCTCCTTCGACTTATTGAGGAGTCGACCCAGCCTGTTGTAAAATATAATGTCCGCCAGGTAATTGTTTTGCATTTAGTTAATATATCTGTATTCAGTTAGGTATCCCACGTCATTAGTCGTTGAGACGCAGTCTCTCTGTAAGTTTGTCATGTTTAACATTCATAGAAATGCTTCTCAAATAACGGCACTGTCGAGGACATGTACTCAGCTCGAACAATCGCTGGGCGCAAGCTGGTCGTGTGGTTACAGACAGCAAACATCCTGATTGGAACTTCCTACGTCGCAATGTAGCTGAAGACTAGGTCAGGGCCACACTCACAAACGTCTGTATTTTGTATCTCTTTAAGCTGGACCACTGTTTACACTAGAAGCCATTCCAGCATTCCAGCAAAAACAGCGTGACACATGACTATAAGCTCAACGTACAATGGCGTCCAACTAGAAGGTCACATGGCTTCCTTTCTGCACTGAATTCGAAAAAATCGATCGAAGCTCCTGCCGTGGTTATCTTTAAGCTGAGGTAGTTTGGAATAATTCCTCCGGTTTTTAGTGTTGCCCGGCACGGTTAACAATTTTGTATATAGTACGTGTTGCATTGAAAAGTTTGTGTATTCATGACTGTATCACCTTATGAATGCATGCTAGCTATTAAACGTAGCGTTCGGCACAGTAATGAAATGCAATTTACTTCCAATTGCAGCTGCTTCTAGAACTTCATCGTATGAAGCACCTTATGACTGCAAGCTCTGACCGATCTTGTTCTGTGGTCTGCGCAGGCCCATTGCGGGGAGTCACTCCGAGAGCCTCATCAGAGCTTCCCACTCGTGGTCGCTCAAAATTCTTTTGTTGTGGGTGTGCATCCTTTGTGTCTTTCCCTTAATGGTACTCGGGCGTTTTCTTTTCATTGTCGCCGATTTGCCTAAAAATTGGTTAAGCACACAAATGGACGCTGTACATCTGTACACCACATATTTCAGTCAAGATAACCTTTCTTTGCCAAAGTTACAGATTTTTTTGAAGGTGAGTCTTTTTTGTTTTTATTTACAAATTTATTTGAGTTTCCACGAGCAACACTAAAACGTTATGCCAGGGGCATGGACTAGTTCACTGCTCTAACTTTTTCTCAACTGATTGCAAGAAATTTGGTTCATGTCGTGAGACCTCCTTTCAGCGCCTTGCTTTGCAGCACGAAAAAAAAATTATCCATAGGACATACTTTGTTTTTTAGACTGCTTGCTCATTCTGCAGGTCTGCCTGCCATAGATGTCGTGCTACTGGAGAGCAGGCGAATTCGATTAGTTGGTTTGGCCATTGCATTTTTTTAGCCGTTGTCTTAATAGTTCTTGTAAATTTAGAAATTTTCCTAAAAAGCAAGCCGGGAAGAATATTTAGTTTCATTAGGAAGCTGAAAATAAGTATCGAGTTCCCTTTACTCAGTAAAATAAATACTGTGTGCCGCTGTTAGTGCCAAGTCGAGATCCGCGCTTTTTTTGGCATTTTTCTCAGAGTAGTACCCATTTTTATCGGTTAGCCTCTTGGTGCGCCAACTAAACTCTTGCTACCCAGACACCTGCCTTCTGCTGGTACACTCTACCCTCATGCTCAGTGAGTGTACGAACTGGAGTTGTATCGCCTGTCGACACTCGTTGAGCATGAGGGTAGGAAAATCTTTCCACTGCAGCAGAGCCATATATTGGGAGGGTTTGGCCAGTCTATAATTTCGCTACCGTAGTGTCCCCCTCCCGAGTGAGCCAATCAGCCCGCGGCACAGAGTGAGAGGCGTGAGCACATGCGCGTGCACTCTCGGCTGCTCCCACCTGAGCGGGGAAGGCTGCCATTTTCATTCATTCGTCGGCATGGGAACGATATCCAAATTGCGGTTCTTTCCTTTTATTTGGCAGGCTCTGGCAATAAAATGATATAGTGTTATTCCTCGGTGGCTTATAAAGCTAAAGAATGAAGTTTCTCCATGTTTGAACGCAAACGTTTATTCAGGCGAAAAAGAAATAAGCCCGTAGCAGAAGACGCGTAGCCTCAACAGTGCTCTGCGCCAACAGCTTTGCGTCGAAATGGCGGTCGTATCTTTTTTGCTGCCTCCTTTCTCTCTCGCTCTTTCGGCGCCCTCCTCCCTTTCCTCCTCTCCGGCTCCTTCGTCGCCACACCCACTGGCCAAACTCTCCCAATATAAGGCTCTGCATTGCAGTAGTAGTTTGTTTTATAGTCTTTACACTTGAATGTGAATATTCGACAGAAATCTCTCAGGTTGGGCGAAAGAGGGTTGAATGAACGCATTTAATCATTTGCCTTAATTAGGTACCCATCATTTCAACGCCTACACGGCCTTGTCCTTGGGGTCGGCTATGGCTGTCGCAGTGAAGGAGCAGTTTTTTATAGGTACAAGTACGAAGTATAAAAATAAAATGATCTATGTGCTGATCACGAAAGAATGTGCTAGCTGTTGTAATGTAGATCTGCCAAGTACTTGAGTGTGATTTGTTTTTATTTTCAGCTACTTGGGTGCCTCAAGATCTGGAGATCCTAGTGGCCACAAGCTTGGACTCAATCTTCTTCTGTGGTCTGGCCAGGACCATGGGGGAGGTGATCCCAGCAACAGGAGCATTGCAGTATTTTCCTGCCTGTGACGTTTGATTAGCGTCGCGACAGGGTAGTCCTCGTGCTACCAGGCGTTAGGTATTCCACTCGAAATAAGCATTCTTCTTATCTATTCTTTAAGTGGAACAGCAAAAGCACTACTAAGCCTAAAATGCAAAAGACCTATTTAAATCTTGGGTTGTACGGAGTTCCAATTACAAAAAGGAGTCTGCAGACACGATTAACATGTGAACTTAAAAGCCCGCGGATGTAGGTTCGACGGTGTCAAAGAAATAACTTTCCGCTGATGGCTTCGCTCGTGCTATACCCGAAGAAATTATTAAACTAATTATTGTGTTACGTTGGTGTTATCAATCTTATGTACCATCGCGCCCAGCAGTCGGAAGATGTGAAATATAAAAAAAACAGGAACTTGCACATTGTCAGCTCTGCACAGATTCATATGGTGAACAAAGAAACACGTTCAACTTAAGAAAACTATTCAGTGCAGGCCTATATTCATGGTTCACATATGTGTAATTGCTCTTCATAATGAAGGGAAAGCTGCTTAAGTTGAGGCCCACGACAGACTTTCTATTAGTGTTAAAGAGTGTTATGATGTTTTAAACAGCTCGCACCAAATATATTTTGTTGGAATACATTGGTTCATTAATATTATTTTGTGGGTGTCTGCAGACAGCCATGGTCAGACCAATCTTTAATGTCAAGTGTTCCACTTATTCAAAGTTGGTTGAGCCTGTAAATATTGTAAATCGCAAATTACATTTTTATGGTATGGAATGGGCACAATCGTCCGTAATGACTAACTGTACCTAAGGGAACGTTATACGTTTACTACCGCAAGATGGTTTCGCAAAACTGAGTATATCTTTTACTCAACTACTGCATTAACCTTGGACCTAGAAACTTTTTATATTCATTACAATGCTGAGATAAGTTTCTGGAAATAGTTTTTCTAGAACTACGCTAGATATTTCCAGTTCATCAACTTCCTCGCAAAGCTTCGAGATAGCCGAACCCTGTAATGTACGCCGGAAACTCACCGCATGACGTGACTGGCAGTTTGAAAGAGTCGGCACTGTAACAATAATAATGACATGTCTCTTATGTAATGCTCATTGTCGCAGATCAAACTGCTTTTTCCGCCTACGCTCATT
This sequence comes from Ixodes persulcatus, assembly GCA_013358835.2. Taxonomy (NCBI): domain Eukaryota; kingdom Metazoa; phylum Arthropoda; class Arachnida; order Ixodida; family Ixodidae; genus Ixodes; species Ixodes persulcatus. The sequence continues at coordinate 744,990 of JABSTQ010011205.1, forward strand.
TTCGGTAGACTCATTCACCAAACTCCGACCCGAGACTGCATTGTTGGCTCTCCGAAGTAATTTGCATGAATATCGATGCAACAGGTTTCTTGGAGTGTGCGTCTAACACATATTCCTTATATTGAATGTGCTAACTGTATTCATGACCATATCCATAATTGTATCCACATTCTACATATTAATTTTTATTTTGACATTTGAGTTTTCGACAGTACTTTTCTCAACATCTGTGCTTGTTGTGCCGTACTCAAGCCCATACATACATCTTGTCTTTCGCTATTGCATCAATATATAAAACTGTTGAAGCCGAGTGAGAATTCAAGGTACCGAATCTGTCGTGTGAGTTAAGTAAAAACCAATAAAAAGCTCTACAAGGGACATTTTGTTAGAGGGGGCTGTATGGGCATCAGAATAGCACATGCCATGCTAAAAAATGCAAACTCTTATGAGGTATGCAAGGAGACAGTGCTGTGCCGTTTTAAATGTGCCTAAAAAAAAACTTAGTGCCATACAGTGTTCCTTGTGGATGTTCAAACTGTCAAGTTCGAAGCCTAGAGGTTTTGTTCAAGAATGTTCCTCACTACAAATGTATTTAGAGATCTGAGCCATCAACTCATACATGACTATGTGGCGAACATTCATTTTCATGTGTATTATAGATTACGAGGTCTAGTCTGCATTGATTTATTGCATTCATGCTGAAACTGGGAGGGTTTCTCTGGGTGTGAATAAAAAGATAAACATTTCTTGAAATCAAAACATTTGAGAACGGACAAGAATAATGATCTTAGAACGGTATCTTAGATTCGCTTTTCTGTGTCTTATCTCTAATTTTTACTTTATTTCATGTGAGGCATTTAGTTTTTTGAGCACAGCTCTTGGGCACCTGTTTCCGCGTTTCGCGGCATCGCTGTCGGCGTAACCGGCCCACTAAACTTGGCAGGAAATTGAATTAATGTTGAGGTCATGTGACATTAATTTTTCTGCTAAGTATAGCTGAGAAACTGAATTTGTTTATGGGTGACGTGACATGGTCACGCGACGTCATTCCCCCCCCCCCACATCTAGCGAGAAAAGAGCATTAGTATTGAGGTCACGTGACATCAATTTTTGTGCTAAATGTAGTGGGGAAACTTAACCCGCTAAACTTAGTGGGGAAATTTTTTCCGGTAAATTTAGGAAACTTTTCTGCTAAATGGGAGAGAACAGAAGAGGAGGAGGGGAGGGGAGGAGGGGCATACCTTCCCGTCCTCCTCGTCAAGATGTTCGCTCTAATTTTGCATTACAGAGAATTCTAAACGTCTCATTTTTCATCTCATGCTTATTTAATTTTTATAACGCAGGTGCGCTTGGAGCACGAATCTGGGTTGTGCTGATCCTTAACGCACAAGTTATGAACGCCTGAGTTGCAAGAGTGGGAGTTTGGTCTGACAGTTCAAGGGACACCTTTGTTCGGTATTGAATTTATTATTGTCATCATTTAAGCAAACTTAAGCTTTGCTGCATGCAATTCTTCTAGAAATAAATACCTCCAACCAAATTTACCAGGTCAACTACATTTCGCCTCTGCTATTAGTGCTCTTGGAGGGCCTCGGACGAGAGCTTATTGGTGTGCAAACATCATGCTTGTTTGAAACCACTCGCTGATGTAGAGACTCGCGGACATCCAGCATTCCAATGGAACGCTGGATGTCCGCAAGTCTTTCTTGAACGATGCAAGCAAGAAGGGAACCATAGAGTCATATCGTATTAGGGGACAGTTTTATCCCTTAGCGTAGTTTTATCCCGTGAATCTGCATATTACGTTCGTTTTTTACAAAGATATAACTAAACGTCAGAAAACACAAAAAACGTCCAACCAGTAGTGACATCTTAAGAGGATCTTTCGGCCGCCAAGCGGGTGTCGCTTCGTCCAATCGCAAGCTTTCTAGTTATAGGCTTCCACACTGGAACCATTTGTGACGTCTTTTCTGCCATTTTTAAAAATAGCCTGTGCGTGCATAGCTTTGATAGCGCTGAAGATGCGCGAGCAAAGATTACGAAAGCTCCTTTTGTGACGTCACTCTCCGGGGAAGTGCCTTCTGTGGTACCTTAAAACTGATTCTATGCAGCCTCGATTAATAGAATTAAGAAATAATTTTAATATCTGAGATTCTGGATGTCAAAAGGAAGATTTAAATGTGTTTCCTCAAATACAAAACCGCTTCAGCTTCCCTTTAAGTATGATATGTTCCTTAAATTTTTAATTTTTGAAAATAGACCCATGGTTTCAGTTAGAAACTTGCTAAGCATCATCAAAACACACTAAATCAACTCTTTCTGTGAAGATATAAGACAAAAGCAGCATTTTACGGCGTTCTAAAAAATTCTCAATTGGGACATGTTTCCAGACTTCAGTTTCTTAGCAGGTACTTAGGCACTTCCACGTGATGGATCCTTGTTGGGAAGCACGATCTTCTGGAGATGCTACCGGCATGTTCATGAGCAAGTCCGGTACTTGTGAAGCCATCCGTTCCCGTTTCATGTGGGCCCGCTCGTCGGGGCTAGGAGTTCCTGAAGAACAATGTCTGGCGTCGCTTGCCCGGAAGGAGCGCTTGCATATCCGTTGGCTTCCATCTCGACTCGTGTCTCTTTAGGACGAGCCCACACTCGTTAGGGTTTAGGGGTATATTCTGCATAAATTCACTACACATGAGCTATCCTACACCCATTAGCGTCATAACTTCCTTCGTCTCTCTTCATGGCCGACCTGGCGCACGCTCTGCTCTCCCATCGGACTGCCCCCCGTGAGCAACAATGCCCTGTTGTGAAACCCGCTGGGCAGATGTGAACTTTGTGCCAAGCACGGTGTGTGGCGCGCGACGGTTTATGTTCTCTCCGTGGCCGTTGCACGGACAGCCCGAACCCTCACAAAATAAAGTTTTCTTTTTTTTGCACTCTGCAAACGTTTTGGCATGTTCTTTATTGCACCCTCTGGGGCTGTGGCGCTCATTTACTTTTTTTATACATCTGCTAAGGCGCCTACGACATTAAAAGAAAACGACACACATGTCAAACTTGAACACGATAGATCCTAAATGGTGCGCGGAATTGTACATGTAGGGAAACATAGCGAAAGACCTTTCATTTTGGCGACAGCTTGCTGATGTTGTGGCCTGAGAATAAATTTTTCAAGGGTGGAACGAAGTAGGTCCAAAGAAAATCCTGCTTTTTCAGCCTCTTAAGCTGTAACTTAAAGCTACTTTCGGAGCAATACGTACACGTCATAAAGAATGAGGACTTGAAAAGCGACCTCGCATGCAATTCTTAACTGAATTGGAATAAACACTGGGTAAATGGAGGACTATCTTCTTCGATCTCTGGAGGAAGGAGGAAGGCCCAACCAAAAAACTTAGGAATAAGGATCTAACCATAAATCCAGAATTTGTAATCCTTTCTTTGAAGCATTTTTCAACGTAAAAGCTAGTCCTGTTGCAGAGTCTCTGAAATCGTCTAAAATGATGTCAGTTGACTGAACGTCTGAATAAATGACCACGTAAACGTCGACACATATATTATAGGCAACCCTGAAATATTTGTTCAACCTATCGTTGATAGCCCTGTCAAAAAATAATATATATTTCACCAGAGGCAGGTGCAAGGCAGGAACCGATACAGAGTCCCTCCTTTTGTCTGTAAATCTTTCCTTCATATTTTACCAAAGCTGACATAAAATAAGCATTTATAAGGTCCATGAAGCCCTGAACCGAAACACCGGAAGAATTTTAAAAGTAGAAAATTCCTTGTTCATGGATCGCATTACTCTCATAATCCAAGATGAGTTTTGGCTCTTGGCTGTAAAATATAGCTTCAATTTCGAATAACATATTTGAGTGTGGTATGAAAATAAAATAAAGCGAGTTGAAGAGAGAATTTAATTCAAAGGTGTCTTGATCTCTGAAGGGCTGAGAGGATGACAGTAGAATATTTTTGTTGATAACGACCCAGAGGGTGTTGCCAACCTCCCATTTCTGAAATTATGCTCTTGAAGATAATTCCATTATCGTGAGTCTTTACAGTAAAAAACAGTGACAAGTTCTGTTTGGCAGGACTAACAATGATGTTCTTAAGTTATGCCAGGTTCAGGCAGCAAAAAAGTTCCGTTGCCCTCGAGCGCAGCCTACACGAGGGTTTCGTTTTCAAGGGCTCAAATTGTTTGACAGGGTATCGTTAGCCTTATTATCAAATGCGCCTTCCTTCCATCGAAATGGCAAACACACCCGTTTGTCCGATCCAAGTAGGTTTAGGTGTTATTAGAGAATCTCTTGCACAGCCGCACGAAATGCAAGCCTCCTTGGCCGGGGGTGGATGGTGACGCACCGCACGCACTGCGGAGCCTGAAAAATCTTCTTGTTGATGGTCAGGTATAGGCGACGCGATTTGATGCACAGAGGCTAACTGGCCCACCTTTAAGGAAGGAAGATACGGAGCAAACTTCGGTTCCCTCGTCAGCTGATTCATTGTGCCAGCGAATAGTTTTTTTGTCAGAAAGTATCACGGGAGTATCACACTTGGTAGTTTTTAGCTGTAAACACAGGGCGTTCAATTACTTGAGCAGTTTTGTTTTTCAGGATGCCTGATGACTGGCATGCGCATCCATAATGAACTTGCAGATGGTTGAGCGTGTTGGTTATTAATTTACGATAAAGAAAGAGGGACATTTAGGACAAACAGACAAGACAGGCTTTCAACTTTCAACAAAACGTTTACTGGCTCGACTTCGCCTCCTGAAGCTCGACGGGGCGTCCGGGAGGTGGAGAGGGAGGATGGTGGGTGAGAGAAGCGCGAGCCAGCTCGCAGCTAAGCGTGCATGGCGGAAGGGGGGTCTGGTGAGTGTCAATCGACACGTCGCCGTTAAGCGCAGCCCCGAGTGCGGGCGGTGCTTTCTTGGGGAGAGAAGGGAGGAGGGGGGGGGGGGGGGCAAAGGCGCGGAGAAGGGGAGGAGGAGAAGATGTGCCGACGATGCTCTCTTGGGGAAGGACGGGAAGAGGGGGGGGGGGGGGGAAGCGCTGAGACGAGAAGAAGAAAATACGGAATTTAGACTTTTTATGTCTTTGGAGGAACCCTCTCGCCCCGCAGGAAGCGAATCTCCCGATCGGAAAGAGAAAGGGATGGGCTGGACAGGTTGGAGACTGAAGATTTGATATGTAGAGACTCAAGGATTTCCCTGCCGAATCGGGATTTGTGCCCGCCGAGAATTTTGGTTTTCGAGAAGTCGGGGGTGCAGGAGGGGCAGTTTTTGGCGTGAGCCACGACTGGATGGAAGGAGTCCGGAGAGGGAGACGAGATCTCCTTGGCGTGCTCCCGGAGACGGTCATTCACGCAGCGCCCCGTCTGGCCAATGTACTCGGCCCCGCACACAAGAGGAATACTATACACCTTTTCCCTAGTGCAGGGCCGGAAGCACTGCGCGTGTTTTTTTGTGCATGTGGGTGGGGGCTCTGGGTTGGTCACTCGCTTGCACATGCCTCCCAATTTAAATTTGCATGTGAAAAGAACTCTGGTGCCGAATCGATGTGCAAGCGCGCGGAGTCGGTGTGCCGTGTTGTGGGAGTAAGGGATGCACGCGGGGCGGGCAGACCGGGTCCCGGAGGGAGCCTCCTTTGGGCGGCTCCTCGACAGCAGGATGAGTTTCTTGCTGATGTTATCTAAAAGGTCCGCCGGGTAGCCCGCCCTCCGGAGCCTGGTGGCCTGCAGTGACAGGCTCCCTCTGATGTTGTGATCGCAGGACTTTTTGCAAGAGGAGGAAAGGAGAGACTGGACAATTCCGGACTTAACGGTTTTTGAATGATGGCTAGAGAAGGGGAGGACAGGTTTCTGGGAACGCTGTTGAAAAGACCAGCATAGACCATGAGACGAGTGGGTCAGTCGAAGATCGAGGAATTGAAGGCCCTCCTGAGTAGGGTCTTCCCTTTTGAAGGTGAGGCCACTGGCGTTAGTTTTGAATGCCTGAAGAATGGAAACATCTGAGCTGGAGACAGGATGAAGAACCAGATAGTCGTCAACGTACCGAAAGATCCTACATTCATTACCCGTGCGAGCAAGATGCTCCTGCACCGCGCGATCCACAAAAAAGAGATAAATCTCACTGAGGATCGGCGCGAGGCAGGAACCGATACACACACCCGATTTCTGAATGAAAACCCTTCCCTCGTGCTCAACCAGAGTGGATCCCAGGTAGAGCCGGAGTAGATCGAGGAAGCCTCCGACCGGGATTCCGGACGCGTTTTGAAACCTCGTCACTCCATGTAGGTCAATTGCCTCAGAAACAGAGCTTAGAAGAATTTTGAGGTCGAGATTGTAATACATGTCCTCGACATCCAGCGAGAACATGTTCTGGTCCTGATTGGAGTGCAAAGGTCGAATGAAATCAATCACCTCAAGGGAGCCCTTAACGCGGAAGGGGTGGGGAAGATCGATAGAAGAAAGGTGCTTTTGTAGGAAGAGGGCGAGAGGTTTCTGCCAGCATCCCCCCTCAGAGATTATGCTTCGAAGGGGAATGTCTGGCTTGTGCGTTTTTGCAGTGAAGAAGATGGAAAGGTACTGTTTTGACGGGGCAGAAACTAGCGTTTTTAAGGAAGGGAGGCTGAGAGAATCACATACAGATTTGACTTCGGACCGGAGTGCTCCTGATGGGCGTTTCTTTAGGGGAACAAAGTTCTTTTTTAGTGCCTCAGCCACTTTCTCTCCGAATTTGTCTCTGTTCATTATGACGAATCGGCCCACCTTGTCCGCCTCCAAGAGCACCAGATCTGATCGGCGGAGCTCCTCCACGACGCAAGTCACCTCCGAGCGCACCGGTGCGCTCGCAGCACCGTGATGGCAAACCACACCAGCCGCCGCCCCGACGAAGTCCTGTCGATCACTTTCCGGGACCCTCGCCGCAATCTCGTAGACGGAGGCCAGCTGGTCCACTCTTGATGATGGCGCAGGCGGCGCGAACTTGGGGCCTTTAGACAAAAGGGCAGTCGCCTCCGCTGACAGCTCGGTGTCGGACAGGTTGATGGGGGGATCCAGGCCTGCCTTCCGGCGGGAGGCAGAACCCGCGAGGATGCCCTGGAGCACGCGTCTCCACGATGTCTCAAGGAGGTGGTCCGAAGATTCCCGTAGAAAAACGAAGGCGGGGTGCGTGTTGAAGCAAATGCCGAAGCATTCGGTCATCAGAGGGCGCATCCCAGTCCTCATCACAAGGATCTCCCGTGAGACCTCCTTCCTTGTTATCTGCATTACCCTGTAAGTGGAAGGCCAACTTGAGGGTTCGAAGCCTAGGAGACGGTGCACTGAGGAATGGGCCACATTCTCCCGAAGGCAGACCCCCAAGGCTCGCAGTTGCAGGCGAAGAAGATTCATCCTTGACACGAAGATGGCGGCCCGGAAGAACGAGGATGGGTCAAACTCCAGGTGGTTCGGTTGTTTACCAGTAGGACAGCACATAACATGAAGCTCACGGAAGTATAATGCAGATAGTTGAGCGTGTTGGTTATTAATTTACGATAAAGAAAGAGGGACATTTAAGACAAACAGACAAGACAGGCTTTCAACTTTCAACAAAACGTTTACTGGCTCGACTTCGCCTCCTGAAGCTCGACGGGGGGCGTCCGGGAGGTGGAGAGGGAGGATGGTGGGTGAGAGAAGCGCGAGCCAGCTCGCAGCTAACGTGCATGGCGGTAGGGGGGTCTGGTGAGTGTCAATCGACACGCCGCCGTTAAGCGCAGCCCCGAGTGCGGGCGGTGCTTTCTTGGGGAGAGAAGGGAGGAGGCAGGGGGGGGGGCAAAGGCGCGGAGAAGGGGAGGAGGAGAAGACGTGCCGACGATGCTCTCTTGGGGAAGGACGGGAAGAGGGGGGGGAAGCGCTGAGACGAGAAGAAGAAAATACGGAATTTAGACTTTTTATGTCTTTGGAGGAACCCTCTCGCCCCGCAGGAAGCGAATCTCCTGATCGGAAAGAGAAAGGGATGGGCTGGACAGGTTGGAGACTGAAGATTTTATATGTAGAGACTCAAGGATTTCCCTGCCAAATCGGGATTTGTGCCCGCCGAGAATTTTGGTTTTCGAGAAGTCGGGGGTGCAGGAGGGGCAGTTTTTGGCGTGAGCCACGACTGGATGGAAGGAGTCCGGAGAGGGAGACGAGATCTCCTTGGCGTGCTCCCGGAGACGGTCATTCACGCAGCGCCCCGTCTGGCCAATGTACTCGGCCCCGCACACAAGAGGAATACTATACACCTTTTCCCTAGTGCAGGGCCGGAAGCACTGCGCGTGTTTTTTGCTGATGTTATCTAAAAGGTCCGCCGGGTAGCCCGCCCTCCGGAGCCTGGTGGCCTGCAGTGACAGGCTCCCTCTGATGTTGTGATCGCAGGACTTTTTGCAAGAGGAGGAAAGGAGAGACTGGACAATTCCGGACTTAACGGTTTTTGAATGATGGCCAGAGAAGGGGAGGACAGGTTTCTGGGAACGCTGTTGAAAAGACCAGCATAGACCATGAGACGAGTGCGTCAGTCGGAGATCGAGGAATTGAAGGCCCTCCTGAGTAGGGTCTTCCCTTTTGAAGGTCCTAAATGTCCCTCTTTCTTTATCGTAAAATAATGAACTTGTACTCCGTTCAAAGGCTGAATCCTCGCCGATTTTTGTTTGTTTTATTTGAATGGGAAGCACTTTTTTTATCACGTCAAGTTCATGAAACATTTATTTCTTTTGTGATCTGCATGACTCGGCAGCATAAAGCACAGTTGTTGCACCGGAACCAAAATGCCAGCTATACACAGAGATGAGGCAAGTCCTTGGAAAGGTTGAGGCCCAGCGAACGCTGTTGAAGACGAATTTGGATCAATTTTGAGACGAAGATGGCAACGTCTAGAATGGACACCGGGTTGAAAACCGAAGAAAAGCAGTTGGGGTTTGAAAGACACATGGCTCAATAAATGCTGGCAGTAATTATTGAATACCAGCGTGTTGGTGAAGAGATAAGAACACAAGAAATGATAAACATCGAGGACGGAAACAGGGCTTTTTTTATTGAGCAACAACATAGTATGACACAAAACAAAAAACCACCCCCAAATGATTCAATGCTCTCAAAGAAGGAAAGGAAAAAGAAATTGGTGATGGAAGGGGACTTTTTTTTATAAATCTAGAAGTATACAAAGAACTAGCGTCATGACGAGGCAGCATCAGAGTATCAATTAAACTGGGAGGTTAGTTAATCATCGACTCAGAGAGCACAAGTTTGAAGCATCAAAGGCTTCGAATGGGTTTTTTCAACCACTCGTTGTTCACAGGCTCAAGTGTGAAGACTACAATCCTTATTTCTTTGATATTATAGACCTTTGCATACTTAACACCCCAGCGAAAAGTGCCGAGTCACTGAGCAGTGGGCTCATGCGCAGGGTCTAATATACCGCACAGCAGAGAAACAGCTCATGCTCAGAAGGCCTTCCACAGCCCAGCAGAAAAACATGGTAGAACCCAAAATGCGATTTCAGCAAAGGTAACTACTGGGCGGGCAGAACAGACTTGGGAGAAAAATTATTGAATGGTTTGCCTTGGAAACTGTCAAAAACAACAATTCTGCACCTTCAATATAACCGACAAAAACATAGGTCGAATTCGCAACACCAGATATGACTGGATTACTTATACCTCATCGTGACGCTAGCGCTTTCGAAAGCTTTTAGATTTATAGCACATTTACCCTTAGGGACTGTTAACAAAACTATCTCTGCACCTTAATTGCAACTGACAAAGACAGAGGTAAGAATTCCTAACACCGGAGTTGACAAGATTACTGATACCACGTCATGAAGATAGTGTTTTTTTTTTACTTTAAAATTTAGAGTACATTTTCATTCCTTTAGCAACTTTCGCTTTTCCTTCCTCGAAAAAAATTGATGGGTTTGGGGCGGTTTTATATTTTGTGTCATGTTATGTTGTTGCTCAATGAAATGATTCCTCTTTCCGTCCACGTCGTTGATGTTTTAATAGTATATTTATTCGTACCTATTCACCAATACGATTGTTTTCAACCATTACTGCCAGCGTTATTGGAGCCATGTGTCGTGTAAAGCCCAACTGCTTTCCTTCGGTCTTCACCCGGTGAACTTTCTGGAAGCTGCCATCTTCATTAAAAAATCACCCAACTTTTCCTACGACTACGTTCGCTCGGCCCCTACCTTCCCAAGCACTTGCCTCGTTCCTGTGTAGAGCTGGCATTTGGGTACCACTGCAACAACTGGGCATCATGCTACCGAGCCATGCAGATTACGAGTACGAACCTCCCGTGATACTTTCGGACAAACAGCTAACCGCTGGCACAATAAATCAGCTGTTGAAAGGATCAAAGTTTTCTCCGGATCTTTTTTTGTTAGGGGTGGACCAGCAAGGCTCTGGGCATCAAGTCGGGTCGTCTATACTTGAACATCAACAGAAATATTTTATGAGCTCCACTCTCCGTGCAGTGTGTCACCACCCACCCCCTCGGCCAAGCAAGTTTCCACTTCGTGCGGCTGTGTAAGAGCTCCGCCAGGATCCCCTAAAGCTACTGCAAATTGACAAAACGGGTGTGTTTGCCATTTTGGAGGAAGCCGCAAGTCGTGATAAGGTTAACAATGCACTATCAAAGACTTGTGAGCCCCTGAAAATGAGGCCTTCGGGTAGGCAGCACTCGAGGGCAAAAGAACTGTGTTCCTCGCCGAACCTAACATCTTTTAAGAACGTCTTTGGTAGTCCTGCCGAACAGTACTTGTCTGAGCTCTTTACTGCAAAAACTAACAAGGATAAAGTTCTCTTCGTGAGCATAAGTTAAGAAATCGTGTGTTAGCAAAAACAACTGAATCGTTATCTATATTAAAAAAAAATCATTTTTCTAATGTAGTCCTCCCACAACCTTTCAGAATTCAAAACTCCTTTGAATTATTTCTCGCATTAATTCGCTTTATTTTCTTTTAATTCCTCACTCAATTATGTCTTTAGATATATGTATTACAACCCAGAACCAGAACTCGTCTTAGCTTATGTGACTAATTCAAATTCAATAACAGAAATTTTGCGACTTTCAAATTCCTCGGGTGTTTCGGTTAAGGATATTATTGACCTGATGAATGTTTATTTGCACTCAACTTTAATAAATTATAAAGAAAATATTTACAGACAACAGAAGGGAGTGTGTATACGTTCTAGCCTTGCACCTGTCCTTGGTGAAATATATTTATTTTCTCTGAAAGGAATATCAACGATCGGTTGGACAAGTGTTTTTTTAGGGTTGCCTAGTACTTAGGTATGCCAACCATTACCTAGTAATTTATCCAGACGTTATCTTAGCTGACAGCATCTTAGAAGTTTTCCCGGACCGTGCAGCGGGACTAACGTTTACGTGGAAAAAGCCGTCCAAGAAGGATTACAATTCCTGGGTTTACGGTTACATCCTCATTCATCAGGTTTTGTTGGGCCCTCGAGCAGAGATCAGAAAGGTCAGTCCTCCTTTTCACCATTGCTCATTCAAAGTGGGTTTAGCATGGCAGCGTGAGATCGCTTTTGAAGTATTCATTCTTCAAGTCGTGTACGCAGTTCTTCGAAAGTAGCCTCAAGTTGCAGCATGAGAGGCTGAAAAAGCAGGCTTTCCTGCGGATCTACTCATTTCCACCCTTGAGAGATTTATTCGCAGGCCAAAACATCCTCAAGCTTTTTCCAAAAAGAAAGGTAGTATCGCTGTGATTCCCTACAGGCACAATTACGCGCACCGTTTTTGATCTTTCCCGTCCAAGTGCGACATGAGTGTGGTTCCTTCCTGCCGTATGCGCCTTAAGCAGAGGTGTAAAAAGCTAAACGAGATTGAGAGTCCCAGAGGGTGCATTGCTGAACATGCTGTTCGTAGGGTGCGAAGAAAGGTGTATTCAATTCCATTGAGCTACGGCATTCAGCACATCGGACAAACTGAAAGATGCATCAATCATCGACTCAGAGAACACAACTTGGGAGCATCAAACGCTTCAAATGAGTCATTTTACCCGATCGTCGGTCACAATCGCTCGCACAATGTATATTCCTTATTTCTTTTATACTAGTACACTAGGCGGGCTCAAGAACAAATTTGGGAGAAACATTATTTAATCATTTTTCATGGAGTCTGTGAAAAAGAACATTTCTCCATCTTCATTTTCACTGACAAAGACACAGATCGAATTCCTACCACTATAGATGACTAGACCGCTGATATCATATCTCATATTTTTATTTTTTTAAATTATAGTACATTTTCCTTTGGGCCAGTCTACAACGATATTTCGGCTCGTTCACTGTCACTGACAAAGGCAGAGGTCGAATTCCTAACGCCAGAAATGACTAGATTACTGATATTTCGTCGTGAAGCTAGTGCTTTTCAAGCTTTTAAAGTTATAGTAAATTTTAATTTCCTTTTCCAAGTTTCTCTTTTCCTTCTTCGAGAACACTGAAATCTCTTGGAGAACAGCTTTATATTTTGTGTCATTCATGTTGTTGCTCAATGAAAGAAGTCCTATCTCCGTCCCTGTCCTCGATGTTTCATCCTTTCATGTATGCAGATCTAGGATAAGGTCCCTCGCACAGTCTTGCAGGATGACGAACTTCACGGGACAGGTCACACCATGAATCTCAACTCGTTCCAGTCGCGAAGAGTTGAGCTGAAAGGAATTGGGACTCCGCCCAATTCCGTTAAATATTTGCCGTTTTTGTTTCAGTAATTAACCGTTTGGCAGAAAAGTGGCCAGTGTAGTCTTTTTTGTAATTCAATGCGTGTCTTCAAGAAAGATTAAAAAGTGAATACTTTGATCCTCTAGAAGACGGGAAGTAAAACATAAAAAAGAACCATTTTTGCCTGAAATATGGTAAAGCGAAATTTGACCTAACGGCCTCAAAGTTTCGATTAAATGGCGGTCGATCCAACCTGCACATTTTCGGTGAAACGCCCTTCTATGAAATGGCGTTCGGTGGAATGTCCGGCCAATTTCGCCTGGGACATGGGCAGAAAAGGAAGACTCTTGAATGTGGTAAAAAAAAAGCTGAGAGGTAAAAAAAAAGAATTAGAGGTGAATCTTAGAGTGCGTTTATCTTGTGAATCATAATCATACGTTACTTTTTTCCGGAAGATGTAACTAAGCGCGAGAAAGCACGAAAAACCACTGACCAGTCGTTTCGTTACGTCATAGCCAGGTCTTCCGGCCGCCAAGCCCGTATTTCATTTGTGTGCAACGCCTGTAATTTTAAGCTTGAGAGGTATATTCCCCGCACTGACACCAGTTGTCACGTCTTTCATTTAATTTTTGAAATTAGCGAGAGTTAACGTACATCGCTTTGATAGGCCCTGGAGATCAACGAGAGCGGAGATTTCGTAAAGTCTCTATAAGACGTGACGCTCCGTAAAAGAGGGGCTTCAGCGGTACTTTGAAAATGGTTTTTTGTATCCTCTGTGTAACAAATTAAAAAAGTATCGATATTTGTGATGCTGGAGGCTAAATAAAGACTATTTAGGTGTTTTTCCTGAAATTAAAAACAACATCAGTATTCCATGGTTCACACTCCTGTTATCCACAGATCTACACCACCACCAAACTACAGAACATCATGTTGTTCAGACACGAAGGGAACAAACACAAACCTTATAAAACAAAAACAAAAAAAAATCACAACCTACTGATATTGGACAAAATCTTCTGGACTGCTTTCCGTGTATCCCAAGTGCTACCGTGTACTCAAAGTATATCAAGCTGTTTCGAATTGCTCAAAAATCAATGTTTTTAATCCTGATGCACAAAGGTAAAGGTTGACCCTAGACTTACGGACCCTTACCTCAACCAAATTGTTTCCACTAACAAGGGAAGAACCAAAACCAACTCATTCTCACTAAAAAAAAGAACAAGAAACAAAAAACTATATTGCTTGAAACCAGACGCACAAAAAACCTGCAAGGTTTACCGAGCATTTTGCACTCGGACTTCAACTAGAATTATAACAAAGGGATAACAAAGCAAACTCACTCTTTCTCAAAAATATGATTAAAGTTGCAAAATATTTTTAGAATTCCAACCAAACAGTAATGAAGTTTGCTACTGATGTTAACAGGATTGTCTCTTTCTCAACTTTTTGTATTTACGATTTGTAGTTTGTTTCATTTTATTTAGTTTTGTGATGTGGGTGTGCGTTTTGTTCGTGTCCTGTTAAAACAAAAAGCTCTGCACTTTGGTGCCGTTGTGAATCTGGGTACATAAAATATTTTTTTTTTCTGTAATAAAGATTACATAAAATATATTTTTTTTTCTGGGTTATAGATCGATGGAGACGTCTTTCAGCTGCCTTGGCTTTTGCGCGAGTCATCGGGTAAATTATGAGCATGCGTAAGCTACTGTTTTGAAATGTGCCCAGGCTGCATTCCAGAGACTGCCTGTCCCCATTTCTATTTCTCCCACTGAAAATTGTTCTCATTTTTCTGCCCCAGATTTCGGCTAAATTCATTATGGTAAGCTTCAACCATCTCGCCTGCGTACTGATTGTATTTTCGTTAATCTAAAATATATCTCATTACCTTCAACAAAGATAATCAATTTTCTCAGTTAGTATCGTTAATGTTATTTCTACTCTTAAATACTAACGGGGTCACTCAGTAACTTAATTTTTTAATATATATAACTGCGTAATAGGTCTTATCTGGCTGCTCTGGTGGCTGCGTAAATATCAGAAGTTGTCATTTTAAATTATCTTTGTAATCATTCAGATTTTGTGTGCTACAGATTCAGGTAGAAAGTGTTTAATACCTTTAGGGTACTTATCGTTTTTGTCTTTCATTGGTGATAAATGCGATTGTTTTATCAGTCGACAGCCACGCATTGTTGGCTGGTTGACTATAGATTGCTGGTTTTCAACTGCTTACCGATAGTGCTACAGACCGTCAATTTGTTAAAACTACCGGGTGTTCACGGTGATACATTTGGTAAGCTAGCAACACGCGTTACAAAGCATCTGTGAATCGATAATAAAAATTGTTATCATAGTGCTCTATCGCCCTTCCTTATATACAAATTTTGAATAATTGAAGGCTCTATTTGCTCTGTTGATTTTCGTTCCCTCTTTATTTTCCTTGCACACTCACATTAACATACCTGTAGACGTTGGTGATGTGTCGAGAAATTTTACTTTGCAGCCCAACACGGTTCATGTCAGCAACAAGATATCAAAGATTTTGAGATCATCTTTATTACCACTTGGGACATTGATGTTGATAAACAACATCCGCCATTTTTTTTTCTTCTTTATTTGGATGTTCGGGGTCTACTTGGTATTGGTGAAACGGAGAAGCATATCGAGTGGCTCCATCGAAGAGAGAGCTTGATAAGTTAGACCAGGGATGTATTAGCGTGGTATAAACATTGCCTTACACTTTTTGTTTTCTTTCGGAATGATATTTGCGTTATTTTTGGAGTTCAATATTGATCAACGCGAGCCGTCATTCGCAGACAAATTCAAGCAAGAAACGACATCGAAATTTGTTTACAAATAAACCAAATAAGAAGTGGATCGTCTGCTATAATCCGAGTTAAGAAGAAACCGAGACTGGACACAGGATAAAATTGTGATCGTCATCCGCGAAGTGTGAAATATTTGGAAAATCTACTATATTTCATCAAATCTCATGTTGTTCTGCGGCCGTACACAAGATGATATTGACCGGTAAACAAAGGAGTCATAGGCAGAAACTCGTGAAGGGCTGCGAGGCCTATCGCGACATTTATGCGTTGGCGAGGATATCACCGGTATACTGTCAAAACGTGAGAACAGGAACAGGTAATTCTTTGTTTTTTTTCGATTCTCCAATACTGCGCGATTAACCTTGTTGTGGTCAAAGTACAGACGCAGCCCAACGTAACGAGGTAATGGGAGCAATCAAGCAGCGGCCTTTTCGGTTTATTGTTCCTTCATCAGTGATATAATAACGAAATAAAAGGACGAACATCAAGATGGTGCTCTTTTGACGCTGTTACACTGGTCCGATCAACTCGTAGCATCGGCTGCATCTGGACTTCAGGTGAACGAAAGTGTAACAGAAGGCTGTGACGCCATATCAAATGGCAGCCAGAACGCAGTCGCTCCGATCTTGATCAAAATCGAACCGGTAGGTGCGTTTTGACCGCCGTCGTGTGGATCTGTACGACGCCGACCCATATGCACACCCAGTAGAGACGGAGTCAACTTTCCGGGGGGAGGGGGCCGGTCAGGATGGTGACGACCGATGATGATGTTCGCCCGATGGAAGTCCCCCGGGAAGTCGAATAAGAAAAAAAAAACTAAAAGTAGTTCGATCCCGCTGGACACATTACGACGTTGATAGGTTTATAATGGCCGGTGTGGCCACGTTTATTTTAAAACAAAACGACAAGTCAACCGTAATATACAAAACTTCCAAAATTAAAACCCATACTTTAGTCCCCAGTCTCAAGAGCCGAATTCCCCCGAGAATCCTCTCGGCACCCCTTTTGTAGACTCGTAGGGGCCTCCTTTCCCTCCAGAGACGGACCAATCCCTTCAAATTTCCCCACTCCCACGTGGTACACTGTCGCCCAATGGTCGGCGAGCTGTCAGCCTGACGCTCCAACCGCCAAATCCAAATTATTTCTAGAGTTGGTCTCTGCAATTTTCCTAGTCTAGCTGGCGCCAACAGCTAAAATATTACCTCGCGCAAAAAGCGACAATTTTACACTAAGCGGCGAAATACACCGGACACAAGCACACCCGCTTAAATGCCACAAGTGCGGACAGAAGTACCTCTCTCCGAGACACGATGTTCCGGCGCCCCAACTGAAGCCCAATTCGTTTGTTAACGACCGGGGTCCGACTCGTCTTTGCCGAGCCCCGCGGCTGCTCGAAGCCCCCTGCCCGTGGGGACGGAGGACGCCCAAAAATGCAGACACACACACATAGGCAGATAAAAAAAACAATGCCGACGCAACTGTAGAAATTTAAGATAGACTTTTCTAAAACAAATCTTACTTATTTCAAACAAAATCCATCGTTACTTAACACCTCCCCACCAAGAATGTTGCAAGTACTCTTGCTGTTCGCGCACCATCTGTCCCCCTTTCCGAGACAGTCGCGTAGCATGCGAAAATAAAAACAACAAAAAAGGAGCTATAACGCTCGCAAAAAGGCCTGTCGGGCAACAGAGAAAACAAACAAAACAAACAAACAAACAGCCCGGTGAGACCCAAACCCGTACGTTCCAGATTCCACCATGACCAGTATTTACATAAAGGAAACTGTAGACGCAGGCAACCGAATCCGAAACCGCTAACAGAGAAAAAAAAAAAAAAAAACTACTGTTCCTTTACAACACAGAAAAGTTAGAATTCGCTTTACTTGCTGCGGTCGAGCCTCGACAAGGCATCTGCGCAAGTATTCAGAGACCCTTTGATGTGGGATATTTCAACATCATATTTCTGTAACGCCAGAGTCCACCTCGTCAGACGAGCACTCGAGGGGGCCGAGCAAGTCAAGTAGGTTAGCGGGTTATGGTCTGTCCTCACCTTTACCTTTGAACCGAACAGCCACCTGTCCAAACGTCCCAATGCCCACACGACAGCGAACGCTTCTCTCTCGACAGCTGACCATTTCGACTGTGCGGCAGTAAGCTTCTTGCTCAAAAACGCTATTGGTTTCGCTCCTTTCTGCGACTCCTGGGAGAGGCATGCCCCCACGGCATGTCCGGATGCGTCGGTCGTGAGGATAAACTCCATGCTCATGTCCGGGGCGGCCAGAGTCGGCACAGTAGCCAGCGTTTCCTTTACCGAGTTAAATGCCCGTTCTGCTTCTGTGCTCCCCGGTATCGCGTTGGGAACCCGGTGGTTCGTGAGGTCAGTCAATGGGCGCACCACTTCCGAATACCCTGGGACGTATTCTCGATAATAGTTGAATAAGCCCAGGACACTTCTTAGTTCCCTCTTTGCCTTAGGCGCCTTAAGTGCTGCGATAGCGCTCCTCCTCTCCGGGTCTGGAGCATGTGACGATGATCCCACCACGTGGCCGAGATACTTCACCTTCGGTTGTGCGAACCTACACTTTGTCGGGTTTACAGTCAGCCCCACAACCTGAACCGTCTCCAGAACCTTCTGGAGATGTTCCAGGTGCTCCTCCCAAGTCTCCGAATATACCGCCACGTCATCAATGTACGCAGAAGCGTACCCCTGGTGTTCTTTTAGTACCTCATTCATGACGCGTTGAAATGTCGCAGCGGAATTTTTGAGCCCGTACGGCATCACTTTCCACGAGTACAGCCCGCGCGGAGTAGCAAAGGCTGTGTACCTCTGCGAGTCCTCGTCTACCGGTACATGCCAATAGCCTCGCGTCATGTCTAACACCGATATGTATCTGGCTTTTGCCACGTCGTAAAGCAGTTCTGTGACATTCCCCATCGGAAAGCTGTCTGCCTCTGATATTGCGTTCAAACGTCTGTAGTCTATGCACATTCGGATCGACCCGTCTTTCTTGGCGACACACACGACGGGGTGCGCGAAGCTGCTGTCCACAGGATAGATGAAGTCCCACTCGAGCAGCTGTGCTACCTGATCTTCGACCGCTTTTCTGAGGGCGATCGGCACCCTGTACGGATATGACTTCGCGGGGATCGCCTCGGCAATCAGCGTGATCCTATGTACCCCTACCGCACTTCTCCCTGGTTTTTCAGAAAATACTTCCCTGAACTTCCTCAGCAATGTCGTAAGTTCTACCCGCTGGTCCGCACTAAGATGTGGCGAGTCATGGGTGATCTCCTCGATGGTCGCGTGATGCGCATTGTTTGCCGGAACGCTCTCTACATCTCCGAATTATTCGTCGGATTCAAAGATAACCCCAACATTCTGTGCCCGTGCGAAATACCTGCGCAACTTGTTAGCGTGTACCCACCTGTCACCCCTCTCCGGACAGTCAACGATGTAACTGTCCGCGCTTTTTCGCTCCTTGATCACTGCGGGCCCCGACCATTTTGACTGGAGTTTACCGGAGAGCTCCGTCTTGAGAACAAGAACCCTCTCGCCCACCGTGAACTCTTTCGGACGTGCCCTCAGATTGTACCGCTGGGCATATGCCCGTTGTTTCGCCTTAGCATGCTCGTCAACAACGCGGGCTGAGTCTACCATTCTTTCTCTCAAATCTTTCATGTACTTGGCCGCTGGCTTGTTTAGGCCTAACGGCGGCGTCCATTGCCCCGTCCATGTTCTTTTCAGCATAGACAACGGGCCCTGAGGCTCTCTACCATGCATCAATTCGAATAGAGACCTCGCCGTGACCTCATTCGGGACCTCCCGATACGCCTAAAGAAGGCACGGCACGTACTGGTCCCAGCATCCCCCCCTCTCACTCACTACATGGCGAAGCATTGCCTTAAAAGTGCCATTCCAGCGCTCCACGATACCATTACTCTGGGGGTGATCAGGCGTAGAAAACCGAATCTCCACGCCCAATCGGCTGAGGAGCTCCTTTGTGAGCTGAGACGTGAAATTTGTTCCTTGATCACAACAGATCAGTTCGGGCACCCCGTGTCGCGAGAACACATCAACCAGTGCCTGGCACGTGGACTTTGCTGTGAGCGAGCGCCATCGCGTGCAGAGATCTACGACGGCCAGAGCGTACCTATGCCCGCGAGCTGAGCATAGCTCCATGGGACCGATGCAGTCCATGAAGACAGTCTCGAATGGTAGCTCAGGTCTCGTCAACGGAGTTATTGGGACTCGGTCCGTCGCCATTTCCCGCGCGAAAATCTGACACCCATGACAAGACTGACAATATCTCTTGACATCCGCCGCCATGATTGGCCAAAAGAACGAATTTCTAATCCTTTGTTTTGTTTTCGTTTATGAAAAGTGCCCCCCATATGGCATGTCGTGCGCCAATTGTAACACCTCTTCCCTACGGGGCTTCGGGAGCACCAGCTGTTGCATTCTTTCCCGTCAATTTGTTCTGTGTGATACAACAAATTACCTTCAACCAACATGCCATGCGTGCCGCTTCGGGCCTGTTCCCACGAGCCCTGCAAAAAGCCGTCGTCTCTCTGTTCGCTTACGAACCCCGTTTCGGTCGCGCTCGGTTCCGTAACTGTCTCGACCAAGTCTACATCACACGTGCTCCCGGCTGAATCAAGACCCTCTACCACTTCCTCGAACTCCAAAGCGGGATCGCCGGAGACTTGGTCCTGTTCCGCTCTGATTTCCGGCTCCATCCTTTGCACCTGTTCTGCCTGCTCAGCAGACTCAGCGTTTGCTCGCGTAAGTTCCTCAAATGCGTCCGGCGTCAGCAGCGCGTCCACCCCCTGCGCGAGTCTTTCAGTTACCGCACACAGCACGGCGACATGTTGGCCAGTCCCGCCGTCTGCGGTGCACAGCCCCAACGGCACATACCTCAGCTCTGCCGCCGAATGCGCGTCTGAGCATGATTTCTCCCCCTCTCCGCCTGCGTGACTCCTCAGGCACCACCTCTCGCCTCACGACAGTTATGTCAGCGCCCGAGTCCAAACAGGCAAAGAAGGGTTCGCCCCCTGCCGTAAGCTGTACCCAGCTTGTACCCGAACCGGTTTCTCCAGGCCTGCGCGTCCCCGCCGTCTCAAGTGTCTCGCGTTACTGCGGCAAAAGCGCTGCCCTTGCACTCAGACCCGCGGAGGCCGATCTATTCCCGGAGTCCACGGCTCTATGCGCTAATCCAGGGCATTTCTGCTTAAAATGCACCAGCTTCCCACACGCCAAGCACCCTGGCGATCGGGGTTTCTCAATCCTTCGCTGGTCGCCCCCAACTCTCGCAGGGCCACCCCGCAAGTTCACCTGTGGCCTCTCGGCCGGTCTCTGGGGCCTCCCGTTTCGATTGTGCTTACTCTCCTCAAATTTCTCCGCAAGTCCCGCCACTTCCTTTGGCCTTAGCCATTCTTTGGTTTCATTCTGAAGGACGTAGGCGCGGACATCATCCGGCATGGCATGCTTTAGCCGATCTGAAATGGTCAGCTGCCGTAGATCATCTAGTGTCTCTACCTTGCGGCTCTCCATGTAGTACCCGAACATAGTATTAAGGTTTGTAGAGAACTGTGCCCACGACTCATTCTCTTTTTTGCGCGCGACATGAAACCTCCGCTTATACTCATCCGGAGTCATCCTGAGCTTGTCGAGGATAATGTCTCGTAGCTCCTTGTACTGCAATACCCGTCCCTCTGATCTGTTTGCCACAACGGCGCTCGCTTTCTCGTTTAGAAAAGGCAAGAGGATTGCCCCGTGTAGCTCCTGTGGAACCTCACAACTCGCCAACATTGTTTCAGCGCCTTTAAACCATGCAGGCACCAATGTGTCCGTAACGGGCATTGGCGCCAGCACCGCACGTAGCTCCTTTGCATACCGTCCGACTCCCCCCGCATCCCGAGTGCTCTCTTCATTAGGCTGCCCGTTATTTTGAGCTGCTCTAATTTTATTTTCTCGAGATCTATTTTTAGTTTCATGAGTGTTATCTCAGCCCTAAGGTCATCCGTATCCGGTGACTGCCCTCCTCCACTGGTGCCAGCGTCTGGTTCCGAGTTGGCCTCACTGAGGGAAGACCCTGGGGTCTTCGATCTAGTCTCTCTAGTCATGGTGAGCCTCGGAGAAAACGGGAAAGGGACTCACCCACTGTTGTCTGGCGAAATTCTATAAGCTTCTCCTCCAGTCGGCGCCACCCACTTGCCGCAGTGTCCCCACTCGGCCTGGCGATCGTGCCCGTCGTCTGGAAGTCTCGGTTCCTTCTCCGTTCACCGAGAAAAAGAAGAAGAAAAAGAAAACGCACAATTTCCCGGCACCACAACGGATTTCAGCACTGCAGTGACGATCTTGTCTCTCCTCTTGAGGCCTGCCCAAGATATTCTGCCGCCGCTCACTGGGGATGCTTCGGCGGTCCGTAGGTGAAGCCGCAGGCTGTCCTGTTCTCCGACGTAGATGACGCCCAGAACCTCCTCTCAGCTGCCACCACTCCTTTTGGGTAACTGTACCCCCCGGGCTTCTCACGTAGATATTGCCACGGTCCTCACTCCGGCAGGAGCGACCCTTGTCCGCAGTCCAGCAGACGCAACGACTCTTTTGGGTAACTGTACCCCCCGGGCTTCTCACGTAGATATTGCCACGGTCCTCACTCCGGCAGGAGCGACCCTTGTCCGCAGTCCAGCAGACGCAACGACTCTTTTGGGTAACGTACCCCCGGGCTTCTCACGTAGATAAAGGCAAGAGGATTGCCCCGTGTAGCTCCTGTGGAACCTCACAACTCGCCAACATTGTTTCAGCGCCTTTAAACCATGCAGGCACCAATGTGTCCGTAACGGGCATTGGCGCCAGCACCGCACGTAGCTCCTTTGCATACCGTCCGACTCCCCCCGCATCCCGAGTGCTCTCTTCATTAGGCTGCCCGTTATTTTGAGCTGCTCTAATTTTATTTTCTCGAGATCTATTTTTAGTTTCATGAGTGTTATCTCAGCCCTAAGGTCATCCGTATCCGGTGACTGCCCTCCTCCACTGGTGCCAGCGTCTGGTTCCGAGTTGGCCTCACTGAGGGAAGACCCTGGGGTCTTCGATCTAGTCTCTCTAGTCATGGTGAGCCTCGGAGAAAATGGGAAAGGGACTCACCCACTGTTGTCTGGCGAAATTCTATAAGCTTCTCCTCCAGTCGGCGCCACCCACTTGCCGCAGTGTCCCCACTCGGCCTGGCGATCGTGCCCGTCGTTTGGGTAACTGTATCCCCCAACATGGCTTCTCACGTAGATATTGCCACGGTCCTCACTCCGGCAGGAGCGAGCCTTGTCCGTGGTCCAGCAGAGAGACGCAACGACTCTTTTGGTAACTGTAACACACCAGGCTTCGCACGTAGATATTGCACTGTCCCACTCCGGCAGAGCGAACCCTTGTCCGCAGTCCGCCGACCAACGACTCTTGGGTCCTGTCCCCCCAGGCTTCTCACTAGATATTGCTCACGTCCCACTCCGGCAGGAGCGACCCTTGGCCGCTCCAGCGACGCAAACGACTCTTTTTGGGTAACTGTACCTCCCCAGGGCTTCTCACGTAGATATTGCCACGGTCCTCACTCCGGCAGGAGCGACCCTTGTCCGCAGTCAGCAGACGCAACGACTCTTTGGGTAACTGTACCCCCCAGGCGTCTCACGTAGATATTGCCACGGTCCTCACTCCGGCAGGAGCGACCCTTGTCCGCAGTCCAGCAGACGCGGAACGAACTCTTTGGGTAACTGTACCCCCCGGCTTCTCACGTAGATATTGCCACTTCCTCTTTTGGGTAACTGTACCCCCCCAGGCTTCTCACGTAGATATTGCCACAGTCCTCACTTCGGCAGGAGCGAGCCTTGTCCGCAGTCCAGCAGACGCAACGACTCTTTTGGGTAACTGTACCCCCCGGGCTTCTCACGTAGATATTGCCACGGTCCTCACTCCGGCAGGAGCGAGCCTTGTCCGCAGTCCAGCAGACGCAACGACTCTTTTGGGTAACTGTACCCCCCCGGGCTTCTCACGTAGATATTGCTACGGTCCTCACTCCGGCAGGAGCGAGCCTTGTCCGCAGTCCAGCAGACGCAACGACTCTTTTGGGTAACTGTACCCCCCGGGCTTCTCACGTAGATATTGCCACGGTCCTCACTCCGGCAGGAGCGAGCCTTGTCCGCAGTCCAGCAGACGCAACGACTCTTTTGGGTAACTGTACCCCCCGGGCTTCTCACATAGATATTGCCACGGTCCTCACTCCGGCAGGAGCGACCCTTGTCCGCAGTCCAGCAGACGAGACCCTTGTCCGCAGTCCAGCAGACGCGACCCTTGTCCGCAATCCAGCAGACGAAACACTTGTCGCATAGAGCCCAGGTACGCTCCGCCTGCCTCCGTTGATGTCGTCGTTTTCGCTCACCACCCGTCGCAGGAAGTCAGCAGGATCCAGTCGACTGCGCCAGTCAACTTTCCGGGGGGAGTGGGCCGGTCAGGATGGTGACGACCGATGATGATGTTCGCCCGATGGAAGTCCCCCGGGAAGTCGAATAAGAAAAAAAAAACTAAAAGTTGTTCGATCCCGCTGGACACATTACGACGTTGGTAGGATTATAATGGCCGGTGTGGCCACGTTTTTTTTTTTTTAACAAAACGACAAGTCAACAGTAATATACAAAACTTCCAAACTTAAAACCCATACTTTAGTCCTCAGTCTCAAGAGCCGAATTCCCCCGAGAATCCTCTCGCACCCCTTTTGTAGACTCGTAGGGGCCTCCTTTCCTTCCAGAGACGGACCAATCCCTTCAAATTTCCCCACTCCCACGTGGTACACTGTCGCCCAATGGTCGGCGAGCTGTCAGCCTGACGCTCCAACCGCCAAATCCAAATTATTTCTAGAGTCGGTCTCTGCAATTTTCCTAGTCTAGCTGGCGCCAACAGCTAAATTATTACCTCGCGCAAAAAGCGACAATTTTACACAAAGCGGCGAAATACACCGGACACAAGCACACCCGCTTAAAAGCCACAAGTGCGGACAGAAGTACCTCTCCCCGAGACACGATGTTCCGGCGCCCCAACTGAAACCCAATCCGTTTGTTAACGACCGGGGTCCGACTCGTCTTTGCCTAGCCCCGCAGCTGCTCGAAGCCCCCCGCCCGTGGGGACGGAGGACGCCCAAAAATGCAGACACACACACATAGGCAGATAAAAAAAAAAACAATGCCGACGCAACTGTAGAAAGATAGACTTTTCTAAAACAAATCTTACTTATTATCAACAAAATCCTTCGTTACTTAACAGACGGGTACGTTTAAAAACCAAAACCAAAATATGTTTCTTTGGGTCCAAAAGATGCAGTCGATAACGACGAAACAATCTTGAGCAAATTGAACATCATAGTTTCCGCGATTGGAAGCACATCTGGCGAAAGTACTTCAACATGGCATCCGGCGAGGGTCTGATCCGGAAGTACGTCACGTGAAAGCGAACTATAGCTCCACCAGCAATGACCTCTACCGGTTTTATTGGAATGGTGGCCGGCGTCTATACACAAACAATGGCAGAATTCACAACATATTGGCAGTCAGCTCCCATTGAGTGTCTCCGGAAAGGTTGGATGTCCGGTTTGAAAAAAATGGCCCCAAAGCGTTTGGACAGATGCAAGACATTCGCATTTTTATCTACCGCATGTATAAACAAAATTGGCCGAAACCACTTTGCATTTCCAGTCGCAAATTCAGTTTGGATGGACATTATGGAGATGTTTTTTTTTAAAGACTATCAAGTACGCAAGCATTGCGCTGCCCGCGTAAGTGGATCAGCCTTTAGTGTTTCCAATGGGGCCTGTATTTGCAATTGCGGTCTTCCGCAGTTTATCTGTCGCGCAATATTTGTGTTGACCTCTGAGTTATGCATGGAAACACGCCTCCCTGGTAGGGAGACGAGTGATTTCCTTCTAGGAAGGCGGAATGTAACAAGTTTGTCATATCTAATGTTTTGAACCTGAATAAAACGTACCGAGAAACTGCTGTCCAAAGCACCCTGTTTTGACCTGTACGAGCCACCCCAAATTGCCATAACGACATCATGAGTGATCTAATTATGTTATCTCGTATGACTCTTCCAGGAGTTTCTTTGAACACAAGGGGTATTGGAACACGTCTGGAAATACAGAATAAATGGCGTAGAAACTAGATCAAACATGCATAATATGTTCACCCTTTGTATCTATCCGACACCAATGCCCTCATCAAAAAATAGTCCTAGTTTTTTTTGGTGCTCAGACAAAAATATAACATTCTATGGTCTCAGGCTGTTCGTCTACCTGATGATGACGACAACTCGAATGCGTTATAAGGAACAAGTAGTGTGTTGTCAAGCACCGAAATGCACCGAAAGCAATTCGGGAAACCACGACAGGGCACCGGGTCTGAGTTTGTGCCTGATAATAAAACGCGAGCATGTGTAGATGGTCGGTCCGACAGCAGGGTCATATTCCTACCGAAACTGGACACCAGAACAAAGAATTACTCACTGGGGTTATGTACATTTATGGCTCTTTCACCGCTGTGAGCCTTTGGTGGTTATATTAAAAAGAAGAATGGAATCGTGATTTGTCGCGGATAAAGATAGTGCGCGGCTGGTCATGAGCAAAATGTTGCATCATGTGTACTGATTCATGTTATTTTCCCAGCCCTGTACACAGGCTTCCATTTTGAGCGATATAAAAATAAAGAAATTTCGAAATTTATTTATTTATTATTTATTTACATTGTACCTACATCGCCCTGTGGGCATTATTGTAGAGGGGTTTTAAAAAACATTATAACAAGTGGAAAAAGAAAAGGTCATTATCATCAAAGGACACAATATCTTCCGGGAGGTCGTTCCACTCTCTCGCGGTTTTGACAAAAAATGAATTCGCAAAACTATCAGTCCTGTAAGTGGGAACAGCAACCTTCTTAGAATGATCACAACGGGAAGAAACGTAGGATGGCTCCATAAGATAAGTGGCTTTATCAATTCCTGTTTAGTTGTGAAAGACACGGTGGAAGAATTTTAGTCTTAGTTTTTTTCTTCTACATTCGAGTGTTTCCCATCCCAGCATGGCTTTCATATCTGTAACACTAGCATAAGGGTTCAGTACAAAACGCGAGGCCTGATTTTGAATTTTTTCTAGTTGATTGATAAGGAAGTCATGATAAGGTCCCACACAACGCACGCGTAATCAAGGATCGTTCTTAACAAAGAAAAATAAAGTGTTTCTTTAACGTTTCGCGACGCGGATCTAAAATTTCGACGGATAAAATAAAACATTTTACTAGCCTTTCCGATTGTACGTTCTATATGGCTGTTTCATTTTAGGGAATCCGCAAATAGCACTCCTAGGTAAACATACTCGAACACAGTACATAAAACGGTCCCGTTGATTAGGTAGCTATGAGAATCGTGCAGCTTACTTCTCGAGAAACGAATATGGTCGCACTTACTTAAATTTAGGCTCATTTTCCATTGATAGCACCAAGAAGATAAAATATCTATGTCGGTTTGTAATATGGCCAGGTCGTCTGACGTGTTTATTTCCCTGTATAATACGCAGTCATCGGCGAACAGTTTAATATGAGATTGTATGTTTTCGGTGATATCATTTATGTATATGAGAAAAAGCAAAGGCCCTAAGACACTCCCTTGTGGCACACCCGACGTAACCCGAGTTGATGTGGCTATAGTACCGTTTAAAACAACCCGCTGCTCTCGACTTTCTAAATAATTTTGTATCCAGTTCAGGACGTTTAGATATATGTTTAGCAAAGCCAATTTATACAATAATAACTGATGGGGGACCGTGTCAAATGCCTTTCGAAAGTCTAAGAACACGCAGTCGACATATATCCTGCTGTCTAGTGATCTGGATATATGATGATAAAATTCTACCAGCTGGGTGTTGCAAGAGTAGCCGCTTCGAAAACTATGCTGTGAGGGGGAAAAGAAGTGTAATGAATTTAGGAACGAGTAATGGTTACTATAAATAATATGTTCAAACAACTTACATGAGATCGATGTCAATGAAATAGGGCGATAATTTTCAACACTGGCTTTAGATCCCGATTTAAAAACTGGTGTAACGTTTGCCATCTTCCAATCCATAGGAACCATCCCCGTCTTTAAAGTTTCACTGAATATAACAAAACGATAACGCACAAAAAGATTCACTGCACTTAAGAAAAATAACAGGGGAAATGCCATCAGGTCCGACAGCCTTGGTTGCATCAATTCCGCGCAGCAACTTCACTATACCGTTCGTATCAATTGTAATGCTGCGCATTACGCTTTGCTGCGTTTGGTAAGCCACTGGAGATACCAGATGCGGAGAGTCTTCCGAAAATGCCTACTTAAAATACGAGTTAAAGCATTCAACCTTCGCGTTATCAGACACCACAGTACCACCATCAACTGTCAACGCAGGAATAGAAGTGTCTTATTTTCTGTTCGCGTTAACAAACTTCCAGAATTCTTTAAGGTTTCTTTTTGATTTCGTTAAACTTGTCAAAGAACACTTTTTTTTAATTTTATTTGCAATTTGAGAAGCCTGTTAATCTCTTTGTACTTCTGCTCAGTTTGGACTGACCAACTTTTGGTAATCGTTTTGTAAGCACGTCTCGCTTTACCTATAAGCCTGCGAATTTCTACATTAAATCAAGGTTTATTTTTTTTACGCTTCCTTATTTGTTTCGATGGAATATACACCTCCGCAAGCTCTAATATTTTATTTCTAAAAGCATGCCATATAGTTTCGACGTCACTATTCTCAGACAGACGACTAAATGTAAAAAAAAATGGGATTCAAGCTCTGCATCGATCGCTTCGTAATTACCTTTGTCGTACAAAAATACTTTCCGTGGACACTCCGCTTGCTTTCGCGTTCCGGGCTCCGAGAGCTTAGCAACAACCGCACAGTGATCACTTATGCCGGGAAGTACAGTGACCTCGGATACAACACCAGGAAAATTGCATAAAATCAAATCCAAGACAGAATTCCCTCGCGTCGGTTTTTTAAAATATTGTTAATGGCAGCATTGCGAAATTTCTACATCCACATAAAACATAACTTCAAATCATTATTAACGCCTGCCTTTGCCTTGTGTGCTCATTAGCCCCTCTGCGCTTGTGAAAGCTAATGGCTACCATAATATGCGCAAAACATTAGATGTAAGTAGGAACGCAAAAAGATAATTGTATAAATACAAAACAAAACAAAAAAAAAACACAGCACCATTTTTGTTTTAATTAGTCGCCTCTACTCAACGGTCAGATTCATCCTTTACTTTGTGAAATAATTTAGTTTTCTAGAATAGAGAATTGCTCCTTAAATTGACAGCAAATTTTCAACTTATTATATTCGCGTAATTTTTTATGTCTATATAACTACGAGCTTTGTATGATTCAACAAAGAATAATCAATATGAGTTTTTTTGCGATTCCAAGAAGAATAACTTATCTCTAGGACGTCGCATTCCCTAAAAGGTTTCTGCTATAACATATAATTGTTTTTGCAAAGGTGCATACCATGCAGAAAGAAGAGTATTAGCTGTACTTACGTGTTTTAAATATACTGACACTTTATCAGGTATGTATAATGTTACTGTAAAAATTGTTTGTGAATAAAGTTACTAAAATATGATAGAATTGCAATTACGATACTGAAATTTAAAAAAAAAAACAGTTGCAGAAAACTATGATTATTTAATATATGAACACACCTATAAAAAGTGCGTGAGGATCACACGAAGTAGTGTGTTTAGACAGCGGAAGCTGTCACGCTCATTTGACGATTTGACGGTGACGATCCATTGACATTGCGCCGGGCATACGACATACGGTGATTTGATATTGAAATGATGTTGCGTGGATATGGCGCCGATACGCTATTGATGAATAAATAAATTTAAGGTCTTGATATGTTTTGCCGCCAAATTTAACGGAGAGGCGGGATTGGTGCCAAGGTCACGTGCCGTCAATGTTTACGTTTGTGAATCATTGCACTTTTTTTTCTTTTTTACGCATGACCACAAATGGAACGGTCTCCAAAACTGAATTAGTATTTCTAACGTTAAATCCTGCGATTTGTGTTTCTAGTGATAACTTCTGCAACTGAGCCGGCAATGTCGACTAATTAAGCAGGAAAAAAAACATGTTTAAAACATATTAGAGAAAATTTATCAGAGTCTAAATTGGGCGGAAAGCAAACATGCTTTTAGAGCGAAGTCACAAAAGTATTCTTCATTCTAATGTATACTATACTCACTTTCGCTTTTAGTGTACAAAAGTGCCTAATCCACTGGCGCGAGTTCGTGGCTTCCTGTTTTGTTTCTTGGCTCAATTGCGCTTTTCAAATACACCCCAAGACCAAGCCGCACAATACTGCCACTTGCATTGGAAATTATGCACGCTAAGTACGAAAATACGTGTCGAGTACCGGAGTCGCGGGCCATGTAGACAGAGCGTGGGCCTGCTGAGACGGTAATCAGAGTTGGTCCTTGATAAAACGCCAAGGTGTTGAAGCGCACCTCGCAGGATACAATTCCGATCAAATGGTGCCAGATAATGTGGTCCTCTAAAAAAACGGTCCGGTCGCGGGTCCCGTTCAAAATGACCCTGACAAGAAATAGAACGAGTGGAATTTTGTGACATAACTTTATTGATCTTTGATAGTTACCGGCAGTTAACCGATATTGAACAAAACAATCACTGACAAATTACGTTTGTAATAAAACGTTCGCCATTTTAGAGATATATAGCTTAAAACAACAAGGAGGAAGGACGAGGGAGACAGGCTGAGCACTAACTGACAACATGATGTTTAGTACACATTATGAAAAAAAAAGAAGTTCGAGATGTTATTGTTGAAAAGAAAGAATAAAAAAGACATCCTCAACGGCGGTTGTTACCCCTATTGAAAATAAAATGTATCAATAAGCATAATTGCAGTTGATATCTTTGAGTAGTCAAACAGCAGGAAAAAAGATGAAAGGGAAATTATTAGGAGAATTATTTAAAAAAAAATTAAAACGTCACTTGTCAGTCAATGCTCATTTTATATTTCTGGTCCTTCCATTTTTGTTGTTTTATGCTATATATCCTCATGATGGACAACCAACAATCCCGCCAGCTTATCTCATATGAAGGGTAAATTGCCATGTTAACACTTACTCGCACCTCCCATAGTTCAGTCCGGCGGATTGGGAAAAGGCTAGAAATGAAGATTTTAAGCACCCTTTTAATCCCGTAAAAACGCTTACCCCCAAAAAAAACGACGAACCCTTTTTCTAATAATAATAAAAAAACGAAAAATTTGTAAAATTGTTTCTTTTTTTTATTACCGCCAAGTTTCAATCACGCGAAGAACGGCCGGAATCACATCAAACGCGGGATCCGCGGCACCGGAACAACTGATAAGCGTGTCCGCACCGGGTTTGCTTCTGTTAATCGCACGATGGCACTCGAACATGCGGCGTCATAAATCTGCGGTATCGGTTCCCGCGACATTCAAGTTCGTAGCTTGACCCCGAACCTTTTTTCTGATATGCAATTGTCTACAGTTCGTTCACCGATAAGCAGAAACGGCAGTGGATGCTACGTGTACGTTTTTCATATCAAAAGTAGACCTCCCAACACGTAATTACGCTCTCTGTGCATACTCACCCCCAAATGGCGTGGTTGGCCCATAAACGTTAGGCATATGATTGACCCAGTGAGCACCGAGCTCTTAGTGCCCTGTTTGCTTAGCGGTGAATGGACTACCGTGGTTTACAGCTTGTTTATCGCAACGTGAACCAAACATCGGCTGCGTCTGCGGACTGTGGTATCTGCTCCCATGAAATGCGAGTTTGTAGCTGGCTACCGTGTTTTTTAGTCTCTATCTTCGCGCGTAATATTGGTTACCGTGATACACAAGCGTGTAGCGGGAACCGCGCAATTATTGCACCGTAAATCGCGAGCTTACTCCGTTCACAATTTGCGCTATTCGGTCGCGTGACATGCCAGTTCGTAGCAGATATCCGAACGTTCGTCCTTCCTCCACCCGGGCCCGATTCTTCTTCTCGTGACACCCAAGTTTGTTGCGGGTTCTCGAGTTTTTATCGCACAATGAAGCGCGAATATTCCTCCCGCGTAAAGCGGTATCCATGCCCGGGACAGAAAAGATCATAGCGAATTCTTGCGATCCTATCGCATTGTCGAAAGCGAATTTGCCTTGTCCGTTACTTGTGGGATCAGTTCCCATTTCACGTTGTTTGTAGGATCTGATGAAGTCAATCAGACAGCTCCAAAAGTGCTTCTTCAACCGTACTAATGGAGCCATTCACGCAGCTGCAAAAGTGCATTCTCAAGGGGACCACAGCCAGCGCTAGGATCTGACAGAGCCAATCAGGCTGCTCCAAATGTGCATCGTCAAGCAGTCCGCAGCCAGAGCAAGGGTCTGATGAAGCCATTTAAACAGCTGCAGAAGTGCGTCGTCAAGTAGACAACAGCCCAAGTTAGAATCTGATGGAGCCAATCAAAGAGCTCCAAAGGTACATTGTCAAACAAACCACAGCCAGCGCAAGGATCTGATGGAGCCATTCAGGCAGCTCCAAACCTGCATCGTCAAGCGGATGGCAGCCAGCACTATGATTTGATGGAGCCAATCAGGCAGCTCCGAATTTGCTTTGTCAAATAGGCCTCAGCCAGCGCTATGCTCTGATAGAGCCAATCAGGCAGCTCCAAAATTGCATTGTCAAGTGAGCCTCAGCCACCGCTATGATCTGATGGAGCCAAGCAGGCAGCTCGAAAGGTGGATCGTCAAGCGGACCGCACCCAGAGCTAGAATCTGATGGAGCCTATCAGAGGGCTCCAAAGGTGCATTGTCAAACAAACCACAGCCAGCGCAAGGATCTGATGGAGCCATTCAGGCAGCTCCAAAACTGCATCGTCAAGCGGATCGCAGCCAGCACTATGATTTGATGGAGCCAATCAGGCAGCTCCAAATTTGCATTGTCAAGTAGGCCTCAGCCAGCGCTATGCTCTGATAGAGCCAATCAGGCAGCTCCAAAATTGCATTGTCAAGTGAGCCTCAGCCACCGCTATGATCTGATGGAGCCAAGCAGGCAGCTCGAAAGGTGGATCGTCAAGCGGACCGCACCCAGAGCTAGAATCTGATGGAGCCTATGAGAGGGCTCCAAAGGTGCATTGTCAAACAAACCACAGCCAGCGCAAGGATCTGATGGAGCCATTCAGGCAGCTCCAAACCTGCATCGTCAAGCGGATGGCAGCCAGCACTATGATTTGATGGAGCCAATCAGGCAGCTCCGAATTTGCTTTGTCAAATAGGCCTCAGCCAGCGCTATGCTCTGATAGAGCCAATCAGGCAGCTCCAAAATTGCATTGTCAAGTGAGCCTCAGCCACCGCTATGATCTGATGGAGCCAAGCAGGCAGCTCGAAAGGTGGATCGTCAAGCGGACCGCACCCAGAGCTAGAATCTGATGGAGCCTATCAGAGGGCTCCAAAGGTGCATTGTCAAACAAACCACAGCCAGCGCAAGGATCTGATGGAGCCATTCAGGCACCTCCAAAACTGCATTGTCAAGCGGATCGGCAGCCAGCACTGTGATCTCATGGAGCCAATCAGGCAGCTCCGAAAATTGCATTGTCAGTGGGCCTCAGCCAGCGCTATGATCTGATGGAGCCAATCAGGCAGCTCGAAAGGTGGATCGTCAAGCGGACCGCACCCAGAGCTAGAATCTGATGGAGCCTATCAGAGGGCTCCAAAGGTGCATTGTCAAACAAACCACAGCCAGCGCAAGGATCTGATGGAGCCATTCAGGCACCTCCAAAACTGCATTGTCAAGCGGATCGGAGCCCGCACTGTGATCTCATCGAGCCAATCAGGCAGCTCCGAAAATTGCATTGACAAGTCGGACTCAGCCAGCGCTATGATCTGATGGAGCCAATCAGGCAGCTCAAAAAGTGGAGCGTCAAGCGGATCGCAGCCAGCGCTAGAATCTCATGGAGTTTATAAGACAGCACCAAAGGTGCATAGTCCAGCGGACCGCAGCCAGCGGTATGATCTGCTGGAGCCAATCAGACACCTCCAAAAGTGCATCGTCAAGCGGATTGCAGCCAACGCTAAGATCTGATGAAGCCAATCAGACAGCTCCAAAAGTGCATCGTCCAGCCGACTGCGGCCAGCGCAAAAATCTGAAGGAGCCATTCAGGCAGCTGCAAAAAGGGCATCGTAAAGCGGACCACAGCCAGCGCTAGGATCGGATAGAGCCAATTAGGCTGTTCCAAAAGTGTATCGTCAAGCGGACCGCAGCTAGCGCAAAAATCTAATGGGGCCATTCAGGCAGCAGCAAAAGTACATCGGGGTGATTCCACGAGAGATCGAGCATTCAGGTCCACTGAACATTCTTAATTTTTTTGTTCTTTTTTAATATGTGATGTGCACACAAGTGAATCGCACGAAACTGAATTTTTTTTCTCGGAAACGTGTTTGCACTACGAGAAAAAAAATGTTTCAAGATTGCGCGACGGCCCTGTTCACACCGCAGACCAGATACGTTGCTAAATTTGCGGTCCTGTGAAAGGCAGGCAAAGAGTGGTAGGCCAAAGCTGTTTCCTGTTTCATGCAACACACCAAAGTTTAAGTGAACTGCGTGCAATTCTTATGTCCATTATGGATTAAAAATATATGAAAAATTAATAACTGTAGACCAGGTGCAACAAATACTCTAAGTTTCAGGCCTTCTACCTCAATATGTAGGGCATTAGCCACTTCGAAAACTATACATGTTTTAAGGAAGGGCATCTAAATTATTCCTGCAAAATATGAACTTGAGTTACAAATATAAACGTAGAAACAATATTTTGAAAAAAACACAATTAAAAAAAAACATAAAAACATAAAAGACGGTCTCGATTTTATATAAACTCTGGGGTACAACTCCCCTTAGGCCAGGCAAAAAGAACGTAAAAAAACATGTTGCTCCATTTGCTTGGTACAAAAGTTCTAAGCGGTCAAAGTGGCGGTGGCGAAGCATCTTGTTTCCGGCGTTTTTCGCTTCACACCGCTGCTGGTGTTTTTTTTTTCTTTTTCTCTTAGAAGAAGTTACATTTGTTTTCGCCACAAATACGAACTTTATGTGTTGTAGATTGCCGTAAAAAAAAATATACTTCCAGATTTTTTTGTCTTGTGGTGGTTTACGGGCACTTGTGCAAGTTTCCGCTCCTGAATCGCGCTTGAACTTCGCATGTCTTGTTTATTAAAACAGAAGGGAATGAAAGAACGACGCCTCGGGTACAAGGCTACGGGGCGCTTATGTTACGGCGAAGCCAAGGAGGAGGTTCATTTACGTTTGCCACGCGGTATACGTGGTTCGCGGTCGCTGTTTCTGTCAGGAGCTGGTAAGATATTTGAGCCTACGTTTACCCCTGGGCAAACGTACTCACCCTCTTGGCTCCGTCATAACATAAGCGCCCCGTACCCTTGTAGCTGAGTTGTCGTGACTTTATTCTCTACAGTTCTAAAAAACGAGACTCGAGCAGTCTTCTGCCTAACTCCGGCACGAACAGTTGTCCATGTGCTTCTTTCCTTATGGCTAAAAACGTAACAACGACCTAAATATGACGGCTCGTCAACGCTACTCCTTAAAGAATATTTCGAGAGTCCACAACTCTGGGCGCATCACGGTGGGTTACTGGGACAGTTCCGCTAGACTTTTTTCGATTGCGCGGTGGCAGAATTGCTGTCGGCGCGTCAGTGATGTCATCTGGACATTTTTGTGTTTGTGCGTGTATGGCCAGGAAAGGCACAAATGCAGAGCTTCACTGCACATGAACGTCACCCTGCCTGGTTCGTGGCCACTGGAGTTTGTCGTCAACGGGAGAACTCCTCGGTCGCAACAGCATTGCGAAACCTTTGGGCTTCAGTTGGTTTGGAGGTGCAGACGAAGCAACGGGAGAAGGGATAGACCTTCGCCGTAGTGCACTCAATGCACGCAGCACATAGCTCACTCAGAATTCTTTGCGCCAATTACCTCCGCGTTCACAAGAAGACGATACCTTCCATTTGAAATTTTCAGTGTCAAGCTTCTAGATGTTGAGTTACTGCGGATGCTGCATATTACCAGGATCTGGTAATTTTGAGAATACAGACCAGGTCTGCGAGCACTTCTTTGGGCACCTGAAGGTGCTCCTATCATCATCTACCGGCACACCTAATGAAACAATTGATACATTTCGTCAGGATGAAGAATAACAAATATCCTTGTCTGCCGGCGCACCTAAAGAAACCGATGATACATTTCTTTAGGAAAAAGAAGCTGTCAATGACCTGACCAGGTAAGTAAAACTTTCCGAAATTTTTCCGTTGAAGCCAGCACCTTTATACTGAAACTGCTCAGAAATATAGTGGGGAGGGAAAAGAGGCCGAAATTGAAAAGTAAGTTTTGACAAAAATACGCGCAAGTTTAAATATCGCCTATGTACTTAAACATGAGTGTATATTTGTAAAAACTTACTTTTGGATCTCTGCCTGTTTCCTCTACCCATTAGATTTTCTGAACCGTTTCCGAATGGACAATGCTGGCTTCAACGGAGAAACTTTAGAAAGTTGGACGTACCTGGTAAGGTCATTGAGTGCTTCTATTTTCTAAAGAAATCTCTCATCGTTTTCATCAGGTGGCCGGCAGATGTAGATAGGTGGGCCTTGAGTCGCCCAAAGCAATGCTGGCAGACCTGGACTGTATCCTGCAAATTACCAGATCCTGGTAGTATGCAGCGTCCGCAATAATTCAACACCTCGAAGCTTGATACCGTAGAAATTTATGTTGGAAGGTATCTTCTTCTTGTGATCACGGAAGTAATCGGCGCAAAAAACTCCGAGTGAGCTAGGTGCTGCGTTCATTGAGGGCACAACGGCGACGTCTGTCGCTTCTCCCGTAGCTTCGTCTGCGCCGCCAAACCAACTGAAGCCCGAAGGTTTCGCAATGCGGTCGCGATTGAGGAGTTCCCCTGCTGACGACCAGCGCCAGTGACCACGAACCAAGCAGAGTCAAATTTCATGTGCACTGAAGCTCTGCCTCTGTGCTTTTCCTGGGCATACACGCACGAACACAAAAATGTCCAGATGACATCCCTGACGCGCCGACACCAACTCTGCCAGCGCTCATTTGAAAATAGTCTAGCTGAACTCTCGCAGTAATCCACCTTGATGCGCTAAGAGTTGTGGATTCTCCGAATATTCTTCAAGGGGAAGCCTTGACGAGCCGTCATATTTGGCTCGTTATTATGTTTTTAAACGCAAAGAAAGAAGCGCACGGACAACAGTTCGTGCCGGAGTTAGGCTGAAGACTGCTCAAGTCTCATTTATTAGAACTGCTCAGAATGAAGGCACGACGCCTTGCGAACAAGGGTACGGGGCGCTTATGTTACGGCGGAGCCAAGGGGGATGTGTACGTTTGCCCCGCCGTAAACCCGAGCTCAAATATCTTACCTTCTCCTGACACCAACAGCGACCGCGAAAAACGTATACCGCGTTCCAAACGTAAATAAACCTCCTCCTTGGGTTCGCCGTAACATAAGCACCCTGTAACCTTGTACCCGAAGCGTCGTTGTTTTATTTCCTACAGTTTTTTTAAACGAGACATGCGATCAAGAAGCGCAAACGTTCATAAATGCCCGTAAACAACCACAAAAAAGAAATCTTTAATTACTGTTTACAACAAGCTACAACACATTAATGTTTTAATTCTGGCGAAACAAGAAATGTTACATTTATCTAAAAAAAAAAAGGAGAAAAAGATACCAGCAGCGGGGTGAAGCGAAAAACACTGGAGTCAAGACGGTTCGCAACCGCCTCTTTGACCGCTTAGAACGTTTCTACCAAGAAATAGTGCAACATGTTTTTTACGTTCTTTTTGCCTGGCCTAAGGAGAGTTGTACCCCAGAGATTTATTAAAATCGAGACCGTTTTTTTTTTTTCAATGTGGTTATTTTTTAGAGTGCATTTTTTTCAATTTTTTTGTTTATATTTTTATTGGAAGTCCGTATTTTGCAGGAATAATTTGTATGCCCTGGCCTATATTATGTATAGTTTTAAAAGTCGCTAATGCCATATCAATTGAGGCAGAAGGCTTGAAAGTTAGTGTATTTGTTGCACCTGATCAAAAAATATATGAACTTTTATATATTTGTTTTTAATTCTTAAAGCACTTAATATTTGCATGCAGTTGACTTAAACTTTTATGTTTTACATCAAACTGGAAACGTTTATGGCCTACCACTCATTGACTGCCTTCCGCAGGACCGCAAAGGTGGCAACTAATGCAGTCCGCGTGAGAGCAGGAACGTCGCGCAATCTTGAAACATTTTTGTTCTCGTAATGAAAGCGCGTTTTCGAGAATAACAGTTCAGTTTCGTCCGATTCATTTGTGTGTACCTCACATCTAAAAAAAATGTTGAGTAGACCTGCAGGTTCGATTTCTCGTCGAATCACACATCGTCAAGCGGACGACAGCCAGCACTAGGATTTGATGGAGGCAATCAGACAGCTCCGAAGCGCATCCTTAAGCGGACTGCGGCCAGCGCAAGAATCTTATGAAGCCAAACATTCAGCTCCAAACGTGCATCGTCAAGCGGGCCGCAGTCAGTGCTAGGATCCAATGGAGCGAATCAGACAGCTTGAAAAGTGAATCGTCATGCGGACCCAGCCAGCTCTAGAATCTGATGGAACCAGTCAAGTAGCTCCAAAAGTGAATCTTCAAGAGGACCCCAGAGAAATCTAGGACCTGATAGAGCCAATCAGACAGCCCCGAAAATGTATCGTCAAATGAACCGCCGCCAGCGCTAGGATCTCAAGGAGCCAATCAGGCAGCTACAAAATTGCATCGTCAAGTGGGCCTCAGCCAGTGCTATGATCTGATGGAGCCAATCAGGCACCTCGAAAAGTGGATCGTCAAGCAGATCGCAGCCAGCAATAGGATACGATGAAACCAAACATACAGCTCCAAAAGTGCACCGTGAAGCGAACCGCAGCCAGCGCTAGGATCACATGGGAGCCAATCAGACACCTCCAATACTGCCTCGTCATGCGAACTGCGGCCAGCGCAAGCATCTAATAAAGCCAAACATGCAGCTCCAAAAGTGCATCGTAATGTGGACCGCAGCAAGCGCTATGATGTGATGGAGCCAGTCAGGCAGCTCGAAAAGTGTATCGTCAAGCGGATCGTAGCCAGCACTAGGATATGATAAAGCCAAACAATCAGCTCCAAAAGTGCACCGTCAAGCGGACTGCAACCAGCGCCAGGATCATATGGGAGCCAATCAGACAGCTCTAATACTGCCTCGCCAAGCGAACTGCGGCCAGCGCAAGCATCTAATGAAGCCAAAGATGCAGCTCGAAAAGCGCATCGTCAAGCGGAACGCAGCCAGCACCAGGATATGATGAAGCCAAACATTCAACTCCAAAATTGCACCGTCAACGGACTGCGCAGCCAACTCTAGAATCTGATGGAGTCAATCAGACAGCTCCAAAAGTACATCGTCAAGTGAACCGCAACCAGCAGTAGGATCTGATATAGCCATTCAGGCTGCTTCACAAGTGCATCGTCAAGCGGAAAGAAGTCAACGCTGGGATCTGATGGAGCCAATCAGGCTGCTCAGAAAGTGCATCGTCAAGCGGACCGAAGCCAGCGCGTTAGGATCTGATGAAGCCAATCAGTCTTTTCTAAAAGTGCATCGTCAAGCTGACCGCAGCCAGTGCTAGGATTTGATGGAGCCAATGAGGCAGCTCCAAAAGTGCTTCGTCGAGCGAATCACAGCCATTGTTAGGATCTGATGGATCCAATCAGGCTTCTTCAAAAGTGCATCGTCAAGTGGACCACAGCCAGCGCTAGGATCTGATGAAGTCAATCAGGCAGCTCCAAATGTACATCGTCAAGCGAACCGTAGCCAGTTCTAGGATCTGATAGCGCCAATCAGGCAACTCCTCAAATGTATTCTAGAGCGGACCGCGGCCAGCTCTAGGATCCGGTGGAGTCAATCAGGTAGCTTCAAAAGTGCATCGTTAAGTGGATCGCAGCCAGAGTTAGAATCTGATAGAGCCAATCAGGCTGCTCCAAAAGTGCATCGTCAAGCGGAAAGCAGTCCACGCTAGTATCTGATAGAGCCAATCAGGCAGCTCCAAAAGCGCATCGTTAAGTAGATCGCAGCCAGTATTAGGACCTGATTGAGCCAATCAAGCAGCTCTAAAAGTGCATCGTCAAGCGGAAAGCAGTCCACGCTAGTATCTGATAGAGCCAATCAGGCAGCTCCAAAAGCGCATCGTTAAGTAGATCGCAGCCAGTATTAGGACCTGATAGAGCCAATCAGGCAGCTCTAAAAGTGCATCGTCAAGCGGACCGCAGCCAGCGCTAGGATCTGATGGAGTGATTAAGGCAGCTCCAAAAGTGCGTCGTCAAGCGGATCGCAGCCAGCGTTAGGATCTGCTAGAGCCAATCAAACTGCTCTTAAAATGTATCCTCAAGCAGACCGCAGCCAGCGCTAGGATCTGATGAAGCCAATCAGGCTGCTCCAAAAGTTCATCGTCAAGCGGAAAGCAGTCAACGATAGTATCTGATGGAGTCAATCATGGAGCTCTAAAAGTGCATCGTCAAGCACCGAAGCCAGCGCTAGTATCTGATAGACCCAATCAGGCTGCTCGAAAAGTGCATCGTCATGGTGACCGTCGTCGCTGTGCGTTTGGTATTACCGTCTGAGTTAAGCACGCACAAAAAAAAAGCATTGACCGTAACGCCGCATTTATTGTATGTGAATGGTTTATATAGTAATCGAAAACAAGCAAAGACGACATTGACCATGACGAAACACTTTCCGCGCTATTTGTTTAACGTCGTCGGATGGTAGCTGTGGATGCAATGGGATTTCATGTAAAACGAAGTGTTCGGGACTCCAAGAAAACGGACGGCGCCTAGCTTAGAATTTAAGAACTAGCCGTTCCCCCAAAAAAACGGTGAGCCAATATATGGTCGCGTGATGGGAATTTTTCGAAGAGGTGTCGAGAAATAAATGTTTAGAAGGCTTGTTCGTCTCTAATCCCGTTTAAAGCGACAACTACAGGGTGTCACAAAAGAAAATTTACACGGTCTTTTTTTACCGCAAAAATAAACTAGGCATCGCCGAACGCTCATTCTCCGCCCAAAGGTAGCTCGAGAGGTCACAACCAGATGCCAAAGTTTCAGCCCGATCCGATAACTTAATCAAAAGTTATAACTGATTTTCTGAACCTTTCTATGCGAAAATGGCGGCCGACGGAGTTTTCGAACACATGGAGCTCTATGGCGCCAGAAACCGAAAATGGGCAAAAATGGGCTTCGTTTTCCCATCGAAATTTTCAGAAAATCACTTATAACTTTTGATTAAGTTATCGGATCGGGCTGAAACTTTGGCATCTGGTTGTGACCTCTAGCTCTACTTTTGAGCGGAGAATGAGCGTTCGGCGATGCCTAGTTTATTTTTGCGGTAAAAAAGACCGTGTAAATTTTCTTTTGTGACGCC
This sequence comes from Ixodes persulcatus, assembly GCA_013358835.2. Classification (NCBI taxonomy): domain Eukaryota; kingdom Metazoa; phylum Arthropoda; class Arachnida; order Ixodida; family Ixodidae; genus Ixodes; species Ixodes persulcatus. Next base: position 786,109 of record JABSTQ010011205.1, read on the forward strand.
CTGTACTTGCTAGCTGATAACTGATTTGTATATACATTTGTAAAACAGATGAGTGAGCGTGACTGACAGCGTGTAGCTGATATTGAACCCATTGCACATGAGGGAACTTGGGTGTAACAATCAAGGTGGGTTCGATAGCGCTTTTTTCAGAGTTTGGTGTTTTTCGGCCAGCCTGAAGCTCGAACTACCCAGACCAATCGGCGCGTTTTCTATTTCCTTTAGTAGCTTCTCTAAAAAAATGTCCCTCGACGTTATGGAAACAGTTGGGCCAATTTTTTTATCCCGTGATTTTGAGAAACTCCTCCGGGCGCCCCTGTAGCACCCTGCACTCTGCATACGACTAGTAGTAAAGAAGAGTGTCGGATTTTAAAGTGAATGGGGCGTGGTCTCGCAAAGTCCGAAGCCGCAACAGCACCAGGATCACTAGAACTTCCAAAAGCTACACAATGCTTGAATCGGAAGAGTAATGCGTCTGAAGTTTATTGGTCCTCGCGTCACGAAAACTCGCCTGCCGTGGTTCGCGTCAATACACTTTGGAGTGAAGTTCGGTACATTGATAGTCTGCGTGAATTCCCTGATATGAGACTGGAGACAGTTGGTCTCGTCAACTTCCATTTGTCAGCGTCTCCGTACTGCCGGCTGAAACCATTTTACCAAGTTCAAATATCGTTTCTATTAGTGAAATACCGTTATTCTGCCGTACACCAAGTCAATACGTAACCACGCCAAAGAATATTTAATTTAGAATAAAGTGATAATATAGCTCAGGCTACATTATGGAATAATAAAAAGAGCACAATAGTCAATATGACTCCGCGAAGTGTAATAAAACCGAAATTAAAACACGATTATCAATTGCTTAATGATGCGGCGCCGTGTCAAGTGCTACTGAAGATGGTATGGCTTGCTTTTTGACAGTTTAGCGCAGTTTGTAGTCCATGGTTGGAGCAGTTTCTTGTATGTGAACGCGCACAGCCACTCAATACCGTGAGCAGAAAAATCACGAGTTCGAAATTTATATTACTTAGGTCGACTTTACGCTCAATGTAACAATAAACTCACCGTCACCATCATCGTTAACTGATTAAAGCTGAATACAAATCCCCACTAAATCAAATCATTTATGCAAACATAATACACCAGTACCTGTAAAAAAGAAACTACGTTCTACACATCAGGTGCCGACTACATTCAACCGTCGCAGTTCATATATCTAGAAAATAGTGTGTTAAACCAAGGACATTTGCTGAATGGAATGCAGCTCCCGTTCATCTAGCACGGTCAAATCAGCGATGCCGCTTATTCTACCATGCACAGTCAGCACGGAATGAAACCCGATCATCGGAACGCGTGGCCATCGACACAGGCTGCTCCACCTGGAAGGCACCTGAGAACTAATAAAAATACGCCGGGGTGCGAGGATGCGTTCCCTACTAAGATGTGCTCGACCCTCGCGTTTCGCCGGTGGGGCGCTGTAAGCGCCGTCACTCGGGGTGCTGCTTTGTCGCCGCACTGTCGCCCGGTCGACACCGAGCGGACGCTTAAGCTGGCTATAGCTCTTTGCAATAGACCCTGCTCAGACAGGGTGAATAGTTTATTCCCCTATGGAGCTAATACGCATGGAACATCGGTGGTTACCAAAAAAAGCGCCTGCGAGCGATTCCTCGCTTTTTATAAGAATCGACTTATAACCTCGCACGAAAACATGCGCGTTGCTTAAATAAACCGAGGCATCCGCGTCGGTCTGTTGCAGCGTTCTTTCTTTCTTCATAAAGAGTATGGTTGTGCCAATAAACGAATTTCATTTCGCATCTATGATGTTTCACTATTTCTCAGATACCGCGCGTCGCCCGTTGTTCACCGGAGCCTCCGTGTGGTTCTGGTGACACGTCATCAAGCACTACGGGTCTTCTGTGCACGAAATGTTTCAACTTTTATTTCGCCCTTGCAATACGCAGAGCGATCATTAATAACAGTGCTGAAGAGATATCGGTCGGCATCCGATGCACAAAGCGTTAATTAAAGGGTACGCTGAACAAATCGGACCAGAATATGTGAGGAAAATGTTTTCCGAGTGCGCAGGTTAGTAGAACTGCATTATGACATTCGCAGCGAGGCATACAAGCCTGAAGAACAAGAAAGGGTAATGGACAAGCTATGGGAGTGGACGTATGATGGGATAATATATTACGTACTAAATATTTGTACTAGCAACCTTCAGTTGGGTGTCAGCACTCGTCATGTGTACCAACGTTTTTTCTCTCTCGTATGTCGCGCTGTTTTACTATAAGAATTGCTAATTATAAATTTACGATACGTATCACAAACAATAAAAACTGCGCACGCCAGGAGCAGAAGACACCACGACCATGGTCCGCTGGCGCGCAGGCAAGCAGCTTGTTGCTGCTCGTAGCATCGACCTTCTCGCTCCGCGTGCAAGCCGCAAGTGTTGACCGGGTGACATTGCGGCGACACAAAAGCACCTCGAGTGACGGCGCTTACAGCGCGCCACCGGCGAATTGCGCAAGTACCAGACGCGCTGCGTGAGGGTCGAGCACATATTAGTAGGACCCGCACCCTCGCACGCAGGAGCATTTTCATTAGTTCACAGGGCACTTCCAAGGGTAGGAGCCTGTGTCGATGGCCACGCGTTCCGGCGTTCGGGTTTCATTCCGTGCTGACTGTACCCTGCTAGCGGCCCACATTGCTCGGAGTACCCTTCCAGGACTGGAGCCCTGGACTTGGGGCCCCACCCATACTCGGATATTTCGATAATTAAATAAAAGTTTACATCATCATCATCCAGCCGCCATGCTTGTAAGGAGGTGGACCCCCTATAGCTGGCTGGAACCGCAAATAGACTCTCCTCAACGAAGACACGGCTACCGCAGATGCGCGTCGCTAGCCTTCTCTGCAAAGTTCTCGATCATGTGGCAGGTCGCGGATGGCGTTGCGGTATGGCGGAAACCATCTAGGTAACCTCCATCAAAACACAGCGCCCAAAATCATCAGTCCACTCTTGCACACGTCATCTAGGAGGGGCATTGCGGTGCACTTTCGGCGTCCAGTTTCGAAATAATTTGACAAAAACATGAAACCTAGTCCACGGATATCTAAAGCCTTTTGGGAAATTTCGACGATTGCTTAATTTTGTTTCGTATCTTATCGTGATTGCCACTGATACTGCAATTACAGTATGCCCCATCATACCAAAATAATAAAAAAGTTACTGGACAGATAATAATAATATTAATATTAATAATGTTTTATTTTTGTATCTTAGTTTGCCAACCTAGCTTAACGGTTTATTATCTCATCTATTATTTTCAGAACTTGATAAATACATGGTGAATGCGACACCCGTGCAAGTCTTACCCCTCGTCCATTGTTCTTATAAATCTGTTCGAATTAAATCAAACATCCTGAATATGTCTTCTATAATTAAATTTGCAGTCCCTTGGATGACACTAAAAGTTGGGTTGATTGCTGCTCTTCTGCCTACAATTAACTCCGAAAATATAAATAAATGTTTGTTTATATATTTATAGATAAATGTACAATGCGCTTAGTTTGTAGAACACTATAGTAAGTGCAGGCTAATTGTACGTATTGTTAGATATTAGGCTCACTAGACACATAAAGCGAGCTGACAAGACTCGCACACAATGGAAGTGAAAAGCTCTTCATTATAACCAGATATTTTCATGCTCTAAAATTTATTTCATTATTCTAGTTAGGCTTTGTAGAAATAATTTACCGGAAACCTTAACGACGATGAAAACTGTAAAAAAATTAATTTGAAAATATTTATTTCGTGTACGCATTTCTGACTATTCTTTCGGGGCAATTTTGGCCGGGACCATTTTTACCTACACAAGGCAGGCTTGCTAGAAGTAGCCTCTCAGCGAATACTGGGTAAAACAAGGCACTGGTGACGTCATCGCAAAAGCCTAGTTGCAGTTTAATTACATCTCAGTGCGCTCGCTCGCCTAAACCGTCGCAGTGCTTCCCCACAGTCCTTGCAACATTAAAGCAACCCAACCTTGGCTAAAAAGCTTCTTCCATAAAGTCGGTGACGGTGAAGCGACATCAGCTTGGCACCTGGCCATCTCCCGGCAGCTGCAGTTTATGAATAGCAAAAAGCGAAGCAGTTTTAAAAGCAGTTTGGGATGCTTTGGTGATGCCTAAGGCTAAGGTGACTATACCAGAGTAGAAAAAATGTGCTATGAAAGGGAGTCCCACGTGGGTCCCACTTGGGCAGTCCTCGTGGGTCCCAAGTCGGTTTAGCAAGTCGGACCCAATTGGAGCCACCTTGGGCAGCGCAGGTGGGACCCACAGTGGGCCTACTTGGGCAACCCACATAGGCCGCCTCGTGGGGCCCACACATTAACTAGGAGGGCAGCCCACAATGGCTTTTTTCATGACACATACCGTAGGCGTTCATCTGTAGCACACATGAGGTCCACCGGGAACGTTATTCCGATCGGGCTTACTTTATCAGTACACTGCGGTGGGAGAGGGGGTATTGCAGTACATCGCAAATATGTTATGTCTCACTTTCCCCGTGTGCCTACTATAAAGATATCACCCTTTTGACACAATTAAATATGCATGACTTGAGAGATCAGTAAAACATATTGAGCAAGACAGGCATTTCAAGGGCTCGAAAAGGAACAAAAAACTGCGCACATTTTTTTATAGTTCTTTTTAGTCAGGTAGTTGGGAGACAGAGTCAGCTTGGGCCCTAAAAACACCCCCGATTCTAGAACAGATAACGACATACCAATAAGCATGCTGAGAATGTTGGCTCACATGGAATACCCTGAGTAAAACCTTCTACGCCAAGTAGAACTGCAATTTATGCATACACGCTTAGCAGTGAGTTAGTAATACAGTTTTGCAAACCCAATATCTAAAACGCCTTGTATTACAATACTTGGTGGTTTGGTGTAACATTAAACGTATCTTATATGTTAAAGGTTTAGAACCTGCGCTGAACATTCCTAATACTAGCAGAAAGCGTCATTTGAGGAATGGCACGGGTGGTCTTACACCCAAGAAGCGTACCTCTGTGATACCTTTGCCCCCATATAATCAAAGTAGGACCCACGGGGGCATCGCGCGGTCACCTCAAGTTGGGCGTGCCAGCGTGGTGCAACCGTGCATTCACCTCTGTGCTATCAGTGCCAACGCATATCGGAGGTGGGACCCAGGGGGACAATGCACGTGCGATCCAAGTTGGGCATGCCCACACGGTTCCCTGTGGCGCCCACCTTTTTACTGAATGTGACCCCGTGTATGCAAAGTGGGGCACACGTGGGGGCATCACGCGGATATCTGAAGTTGGGCATCTCTGCGCGTAGCCGAATTGGAACACACGGGAATACTGCGTCGGCAGCCTAATTGTCCTTGCCCTCGCGCTGCCAACATCTACGCTAACACTGTCCTCGTAAAACCGAGGTGGAATTCATGGGGCATTCCATGGGCAGCCCACATTTAACAAGCCCACGTTGCGCCGACGTCGGACACACGAAGGTAGTGCCGAAAATTCCCCAGCTCACTTTACCGACGTGAGCCACGCTTCATATTTGCTATTAGGCGAGTACGAAAGCATCTCATGCTTTACATTTTGCAACTTGTTTTGGTCACAAATAAAAAAATTAGTATACGAAGGCTCATGTTCCATCACGATATGTTACGCGTTACAGCACGGCACTGTAAATACGGATAACGTGATGCTGATGACGTCACATTTATGACATCTCTTGCAAATAGACTTTATGACTGTTATATATATATATATATATATATATATATATATATATATATATATATATATATATATATTGTGGGGAACGGAAAAAGACAAGAATAAAGAGCACCGACGACCGGGGGGCGAGCTGGCACGCGAGGAGTCGGAGCTTGGACACCGCGAGAACTGGTGTTCGTTTTCTCGTCTCCACATTTGGCGTCTTCAACGTGGGGCCCAACATCGCCGCAGCTACACGTCGACACGACCAAGGTAAATCTATCGCGCTTTGGCTAACATCCACGCCCTTTTCACTCGCTCTTGAAATGTCACGTAATACGCGACCGACAACTCGCGCTCGAGACCAGGGACGAAATCCTGCCGGGGAGGGCCCTCCGATTGAACGAGACCCACATACCGTTGGAGATGGATCCGATATTTCGCCGTTGGGGTCAACTTCACCGCCAGATATCGCGCACCCCGAGTCGCGCGAATTGCAGGCGGAGAGACGCCACTCCCCGACACCGAGAGATGCCTCCCCTAACACTGACGGTCCGCCGGTAGACACCTTTCAGGACCAACTTCCCCTGCTTCTTGCCGGTATGATTAGAGTACTGCAAGAGCGCGAGGACACATCGAGACTTCTCGTACAGCCAGCCACAGATATGCCGCGATTGCGGCTAGCAATACCGAAATACGCTGGATACGCTGACACAAAATCAGTCGCCGACTTTCTTTTAGAGCTTCGCGACTATCAGGAAGCTTCCGGTATATCCGAGGTAGCGCTGCTGGCTCGCGTCCTCCCGGTCACATTGACAGGCAGTGCGGCAGACTGGCGCAGGAGGCAGCATTCGTTCTTGAACTTCGACGACTTTGCAGAACACTTCAGAAGCGAGTTTGTACCACCAGATTACGCTGAACGTATCCGGGACGAACTTCGGGCACGGACGCAACACAGAGATGAAAATGTAGTTGAGTTTGTGCGCGCCCTACAGACGCTCTACGACAGGGCCGAACCGAGCGCTTCGCCAGCCGAAAGGGTTGCACGGGCCATCCGACAAAGCCATCCGCAGTTCCACCCTTACTTGCGAGGTCGCAGCTTTTCAAACTTAGACGCTATGGCCCGGGCGGTCAGCCAGATTCAGGTGGACATTATAGCTGAGCTCAATTATAGACCACCTCCCCAACCTGAGGACTCTTTGGAACCCTCATGTGCCTGGTCCGGCAGGACACCCTACCGGGGTGCTGCAGATGGGCGAGCTGAAGGCCACCTGCTACCCACTGACCGGCATGGGCAAGAAGACGCAGCAGCAGCTCATCGACGACCACTTCCTCTTCAAGGAGGGCGACCGCCTCCTGCAGGCGGCCATCGCTGCCATCAAAACCAAACTAGAGTGTTGTAACCAAACGCTCCCTTCCCCCGAAGGGGGGGAATGTGTGGAGAACGGAAAAATACGAGAATAAGGAGCACCGACGACCGGGGGGCGAGCTGGCACGCGAGGAGTCGGAGCTTGGACACCGCGAGAACTGGTGTTCGTTTTCTCGTCTCCACAATATATATATATATATATATATATATATATATATATATATATATATATATAGCCTCCTCTGCAGCGTATATTACGTTACCATGCATGCGAGCTGTTGTACGACTTGCTTTAATACCAAAGGCCGAGGAAATAAAAAAAGAAAAGTGGGTAACCGCACAAGAGCAGATTCCTTCAGCAACTACTGGGTGATTCAAGGAGAGGCCAGGCTCTTTAAATTGACCGCAAAATTCGGTTTCTTAACCTATCGCGCTACGACTTTGTGCAGCGTTGCCCACAGATGGTGCAAGGTTTTTGTAAAATTTGCAAAGAGCGAATTCACCTGGGGAAAAAGAAAAGAAATAAAAAGGCTTAGCTCTTATGGAAACGCAGCGACGCCACCGGTCTTCCAACAACACGTCGCCGTTTCGCACGGGAGACAAAAGATGGCGCAACGAACGCCGTCAACAAACGAGCATTCAGCGCCGAGAGCCGGCATCTTTAGCAGACGATATGTTCGACTCAAAAGCGGCGCCTTCTTTGTTTCTGCGAATGTCGCCGCCTGCGGAACGCGCGCCGCTTTTGAGTCCAAAAGATCGTCTGCTAAAGACGCCGGCTCTCGGTGCTGTATGCTCGTTCTTTGGCGGCAGTTGGCGGCGCGACCCCTTGCGCCATCTCTTGTCTCCCGTGCGAAACGGCGCCAAGTTGTTTGAATTTCAATTGCGTCGCTGCGTTTCCATAGGAGCTAAGCCTTTTTCTTTCTTTGCTTTTTCCTCAGGTAAGTTCGCACTTTGCAAATTTTACAAGAAAAAAAAAACACCATCTGTGGGCAACGCTGCACAAAATCGTAGCGCGATAGGTTAAGAAACCGAATTTTGCGGTCGATTTAAAGAGCCTGGCCTCTCCTTGAATCACCCAGTAGATCAAAACACCCCAATATATCTAATCTGTACATTTTGTGTGCCAGAAACACAAACTGAAATGTTAAAGAGGTATTTACGTTACAATGAAACTTCTAGCGGTGCGAAAAATCTCATGCCTAAAGCAAATCTCACAATTTCCTTATAAGAGACCAGATAATAAATAGTGAGGAGGGTAACATAAAAATGGTAATCCTTTTAACCACGCCAGATTTCCTAACCAGATGATGCATATATGTGTGCTCATTTCAATACGACAAAAAAAAAGTCGCCAATAAAATGAAAACGTATTTTGTCTAATTTTGAAGACCTGCAATGATGCACGTGTCTCGTCTGCAACTACGACGACGTGAAGGAAAAGGAAGATATCTGCTCAGTTGCCAGTTCGTCCGTGTGAGCAGGGTGGACTATCATTGTTTTGTTAAAATAAAAGAGAGGAAGCAATTCTTACTGTCGTTGACTACCCTTGTCGTCTTCTTTTCTGTCCCTTTTCTGTTGATCGTTTCTGTCCTGAAAGAACTTAAACGACTAGTCAATGCAGATTGTTGGGCTAGTTGGTACTGGGAATTTGACGTCATGATGGCGTTTAAGACGAGGACAAAAGGGTTGTCTAGTCTCCCTTTTGTCCTCGTCTTAAGCGCCATCATGACGTCAAAAACGACTAGGTTTTGTTTTCTCCAATGCAGAATGGACCTGCCACGAAAGAAAATAGTGGTTGGAATAACATCCCCTTTCTTTCCTACTCCAACTGCACCCCCACCCCCCTCTCCGAGAGCGAGAATTAAGAGTAAATCAATCAAGCCAACGATCCGGAACTTGCAGGCTCCCTTCCAAGTAAAGAACATACAAATCCGGGCCTTTCTTTTTCTATGTTTTTGCGACTTCTACAAGACAGTTGATGTACTGAAAGCAAAAAGAAAATTAAACATCTTCACCGGTATCGATTTTTCTACAGCGAGAGAAGCATTTGACTATAAAAGAAAAACAGCCGAGCGATGAGTCAAGCAGTCTATTTGGATTTAGTTGTTTTGTTAGGAATCTCTGGACCGACGATGAGAAAAGTAGGAACCGAAATGTTTCGGCGTGAAGCGGAAATCAGAAAGTGTGGGAGTAGCTCTCAGTTGGTAGGGGCAGCACGGAAGTGTCGCTAGGCTTAACTTGTCATTAGTTGCGACGGCGAAAGAGATGTCAAAAGTTTTAAACAATTGCTCAGTAGCAGATAATGATTGATTAGGAAAACAACTATTTTTATAGCAGGCTTTTTTATTCCCTTACGTGGTCAGAAATGTCAAGACCAAGGATTTTGCTTTACGTCTCAGCTTTGCTCTACTCAGGTTTATCATTTTATTTAGTGCCTCCTATTTCGAGAAAAAACATTGGATGAAACGGTTCATCAGAAAACAGTCAGTTATCCTAGGATGTTCGTCAGAAAACATGTGTAATTAGTTCAGTGAAATATTATACTTTTGCTGTGGGAGGGGATAGGGAAGTAAGTTCAGTCTTGTAGCAGCCCTAGGGTCTTGAGTGCAAACCTTACAGTATATTTCACCAAAACGCGCCTTAAGTTAGCAGGGCACGTTAATGCTTTTAGGCATCTAACGTCTGAATTAAGACGATGCCAGTTTTTTTTAAATTTAATAGGGCTGATTGCTTTGCGTATTGCGACGCCAAATTCATAATTCTAAGAGTGAGGCAAGTTTAGGTTAGAATCAACTGAGATGCCATTATTAGGGGAGTGACTGTGTGTATTAATATTTTTTCTTGTGTTTGTAGCTGTACGGAGGGGAGGGCATTAGAATGCCAGGCGTTTGTTTATACAAGCCGCAGTGCTTATTTTATTTCACTCTGTTATATACTGGTAATTAAGGTATGTAATGTGCAAACTTCGTAGATTACATTTTGCGCTATAGGAACACGGTGTCTTTTTGTTGGCCTGATACAAAGTAGAAAATAATTCATGTTACGTGAATATCTTAACGTTCCATCTGAAGTGTCGTTAAAGGGGTACAGAAATATAATTCTGGAACTCATTTGTTTATTTCAACATGACGTAGGTAGCAGTAGCACCTTAGAAACATCAATAGTGTGTTCAAAAACGCAAGATAACATATTTAAAACTGAAATAAACGATAACAAAAAAACACCTGGTTCGGTGTTCATTATGAAGCTTCAAGGGAATGTCATGACCGCATCGGCCTCCGACGGCAGCGCCACTATATGGGAAGTACGCTGACTAGTGCTGATTACCTAGGCAAGAACGTAATACCGAAATTTTGATGAGGAAAGGCAGAGCACAGTTGGCCACCTTAGATTCACTCTGCCAGCCAATAGCTTCCACGCATTTTTTTGACATCACTAATGTCAGGGGCTGCCATGTTTTTCAACATGGCGAGCGCTGCTTTTAACGTCGCTCTTGCCAAAGGACGCCGAACTCTCGAAGTGACTGGTGTTGACGTCGCAGAGCTGGGCCGGTATCCGCTTTGGTACGCGGTTTTTTCTGTGCGACAATGAGAGAATTCAGCGATCGTTTTGCAGTCCAACTTAGTCGCCGTCGACGTGCTAGTGCCCCGGCCTGGACGATCGTATAAGCGTCGTTGGACAAGACAGAAGAAAGCGGTGCTGATCACTTCTATTTATTCGTTTAGTGTTCGCCATTGAGACAAATCGCGTTGCCAAATCATGAAGAGTCGAGCGTTTTTCGCAGTAGTTTTTGAGTGATGATGCCGTTATGTGTGCTCTGTGCCTTCGCTTGACAAATAACGTCCCGTTGAGACCAGAGCAAGCTTCCTCTGCCCCGATGCCTTCCCTTTGCTCGTTGAGTGTTCGCTCCTGTGACAAGGAATGTCGCAAAATCGTCGTGATGTACGCGTTTCTTCGCTGTGTAGTGACAATGCTACACGTCACACCACTATTCATGCGATACGCTGCGCGAAATAATCTAGTGATGTTACGGCCATGCTGACTCACCGTACTCGGCCTGCTTCCCTGCTCGTTTTAATAAATCAAGGACGCTAACTGATGTGGTACCTTCAAAGCGATATTTATTTATCCATGAAGCTGGCGCCTCGCCGAGTATGGACGTTGTGAGCAGTCGGTGATAAATCACGTAAGCAGCTAATCACACATGCTCCTGCCGTCAACGGAGGCAACATGACGTAGGAAAGCTACCAGCATTCCTCTTCGTGCGAGATAAAAGAGGTATCTTACCCGCCTCTCCATCATGTCGTCTCGTTCAAAGAGCAGCGAGGTCGCGCCCGAAACTGACGGTGCCGTTGTCGTCATATTGGCCAAGTCGTGTAGCAGACAACGCAGTACGTGTTGTCACGGCGCGCACGACTGCGGGGCTCCACAATCTCTCCTTGATATTTTACAGGCCCTTGGGCATTCTGACTTAGCGAGGTATTCACGCGTTGACGCCACCAAGTGTCAACGCTCATAACTACGGTACGATTGGCCATAAGGTGGCCGATGACGACGCGGGAGAGTCGCGGGGTCAGGCGGATATCCCTAGATGTATCGCGCTCTTCGATGGCTGATCTTGAAGCGCTCGCCAGAATGAATATATTTATAACGAAAAATACGTTCGTCTGTTTCAAATAAAAGCGTGCGGTCGACATTAACTGATAGAGTTGATCATGTTTAACTTATTAATGAGCGTGAGAGGTATATTTAAAGTTTAGGTTCAGTACCCCTTTTAAGGGGACATGCAACGATATTATTTTGGAGTGTTACGTAGTTTACACATGCTTAGTCTCTCCAAGTATCCTCGCACCGTAGGCCTCATTCCAGAAAGCTTTTTGGTCACGGTACAATGCCAAACATAAAAGAGGACTATTTGTTTCTGTCCCTTATCCGCAAACTTTATTCCATATCATGGCAATCGAAGCGTAGACGTAGTCATGATGTCCCCTTATTGGTACGATAGTTGAATGCGGCAAAATCTATGTGGAGCAAACGCGACAAAGGTAATCGACCTAGACTTGTGACAATCAATGCCTCGGCGGACATTCGGGCGGTGGCTCGTATTAAAAAAAAAATGAAAAAAAAAAAATATATATTTCTGTTTAGTAAACCTATCGCAAATACAGATCACTCTTCTTGAAGATACGGCTTCCAGAAATACCTAAACTGTAAATATTTTATTTAAATCTAGTTCTATAGCAACAATATACATCAATGTTCTCTAAAAAGTCATATTTAGTAAATACCTTTAAGAGAAATGTCCACAAAACTAGCGACAATGTGGTGACTAAATCTGAAGCGAGAGTACTATCGCGGACAATATGAGCTGAAACAGCGCTCCGGCCGGCGGAGAGTACTACCTGCGCCGCCTGTCGCCTTGCTCCGCACATGCGGCGCATCCTGAGGCCGAGATAAATTATCACTTGCGCTCGCTGCGCCAATGCGCTCTTCCGGCCGTCTGCAAGCGAGACGGCGGGTGCGACAGCCGGCGAATGTGTGGTAGGGCGGCAAGGGAGGGGAGAGGTTTTTTGCAGTAGCTTCCAGAAGGGTGCACTCTGCGCATGCCCGGATGTTGCCTAGGCGACGGAGAAGCGTCCGGCTTGGCCGGCTCGGCGGCGAAGCATCTGGGCGCTTTCCCCCTTTCGCCTTTCTCTCTCTCGCGCGCGCTGCGACTGCGATTGTTGCTGCGATGCAGAATCAGCGACCGAGCTGTCCGCTGTGCTCTCGCTTCTCAGCTGAAACGATTGCTGCACAACTTGGTATCTCTCACGGGGGGACTCGACGCGGAGCGCGCGCGCGAGGGTCGCCCTAAGTACACTGCACGACGCTGTCCGTGCGAACATCATATTGACATGTTTTTTTGCGTTTGCACCGACAGGGTATTGATTAAGACCAAAATTCACCACTTAGGCTGGTCCCTCGATTGAGCACTTTCCGCGCGCGGTACGTACAATCGCTAATAACATGAAATGAAATATTTACTATGACGCACGTTGCCAAAGCCAATAAGATCAACCAAAAGTCCTGAAAAGAAAACAAAAGGACTGAACACGCACCACCCATGCCATTTTATTATTGCTCATTAACTTCGTTTTCTCACCGTATCGGCGCATGCATTTCGACCGTTTTATTTCTTGTTTAAGGCAGTATTTACGACTCAGTAACTTCTAGAAAAAGAAATAGAACCACCTACAAAGCATAGCATTATTGTCGCATTTATGGATTTATTTACTTTTGAACTAAAAAAGGCGTAAATGCCCATTTGTTCTATGTGGTATGTAGTGCACCCCAGGTCCAAGTTACGACTGATAGGTCATCTGACTGGCTCAGGTGCTCGGTTTCTCTGGCTCTGGCAGTGCTGGAAGCAGCTGATTCAAGCAGGGTGCCTTGTAAGCTTCTCGCATCATTTCTGCTTTTTTTCCTACTCGGCCACGAGACAACCAGTGTTCCTTGAGAGACAGGCACTGCTTCTTCAGTGGTAGTTCCTTCATTGTCATTCCAGCTGGGATACCAGCTGCCACTGCTGTCGACGCTGCTTTCTTCCTTTTCATTCCTGAGCATCCTTTTGTTGGCGAGCCTCTGATGGCAACTCCGTTGCTTGTTGCCACATTTTGCTGGACAAGGGTTCTGGCCTTATTGAACAAACCAAGTATTTGTTGCAGCACTGCATCATCGTGCACATAGTAGAGTGAAGAAAAAATCTGATCACCTTGAGCCCTGATCTGCGATTTCATGTGGCGTCTGCTCTGTTGAGACCTCTTCGACAGGATCTTCTGATGGTGATGCACTGTTCTCCACCTGGAACGATGTGCAGCTTGTGACAGTGTGGGATGTCATGTGGGGTCCATCCCTGTATGCTACAGGAAGCCGTGAGAAGTTCCACCCATCAATGAGCAAAAAGACTGCAGCGAAGTGCTTGCAAGGTAGTTTCGACTTGATGAAGTCAAAGCATGTGCAGCTTGGAGTGTGGAAGTTCACCTCGTGGAAGCCACAGCTCTCATTGGCAGAGTGAATGCGAAAGGTGCCTTCTTCGCTCCCGGCTTTCACGTCACCAACTCCGTAATCTGAAGCTCTTGTCAAGCGTTCCATGATGTGCTTCGTCACACCAGGTGGCCTTCCATGGAGGAATTTAGGCACAGAGTCATGGTAGAGGCGATAGCTGGGTGAGAAGCTCATGTTGGCCCGAAGAAACTGAGCCTCCTTCTCTGGAAAAAATATCTCGGCTAGGACTCTCAGCAGTCCTTGAAGGCTACGACGGCCACTGTTTCCAGCCAGGTAAGACTTCAACTCCTTGTTTTTCGATTCTGTTCCATTGTTTGTGCCAAAAGGAAGGTCGAGTCTGTACATCTTCACCCACATCTCCTTGACTGAGAGCCACTTCTGGGTTACATATGCTTGCAACTTTTCGTTCTCCCGCCATTGAGGAGATTGCTTCAAACTTTCAAGTCCTATCCTTAGTTCGTCCTCATTTGTGCTGCATGCCACCTGCCTCAGCATCTTCTTGACAGCGCTGACATCACCCACTTCATTTTCTTTTTTTGAGAGCCACCTTTGCCACGCCTGTTCTCTGTGGAAATCGCACAAGACTGGGCGGCTGGAGGGAAAAGCAGCAGAAAGTGCATTGATCTCCGCCTGGCTGTAGTCCACCATCCAGAACTTAGGGCTAAGCTCTGGGTTCCAGGTCTTGAAAATGTTTAGCGCCTCTTCGATGAACTCCGCTGTTTCGAATTGGACGATGAAGGCACCCACCACAGCATAGCAACTTGCAGTCTTTACTACAATCAGAAAGAGTGGCAGGGAATAATCTGTGGTCTTGTAGGTGGCATCCAGGCATACCACATCGTCACTGTACTTCAGCATCAACCCCTTCATAAACTCGGTCTGGATGCAGAGCAGCAGTGTCTTGTCACACTCCCGTGCCACACTCTCCAGAACGTCGCAGTCGGGCGATCCAGCTTGTAGCTGATCTTGGTTTCGCGAGTTGTCTTCCGGAGACTTCGACTGATAGGCACGAAAAAAACAACTCGTTGTTGGTGTCTTCTTCTTTAGTTGCTCGACATACATTATAACATTCTCTTGATCCACAGCACTAAATCTATCCTTTCGCAGTGCTCTCTGGATGTGATTTTCTGTCTTCGTAGGGTAAAACTCCCTACATGTAGGCTTAGGACTCTGCTTGTTTCCAAAGAGAACGTCTTCAACGTAGAATTTCAAACAACTCTCCATTGTCTTGACGGACGTCACCCCCTGCTGCACAAGTTCACAGATCTTATGTGACACCTCTTGGTTCACAGGCTGTGCATACCCTGCACAACTAGCATCAATATCATGATTGGAATGACTTTCGCTGTCCGACATGCTGATGCAGAAGCGATGCTGGCGAAGCACGTCTTTACCATTCGCCTCTTCTTCGAGTGCCAGCTTGAGTTGAGTCATTGCTTTTTTCGAAGCCGTTTGGCGCTCCCACTTGGTAGACTGCTCAGTAAGGTGCACCTGAAAAGAAATTCAACACCCAAATATCACATAAGGGTTCAGCAGAAATATGAGGCTGGGAAAACGAGGCCGAATATAGGCCTTAAAACGTTGGGTCCCTTGTACCAGGGCTTGGAAGGGTGCCCCTTCTTATTTATCATTCCCCAAACCAAGCAGGCTTTTCACGTCCAAACACGGGGGGGGGGATTCGCCATACGATGAGCCCCGCCACCCAACCGAAATGAAATGCTGTCTAGGCCACTGGTTAATTCCTACACGTGCGGTAACGCCTACACGTGCGGTAAGGTCACAAATACAAATTCTAAAGTAGACGTATCTCCGTATCAGGTGTGTTTTTGTTTACCTTGAATTCTGGGTACATCTCAAGTTGCTTAACATGCATCACTGCAGTGCATCCCTTCTTTTTCGTTCCTTGGAGCTTCACTTTTCTTCGCTGGAAGGTGGCTGCTGACCAGTCTGCTCCTCCCTCCTGTAAAAACGTGAATAGATATCAAGACGCAAAATGTTAAGTGAAACCCTTGATTTTTTTTTTTTAATAGTAACGATTAGAAGGTAGTGTGAGCGGGAAATAGGCATCTGCAAGCACCTTGCTGTGTTCCTTTTCTGCAGTGTATTAGCCGAGGAAAAGAGCCCCACCAATGGTGGTGAGAACACCCGTCCCCGTTCACACGGTAGCGAGACAGAGTTGAGGGGTACGAAACAAAGGTAACCGTTGTTTGTGCTTACCTGGCTGCTTCTTGAATCCTGTACCTTTTTCAGGTCTCGCCCGAAGAGGCAGCCTTTCTCAACGCTCTGCACGACTTTGAACGGCACATCCCCATTCACTACAACATGTCCACGCTGACTACTGAACAGCAGCCTCCCTGTATAGATGTGAAATGAAGTTTTAGAACATTGACCCATCCTCTGATCAATATTGAGACGCCACCTAAAACAACATAAGGCATTTGACGAACCTTTTAGCTTGATGGAGTGCTCTGTCTGAAAAGAGACGTAGGCAGCGGCAAGGTCTCGTTCAAACTCTTCAAACGACTACTTGGACTCTACGTAGCCGGTCCATGTGCTGCCATTTTTTGTCAAACCGCGCAGGTGCTTCCTCAGTACGCCTTCTTCAGATCTCGCCGACACGGCCGCGCAGTCCATAGCAAGGCACGGCAGCGCGAGGGCCGCTTGCACGAGGAGATGAAACCAGAAGTGCCAGAAGCACGGCCGGACTTGATTCCGCGCGCGCTTCGGAAATAGCTTTGGAGGCTTCGGACAACCTTCGGAAGGAGTAGATAGAGAAAGAGAGAGTGTAGAAAAGGAGAAGAGGGAAGAGCCAAGGCGGACGCTTCTCCGTCGCCTAGGCAACATCCGGGCATGCGCAGAGTGCACCCTTCTGGAAGCTACTGCAAAAAACCTCTCCCCAAGGGAGGGAGGGGGGAGGGGACAAAAGATTACACTTGTCGCCCCTCTGTTGGAATTGACTTCCTTTACACTATCGTCAAGAATCACGTGGACAAAACGCTGTCTGGTGAAGAAAAAATATTTCGGTATCGTAAATTGCAGCTGCATAATCGTTTCTGAAAATCACATTAAAATGCGTTGCAGCTTGTTTTTGTTTGATTAAGTGCATGCACAACGTAGGACATCGTAAAATAAAGGCCAAAATCTGTATACCGGAGTTAGTCCAGCTCCAAGGTATTTACTTTTTTTTTCTTTTTCCTTGATCACAGCTGTCTGAAAAAAAAAACAGTAACCATACATGTTACTGAGGAGGTTTTGTAACCTTCACTGGTATGAAAAGGTTAAAAAATATTTTTTTTTTTAATACTGGGCCCACGTGTTTGTTTCAAACAAAACAAGTTGCTAACAAGACACCCGTGTTTTATTTACAAAATTTTTAGTCTTAATAAAGTGGGACAAATATTCATATATTTGCCAGGAGAAGGAGCTTCAAACTTCAACGAAAAAATATTCCCAGAGGACATTGTCAGACACAAAAGATTAACCCTTTGCCTACCGCAAAACTTTTGAAAAAAAAAAACGATTTGAAAATACCGATTTTTTTTTTGCCCTATAAATTTAATATGCAATACAAAGGCCAAAAACAAATGCCAAAATATTTATTATATGAGAAATCTTTGAACAGACTACAAAAGAAAAAGGGTCTAAAGTTCCGCTTCACTGCATTACCGCAGATAGTTCACGTCACCTGTTTCAGCGTCTCATGAGCCTCGAGTGAGCACGTCCGTTCAAAGCGGGGTGAAAAGTAGAAGCGCGTGCTGGAGGACGCCCAGCCATTCTGTTTTTGTCATCGGCTATACTAAATATTTTTAGTATGACATAATTTTAAGTGAGTATATGTATTGCAAATATGCAGTTTGCCTTTGACCATAGTACAGAATTCTGATACGGATAACAACAGTCTATGCGTATTGCCATCCACCATTTTCCAAAAAAGTGCTCCTGCCTATCGGAACATCTACACATTGGTGCGCGAGTGGGTTCAGGACTGAGAGGCTAGAAAAAAAAGCGCTCGCAAGGCTTGCCTGGCCCTTTCAACCATGCGGGTACATTCGTCGCAAATCCCCGATTTCTAGCGAATTTTTTTTTAGAATGAGCAAATCCTGTCCACGCCCGAGGTAGACCACTGAATCATGATTCCCCCATATTGTGCGAATCCTCCTTTAAACTGCGGTACAACCTGCAAATGAACTCTGTTGTGCTGCGGCACGCGTCCATGCTGCCTGCTTCAGAGGAAAACCACTCTTTGTGTTGAAGACGACATCCCACAACGTACAGGCTACAACGTTTAACGAACCAAGATAAAATTCATATCATTCAATAGACACAGATAGGCTCACAAAGGGACGACACCATGATTGTTGTTGTTGGTTTTACTCTTGCCTACGAACAAAAGTGACCTCCTCTTTTCTCCGATGTACAGCAAACCCCTTCTCTTTGTAGCCCCCATTTCTTCTCAAATTGGTCACAGAGGACATAATCGCGGCCACTAAATTTCGCAAAATTAAAGGCCGCGAAAATTAAGGGCTTGCCAACATTAAAGGGTTTACAGTACTTCCGTGTATCACATGATGTTAACATTTCAAGGAGGCTGAAGGTATTGGTTTAAAAAAATTGGCCTATGCAAAAAAAAAAAAAAACGCCCTTCTCCAGGTTTGGCACGCGAGGTTCTTATGCACTCCCTATAAGGTGGCAGATTTGTTTCGGCAGAGCTTTTGGTAAAACGCTGTCTAAAAACTAGATATACTTGGGGTCAACTATTTTGTGTTGCATTGTAAAGGCTAGAGTAGCTTCTACAGTGCTTCAGCTCAGCACTTTTGCGAGAGCATGTGGTTTAGTGTTGCATCTAATTTGCATTGTCTAGAGAAACTAGAGCTGAGAGAGTTGGGAGCATTCCGGAATAACAAAACGCCGACTATAGAAGCATTGAGAGATGCGCACATGCGAACTGTGCATTTCTTAAAAGTGGATTCGAGCAAAGGTAAAAACAATATGTGTACTTACGGCGGCCATACTTGCCATACTTGCCTTCCTCAAGCATGATAACTTGTCCATCGGTAGCACCACCCAGTAAGAAGCACCAGCAACACGACTCCTGGATTGAATGACGACCCGCCTCAGGTCTTGGAAGGAGATCCGAAACACTGCTTTAGGTCAGATGTTGTACCTGGCGGGGCAGGGGCTAAAAGTAGAAATTAACAAATTTATTTGAAGTGATACATTCCTATAGCATAAACTCTAGTATAGCAGGATTTTTTAGGTCAGTGATGTGTTTTAATTAAACACAGAAATGGTTGGTTTATATGACGAACCAGCAGCCCCCGTTTTGCATAAGTGTAACGCAGTGTCTAACGTTGTTACGTCCGACTGAACCCGAAATAAAAATTAAAGTTACCGTATTTATTTGAATATAAGTCGACCTTTTTTTTTTCGGAAATCGTGACCAAAGAATTTCGACCTACATTTGCGACCAAATTTCGCGACCCTACCGGGAGCATGGAGCTATCGAGTCACCGAGCCGGCGTTGCCGTAGAGCCGCGCCGCTTCTCGTTTCAAAAAGCTTTTGGTGACCGGAAACAACCAAAACAGCAGCAGCCGACGGCCCGTCCGCGGTAGCCGCGCGGCTGCCGCTAGCGCACGCATCCTTCGGGCGTCGGGTTTCGCCATCGCGCCTGTAGCGTTCCCCTCACTGGGCAACGGGGAAGGGGAGGGAGAGGAACGCGATGCGCCATTCACTTTGCCCTCCATCCTCGCAAACGCGCAAACAAAAAAGAAAAAAGGAGGTTACTGTTGTTTTTTGCTTAAGGCGGCTCGACTCGCGGCGTTGCTTGCGTCTTTGTATTTTGTCTTTCGTCGCTTCGCCCGTCTCCACCTTCTTTCGTTTCTTCTTGTGGTCATTTTACAGCGGTGTGAGTGAGGTATTGTTACGAATTTGCGAGGATGTCTATCAAGCTGACGAAGCTTCGGACGACGATGACATGTCCAGAAGTTCTGACGGTGATTAAGTTTTTTGCATCGCCCCGTGATTTAGCTGCGAGTGCTGTAAATAAAGGTTTGTTTATTTCTCTTGCCCAACTTTTCCCCTGTTCTTCAAAATAAAAAAGGTCGACCTATATTTGAATTTTTTTTTTTATTATTCTCGGTGGGTTCAATAAATACGGGTCGACCTATTTTCGTGGTCTACCTATTTTCGAGTAAATACGGTACGTCCCACGGAACTCCAAATAAAACGTAAAGTTACGTCCGACGTATCTTTACCCCAAAGTTTCAAGTTACGTCCGACATAACCCAATGTGAAAAGTTACGTCCGACGGAACTCGAGATAAAAAAAATAAAGTTACCCCAACCCACTGCCCGTTTCGACCTGGATGAGTTTCGTACCGGCGTAGGTCGTGACCGGTACCGGCACGCATTCGTGCAATTATTATTACTACACGCGTTCGTGTAATTACACACGAGCAACACAATTTTTCTAGATCACGGCACATATAGGGGCTTTAGACAAGACGATGGGCCCTCAATCTGCCCTATAAACCAACACGGTCCAACACTGATGTCTCAGGCTCGCAGCATGCGTGCTGAGAAGTTAACATCGTACATCGTTTTCAAGCATGGCCCCTCGTTCATCGGCTCGATTTACATTTTCGGTAAATGACAAACCGTGATGAAGAACAATTATTCTAGCTCAAAATTGTCACGAACACTTGGCACGCATGCTTTCACTGAAGCGCACCTAACTTAATTTAAAAGTAGAACAGAAAGGGGACGAGATTCGCTTACCGCTTCACGGAGAGACAGACACCTTCGGATCCTAGGCCTACCGGACGAACTTCGAAGTCGTCGACGGTCCGTGGATCGGACGAGGAAAGCAGCCCGCGCTGCGCTGACCCAGGCTGACCACACCTGGGTGAAATATGAGAGGCGCCGTCGAGTTGAGAACCAGAGTCGCAGTAGAAACGGACCGCCAAACATCTGTTCCGTACAACGTGCAACGAGCCGACGTCTCCCAAGCAGCTACGCCAAGCCATCTTCTCCGCGACGACGGGAAGCGGGGAAGCCGAGCAGCGGAAGCGGAAGTCACTGGGCGGCCGCTTTACGTTTCGCTTTTAGCCGACGCCGGTTTCGGTTGCGGACTCGTGGGGTTGTAGCTGGTTGCGACGAGAGGAGCCACGAAAAGGCGCCGTGTTGGCCGTGTACGAGTCACGGTACGAGCAACGGGCCGTTTGCCGCTGTCGACCGGTGACGCGGCATCCTCGGCTTGGTGTCACGATTGGTTTGTTGCCGTGCACGTTGGCTTTGCTATGCGGTACGGCTGGAGCGGCTGTCGAATAATTGTGGTACACATTATTCGAGACAGTCGCCCCAAGACGTCGCCGTGAAGAGTTGACCGAGGAATTCGTGTGAGCTCAACGTCGGTCTATGTTCCGTTTCGACATGTATGGTATATGTAACGATACCGGTGGAAAATGATGGACGTTTTTGTTGGAAGATGGCGGTCGCCTTTCTGGATGTATGATTTGGTGATACCGGTGGTCTTGAGGTATAAGCGTTGTGTTGGAAAGAGGTCGGTCGCCTACGTCATCGGACGCAAAATCATACCAGCCGCACCGAATCATATCGGCAAGCAAACTGGCTGCCAGTATAGACAGACGCGGAGCCAGAGCGGTGCCGGTATCTCCAGTTATGCAGAACGCCAAACCAAACTAGCTGCATCCATAGTAACAAGAAATTAAAGTTGGCGTCATACCAGTACTGTACAAGCAGCAGGTATGTTTCTTGTACGTTTTTCCAAGAGGGCTGGATTTAGGCAGCTAAAGCCTTATGTGCGCATGCTCAGTAGTATTCGTCCGCCTTCGCGAATAAATAAAAAGGTCAGCGCCTACTCGGCATTGCCTTCTTGGTCTTTGATTTTCAGATATTTATGTACGTCTTGCACGTTTTTCTGGTGGTTATAGTTACCGACCATACAAATAAATTGTGTTTTCTTTTCGTTATTCTTCTGTACGCGATGTTTCCTGTTTTGCTGAACTTGCTATATTAAACTGCTGAATTGCCTGATTATGTTACTCCAGTTTCTATTTGAAGTTCTTATTATTTTCGAAAGGAGCAAGTAATTAATGTAATTTTTTTACCAATATTTATAAACAAATTACATTACAAGAGTTTGCAGCAAAAATGTTACGTGAAATTAAAAAAAAAATCACTTCAAAAAGTGACGCATAACAAGTAATTTGTTACTTGTAACGGGTTACTTTCCACGTATGACTGCGCCCCAGCATTATGGGTGTCGCACTGCTCGCGCTTTGCTAACAAAATATTATTATGCAAAACTCGTTCTAAAATGTTTTTTTTTTAAGTCAATAAAACTCAAGCTTGAAAACGAGTAACAGGAACAAAAATGCTGTATCTATGACATTACTCAAAGCCTTTCCAAATGCCTAGCATTCACCCCGTTTTTGCTCACTTGCACCCGGAACTGAAGTTGGTCGTACACGTTCCACACCCCACCGATCGGATTGTACGTGAATTTCCACTTGAACTGCCGGTCAGCGCCTCTGTAATGGCGACCGCTTCCTGCCGCTGCTGAGTCCTGCACCCCGGTTTTACAGCCGCGACTGTCGTGTCCCAGCGCGGGACAATGGCAGGGACGTCGTGACTCTACAGCCGCCATCAGGCTAATCATGTTTATAGAGGGCGCAAGGACCCAGCTCGAGAAGGAGAGAAAGACGAAGTGGCATCTGGTGGCCGAGAATTCTAGATGTGGCAAAGATGTTGCAATGAAAGAAGTGAGAATACAATATCCCCCCCTTGTTAAGAAAAGAAGAGAAAGAGAAAGAGGAAAGAGGAAAGAAGTAGACACAAAACAAACGCAATACAAATTACATAGGACTCAATGCATTATACAAAGTATGATAGACAAGAATGAATAAATGTTCAATAACCTCAATTGAAATCAGCACGGTTTGTACATACTAATATACGCAGAGTAATTGCAAGCTTTGTACAACAATTGACACAGACAAACGATACGAAACCTTATAAGCATTAGGCATTTGTAAATAATACTATCAAAAAGAAATTCCGGGCCCGGTTATAAGGATCTTTCGCATACGCAAGTGACCAGTAGATATAAAAAGTCATACACAGTGACACAAAACATTACTATGCAAAACATTCACACAGCATCGCCGAATCTCGCAGGTTTCCGCCGCTTTCCTCTAGAGCGTCTAACAGTCTCGTTTGCTGGCGCTGTTGCAGCGGTGTTAGATGCAGCCGCTGCACCATCGTTACAATGCACAGTCCTGTTGCAGATGAATCTTCGACCGGAAGTGTCCAGATCACCGTTAGGCTGGACCGGTGGATCCCGTGCGACAACACCTGAGGGCGTACACTGGGCAGGAACCTGACTGTCATCCGCGACAAGGGGCGACTAAGGAACCCAGTGAACTCTCAGGCGTCCTGATGACCGATGCTGTAACGTGTCTGAGGGCGTCGACTGTTTCTCTGGTGGAACGCGAGCGGTCACCTTGGACGCATTCCAGACTCTTCCGTCCTCTTGGCGGAATGTCCAACGTCCAACTCGTTCCACTATTTTCAACGGCTTGATGAACTTGGACTTATCGTAGCGCGTTTTTCTTGGAAGCCGGTAGCGAACGAACTGACCAACAACAATATGCGTCGGTTGGGTTCTCGTTGCTGGTCAGCGTATTTCTTGCTAGACTGTTGCCGTTGGCATACTCGTTCTCGTAGGCGTTTTATCTCCGTCACTGGGTTGCGGAGAAATTCCCGAGGTGACAGACCCAGGATATGGAGACGCGTCTTCGGTTTCCTTGCGTGGAGCAAGAGCGCTGGGGACAGACCTATTGTGGCATATTGGGTACACCGATAAACCCTTAGGTAGTCGGTGACTGCTTCTTGCAAACGACGATTCTCAGCGGCAGCGAGCTGAATGAATTTTTTAGTACTCGATTGAATCTTTCGACGAGCCCATTGGCTTGCGTATAATACACCGACGAGTAGACGTGGTTTATGCCTAGGTCTTTTAGGAAGTGGTTAAACTCTAATGACGTGAACTGTGGCCCGTTATCTTACACGAGAGAACCTGGATAACCCTCCCGAGCGAAGACTGATGACAGAAGTGTCGTCACTGAACCTCATTCAGAAAAATGATCAACAACGGTGAACCCAAAAATGTCGGTGAATAAGAGACCGGCATGCTGGATCTGCTTGTTCAAATGGACCGACAATGTCGATGGCGACTTTGGCCCATGCCCGCTCCGGAAGTGGAACTGGCTGCGAGGGTGTTGGCGAAGCATTGACAGGCTTGTCTGTCGCTTGGCACGCCGGGCAGCTTCTGATTACACTTTCGGATTGATGATCCATGGCTGGCCACCACTTGAGGTCTCGGAGCCGGCTCTTGGTCCTGACGATTCCTGGATGGCCTTCGTGAGCAATTTCAATCAGTGTATTTCTCAGTGTCGCAGGAATTACAACGTTTTCTTCTCTCAGCAGCATGTTATCTACAACTCAGAGTTCGTCACGAACATGAGAAAAAGGAACAATGTCGGTGGATAATAACTACTGCGATGGCCAGGATGAAACTGCATAGTCCATCACTTGACTTAGGATGACGTCATCTGTCGTGGCTTGCTGCAGTTGTTCTTTTGTGACGCAAGGAGTGACGAACGACACGATCTCCTCTTCAAATGGTGTCCCACCTTCCCTGTCAGTTACTGGCAAGCGTGACAGAGCATCCGCCACACGTTTGTCAGAGCCTCGCTGATACTCAACCGTGAAGTGATACATCAGCAGCCATGTGGACCATCGCGTGATGCACAGCGGGCGATGCCCTGTACCACGTGTTGACAAAAGGCAATCAGTGCCTGGTGGTCGGTATGTAATGTGAAGCGGCGACCCCATAGGAAGTTATGCCATCGCTCACATGCCCAGGGACATGCCGGGGCTTCTTTTTCTCCGACTGAATGCTATCGTTCTGCTGGAGTGAGCGTACGGGAGGAAGAAGCAACAGTATGAACTTGTACTCCGCTCGTTGCTGGAGGACAGCCCCAAGCCCATATGCGGACGCATCTGTTGCGACGATTATCGACAGGGCGGGGTCGAACATCCGCAGCACTTGACTGGACGACAAATAGAAATTTCAACCGTTTGAAGCTTTCGTTGGCCTCGGGGTCCCAAATGATTGGAACTTCTTTGCGCAGGAAGCCGGCGAAGTGGTTCCATTTTGGTCGCAAGTCTGGGAATAAATCTTGAATAGTATTCCACCAGTCCCAGTAATGACCTCAGCTGGCTAATGTCACTTGGTACTCGTGCCTGGTTGATGGTGTCGACTTATTATTTTTTGTTTAAGAGGAGCGATTCCCTGGCTGCTAACTTGGTGACCCAAGAAAAAGAGTTCTCTGACATCAAAAACGCACTTTTCATTCAAGCGTAGCCCTGCATTAGAGATGCGCTGACGAACGGCTCGGAGGTTAGCAAGATGCTCCTCGCTGGATCTGCCAAAGACAATGATGTCTTCAATGTAGAATAGCAATCCTTCACAGCCTTGTAACATTCTAGACATCGTTTGTTTGAATGTGGTTGGAGCAGAAGCCAGGCCAAAACATACTCTCTTAAATTGGAACAGGTCTTCATGTGTTACAAAGGCTGTCAGGTCTCTGCTATTTGAGTGTAGTTCCACCTGATGGTATGCAGAAGCCAGATATAATTTTGAAGAGTGGTGCGCCAACCAGGAAATTAAGCAGTTCCTCTGTGTGTGGTAGAGGAAAACTGTCAATTACAACTGCCTTGTTTGGCTCCCTGAGATCTACGCACATCCTAATTTTTCCATCCTTCTTCTGGACTACGATGATCGGCGACACGCATTCAGACGCGTCAACACGTTCAATCACGTCATTTGCTTCAAGGCGCTTAAGCTCGTCTGAAACTTGCTTGCGAACCGTAAACGGCAGACGTCGCAATTCGCATTGTACTGGTGTAACAGAAAGGCGAACTTTTACCTTGTGTACATAACCTTTGGCGTGACGAAGCTCGGAAACAAAACAAAATGGTTGTAGTTAGCGCTCAGTGACTTCGGAAGGCGTACAGCTGTAGATGTTTCAGGTGGCGCTGTTCCAGCAGCAACTTGTCGATTTCCGATATGAGGAGCACCACTTTTCGGAGAGAGTTGTGACGCGGAACTTGGTTCCCTTAGAGCAGCACGTAGTCGATCCTCCCATGACGAGGGACGCTGCTGGACTTTTTCTGGAGGGCTGTACGCTACCCCGGCACTATGTGGTACCTCGTTGGGCGATAAATCACGCCCTGATGAGAGGTCTAAGCCTTCCACATGAGTGTCGAGAGAGCGCAACACTGGTACCTAGGATGCGAAGATCCAGGGCTTGTATAGCATCAAGACCCAGGAGAGACGTGACAAAGTTTGTAACATAGACGTCCTGGTCCGATATAGCAGGAGGCTGCGTCAACGTTCTCGCAGCGAGGCCTTTGTCCGAACGCTGTGGTAAGGCCTGACTGCGCTGAGTCCAGAATTGAGCTGCGGCAGGATCGCAGATCGGCGGACCAAGCGAGGCAAAGACGCGCAGTCCCCCGACGAACTTGGAGGCCAGCAGGGACCGTCAAGCACCCCCTCGCCAAAAAGATGTCGTGTCCCAGCGCGGGACAACAGCAGGGACGTCGTGACTGAACAGCCGCCATCAGGCCAATTATGTTTATTCAGGGCGCAAGGACCCAGCTCGAGAAGGAGAGAAAGACGAAGTGGCATCCAGTGGCCGAGAATTATAGATGTGGCAAAGATGTGGCAATGAAAGAAGAGTGAGAATACAACAGCGACGTTTGCTCCTTCTTCCTCCATTCTGTAGTCCCTCCAGCGCTGGTTTCTTGGCTTTCCCTGCTTCGCTTCGTAGTGCTCGTGATGCTCGATTGGCAGCTAGTCGTTGTTTCTGCTGCTTTTTAATTTCTGCAGCCCGCCGCAGAGAAGTTTCTTTGGTACGATGGCGTTATTATTGAGCTGCTCTTCCGTAAACGGAATTTTTCTTGGTGGAATTATGATATGCACAGCGCGCAATCAGCTGCCTTAATATTAGGTATTATAAGCTTTGTAGATAAGCGCGCACGATAGCTGTTAAAAGTCAGCTCTCTAAGAGCAGTCGACGATTGGACAAGGAGCGTGCAATCATCGACTGCACGCCACGCGCGGCACGAATTTTTCCTTTGGTGCTACAGGACAGCGCGGTCACGAACCCGCTAAGAGCTGGCTCTTTCAATTCAATTACTTAAACATTACCTGGTGTAAAATATCAAAAATTTAGGAGGGTTAAGGCTGAAACGATGCCAACAATCATGCGAATGTTTCAGCCTTCGTTTCCACTTCCGGAAACTTTGCATTGAATAAACGTTTAGAGCAAAAGTATGCGATCCTCCAAGTAATTCAAGATATTCAATATATCCTAAATGTTTTGATTTAAGTGTGGTAGTTTTTTCTATTTAAATGATTTGCGTAGAAACGTTATGTGCAATTAAATATTGTTTTTGTAAAATATTGCAAACGTCTAATAATGACTCCTCCAAAATATATAAAAATTAGGGTGTTTTTTTTTTTCGAGCCTAATATTTTAGACCCTATTTAGTTACAGCATGCTTGAACCGTTAGATGTGCGCAATTTTCTTAATCGATCGTTTTTAAATTTTTCTAATAAATATAGCTCATAATAATGTATGGATGTGTAAGTAAACTTTAATTTATAAACACACATTCGCTACACTTTACTCTGTGCCAAAGAATGCCAAGAAATGCCTCCCGTATTTAGTCAAACTAATTAAGTGGATGCATTTTCTACACTCCACAACACCGGAACAAGTAATTGCCTGTTTTCACTGTTTTTCTTCTTCAAGCATTCACGAACTGTCATCGAAAAAACTCTATTTGTGGAAATTGCTCGGTTGGAGTACTAAACTTAGTGCTAACTGTTGGCTTCCCTCGGTCGTTTTCCGAAGTAACATGCGAAAAAGCCAGATAATATTAGATACCCCACACTTCGGGTTATTCTCGACTAAAACATCCATATTACGCTATTTGTGAACTTGTACAGAGCGCTTGAAATCACCTAGATCTAATTACTTCTCAAGAAAACATTGTTTAACAAATATTTAAGCTTAAAGGACACATGAAAAGAAAAACAAATTTTTTTTTAAACGGCTTAGATGGAAAAAGGATGTCATAAAACGATTTTACAACGAAGAAAAAAAATTTTTAGAGCTATATTTACGGCGCAATACGAATTTGTAGTTGGCGCCTGCGGGCCCCGCGGAAAAGTGGCCCATATTTATCACGTGACTGGCCCTTATTTATCACGTGGTGCCTGCGCTCTTTCGAAAGCTTTCTATGGTCTTTGAAAGTTACTTATTTTCTTCATTTTTTTGTTGCACTTATTCTGTAACAGAATATTTTGACTTTTGAGAAACTTCAAGTATAAGAAAATCATCACTTCCGTTTTGACGCTTACGAAACCAAACAAAGTCCGCCATTTTTTCTGCGAAGGGGCGCGGAGCTGACGGAGCGCGGTCGGCGCGGTGTTGTTTTTGACATGCCGGTTCAACGAAAGCGACGCCGCTGCTCGACGAAAGGCTGCAGTTCTCGTGATCGTGAGCAGGAGGATTTCAGTAAACATGCGGTACCGGCGGACGAGCATTTGAGAGCGATCTGGTTAGAGGCGATCGGGCGTACGCCTGGCACGTCTGGCGAGAAGAATGTCCGGGTGTGCTCTCGTCACTTCGCCCCGGAGGCCTTCGAGCCACGCAGCAAGCGAACCCAACGCGTGACTTTAAAGCCAAATCGCATCTCGTCACTGGACAAATCTAAACGATTTGTCGAGTGACGAGACGGGCGACGAGAACCCGCTGTCGTGCGTCAAGGCAAACCGCACGAGAAGCGTATCGCTGGCCTCGGAGCTTTCCGCGGGGGGGGGGGGGGGAGGGGGGGGTTTGGGGGGGGGGGGGTTCGCTGGTCTGCGAGGCGTGTCCTCGTAGGGGCAAAGCCCGAGCTGCCTGCTCCGGTCGACGAGTCTGCGCTTCAACTCGGGATCTATCGTAAAAGACGCGGAGCAGACTACCACCTCTTCCATCACCAGCACGACCAGCACACAAACCCAACAACCAACGTTGCCAACAACACAACGCGCGCCGAAGTTGAACGGAAGTGGCACCTTGTTTAGCCGAGCAGCCAAGCCAATCCAAGCGGCTTACCTCTCCTCCCCGTGGAGCGCACAGGCGCGAGAGAGAAAAGTGGAAAGGAGGAGCGTTACACCGCGCTTGACAAAAAATCATCTCGCGCCGTAAATATAGCTCTAAAAATTTTTTTTATTCGTTGTAAAATCGTTTTATGACATCTTTTTTTCCATCTAAGCCGTTTAAAAAAAATGTTTTTTTCTTTGCATGTGTCCTTTAATGCATCTTGCAATTACGCATTCCTTTCGAATACTCAATCGAGACTTTTGCCATGCCGGCTGCGCAAGCTCTTATTATTATTTTTTTTTTTTTGTGATTGCAACGGACTTGGCAGAATACCATACTGTTTCCGGTGTAGGATGTATTTCGATCCTACACAAATGCCTTTGATATCTGGCCTTCTAGCTTTGATCCATTATCTCATCAAATGTCACGACGTAAAGTGGCTTGGAATCCGGTGCAGTTTATTAAAACTCGATAATCATCTGGCGTGTCTCCACTCCAACCCTTTTTTTTTCTTTTTGTTTCTGCAGCTGTAGAGGGCGCTTCTACGCCGACAACCCAAGATTAAGTGGATAATGGCTTTTTCAGGTATGAAAGCATCATATTTGTCCAAGTTTCTTGCCTAATTCTTTTAGAACTTTCTTCCTGGAAAGGAGAAAAAAGTCAACGAAATCTAAAGTCTTTCTAAGCAATACCAGCCTCGGCAACTTTGCATTTACTTCGCTAATATTATCCTGTTTAATAATTATACCAAAACGACTAGGAGGAATATTTTAACGTTTAATTTTCGTATTTTTCCATAGCAAAATGTTTTTTTCTACTTCTACTCTAACCTTCTATAAGGCGTCTTCACTGCAATAATTGCGAAAAAATGTATATTACAAGAACGTAAAGTACTCTTCCAGTCAATACAACCTCGCCAGGAAGAAAAGACAAAAAAGGCACACACTGAAATATTGAATTTTTGTTTCAGCGTAACTTACCCTTTTTTAATTGAATCAAATCTAACTGCCCTTAGAATTGGGATAACAATGAAGCATGCAGATCCTACAGGAAGAGGTTACACTTTAACCGATATGTTTTCGGAGTTTTTGTTTCATTACTCACATCTACGTGGATTGTAAAGGTCATGCTACAAATAAAGGTACGTTCTATGTTTTATGTTGTCATGGTGAATGAGTATCGATCCTAGAGCTCTAAACTCGAGAAACACAACCCTGGAGCCAGAAGTTTGAGGAGCGTACCAATTGAATTTTGGAAACAAAAACGCTGCGTGATCGTCGGCAGTGAGTAATCGGCGCGCTCCGTAAAGTCTGTTCCCAAGTTTGAGTTTGACGTTTATCTGGCCTTATACTCTGTTCCAGCGTTTCAGAATAACTTTCCAAACGGCCAGGGCTACGGTCCCAGTGAGCCAATCAAAACGTCGCCAGGTAACACGCGACTAAATTCTACCTCATACATTTTGCGGAGTGCCAGCAAAGCCACGGGCGGGAGAGAGAGAAAAGTCGCTCTAGTAGGAATTTTGAGCGGAGGGCTAATCTTCTAGAGAAAGAATTGCGACGTCCACACTTCGTCTCAGCAAAAGTTCGACCGCAGTCGTACGCACACACATATACAACCACGAACACACACATTAAAGTTCAAGTCACTGGGCTTTCCCTGCATATGAGTAGCCTAACGATGATTGAATAAGCAAAGAAACATCTTTAACACTTGAAGTTGCAATTTCTAGACTGTTTGATTGGTCCCATTGGCTCGCAGCTTTGGCTGCGTCCGAACTTAAAGTTAAGCAAAAATAGGGAACGCAAAAGGGACTCCCAGTTAGAGGGGAGTTCCTTCTTGCCTTCTTTTGCAGCTGCTTTACTAACGCCCCGCCCCAGCACCTATGGTAAGGGCTGACACGTGCCTCGCCTTCATTATCTGATTGGCTCGAAAGGTCCTTAACTTTTGCTTTTTGGCAAGGTACGGTGAAGTAATGTATAAATACGTAGGACTTGTTCTGAAGCGAAGGCCATTGGACTCTCTTTAACAAAAAAATACTAATCGGGGTAATTCATAACCACCCAAGAACAAATGTCGTGGCAGAGACAGAGCTCGACTCGACATAGAATAGATAGAAAATATTCTAGGACATATATGTTTGGTTCCGTGATGACCTAGTTAAACCCGGCTTAGATGGTACACTGCGAGACACAGTCAGCATAAAAATATAATGGGTGGTGTGTAGAATATCGTCTATACAATATTTCCTCATTAAAGGCTAGCCAAACTGGTTCGTCCAGAGCCTAACCTACTACACATATGGTGGCATAAAAGGCCTATCCCTCAAGAGCGATTTGAAACGTCCGTGAAAACCGACAGCCCGCAGTGCACACTCCGTTTATTTATTCTACCATAAACAAGCTTCAAAATGCGTACAGTTACATAATAACACGCCAATATGTCCGCAGAAATGCATGAGGTTATGTGACCGAAACTCGATGTTAAATACTGTTGAGTTTGAAAAAAAATCCATTTTGCGTTGAACCACGAATTGTACCATTTTTTTATCAAGCCGACGCTGGCACATTCCAATAGAGTAGTTATATATTGTTTACATATTTTACCTCCATGCAAAAATGCAGCATATAATTTCCGCGCTTTTATGTTTTGTCGCGTGACGTGCGCTACACAACCGTATTTTCAAACATGAATTTGCCATTTTTTTAATTTATTTCGAAAGATCAAGTGTCAGGCACTAAATATTGCGCCTTCGGTTGTGTACCGAATGAGCACGTTTCTCCCGATTTAGTGACTTAAAGCCAGTTCCTTAATGCTAAAGCGAAAACAAAAACGCGGCCATGCCTCTATTGGTGCTCTAAGTGTTCTGTTCTGTATTGGTATGTGTGCACTTCTTGTGAGTGGGGGCATCAGTTGAAATGAATAGGACGTTACCGAGCAAGGGTGAGATATGAGGGAATCTACGCACTGAACGGATCTGCGCTTTCGGGTCCATCAACGTAATGTAAGGACATCGATCGTGCGGTTCATTTCTGAAGATCAATGACATTCTCATTTTGGTAGCTTACTGAATCTAGGCAATGGAATCGTCTTCATAGAAAGCAGCGGCCAAGCGGTTTGAAACGTAAAAGAAAATATTTTATTTTTATCTGGACAGTCATAAGAAACAAGAGCATGGAACTAGTGTTTCTAACCTGTCTTATTCTGTCTCAAGTGTGCAGGTGCCAGATGTGCTAGTAAACAAATACAATGTTGGGAATTAAATGAATCATTTTATGTGACAAGAGGGACGCTGTACGCTGTAAAATTTCTGTTTTGGGTCAGGTTTTATTTTATGTGATGAATATTGTGTGCTATGTTTATCAGTTTAGCAAAACGTATAGTTCTTTGAAACGTTTTACTCTTGTGTTATTCTTTATCATTTTTACATACTTTTTTCACACGCTTTAAAGGCGTATATTATCAAATTATCCCTCTCGGAGGTTTATTGTGTTAAATTTTGAGGATTGTGCAATTTTGGTACGTTATATTTTGTGCTAATTAGATATCGAATCCTTAGTACCATCAAATTTCCGTTCAAGGATGGTAGCTTTCAAGTATCGGGTGGTCAGTCTTGAATTCTTTTATATAAGCGTACTGCAAAACCCTTCATTTTCGCGGCCCCTATATCTCGCTAATCAGTCAAAGAGGACATAATCACGGCCACTAAGTTTCGCGAATTCCAGACGCCTGCATTGAAACGTTTAAGGACCAAACTTTTCGCGTAAGCTTAAACTTCGAGAGTTTTTCAATTCGCGAAATTCGAAAACATTAAGGGCTCGCCAGCATTAAGGGATTTACAGTATTTATTGTTAACGTCGCGGCGACACATATTCTTGGTCACGTTCGTGGCTAAATTAGCATTGGTAAATGGATTACGATGTGGAAGGTATTAAAATCGTATATCGCCTTCATGATGTTGAAGAGAGCAGTGCAATGCTCTAAATGTTTTGAAACACAGGAGATGGTTCTGAAGCCGCAAATCCTTGCTTTCTTCTAAACCTTGCCACATAACCTCTCTTTTTAGTGCAGCCTGTCGATGAGCTGTCTGTCGTGGTGCCTGTTGGTATTTAGAGCCACACGATGCTAGTGCTGCTTGTCGATGAGTATACAATGGACCAAATAACATTACGAAGTCGCCTTGCGCCCGGTCTGCTTTTGGCCGATCGGTGTTTGGTTAACTCTGCAGCTGAGGTCCAGGAGCAGGAGGCCAAACCATGTTTGTAATTTTTTTTCCCGTAACCACCTGACATTGCACACTATATTTTGCCTATTTTATTTGGACGAGAAACTACTAACTATATTAATGTGAGTTCTGAAGCACATTGATTGATACATAATAGGTTTCGTGTTAAGCAGTTACTAATACTTACACACCTACAAGGGTATGGACCAAAAGCTAATTGAAAGTTGTTAGGATTAGTCAAATATACGTCACGTATCAAATCAGACCGCATTGCAAACAGAACGAATTCAAAAGACCACAGATCAAGCCAACTCTAGACAAGATAGCCCAGTGTTTATATACTAAGTCTAAGAAAGAACGCGTGCGCCAAGCTATTCCAGAAATGAATGTTTTATGCTGTGATTTTATACACCGCATCTAAAAGGCAACACTTTCAATACCTAATATTATGTTGAACGAGCGTAGAAACTTTGCAGTAGAGATTGCACTGTTATTGATTACATTGTTTGAAGTATGAAAATTAAAGTAACGGCTTATCGAAAGCCGCATATTTATTTAGAGTCCCCGTCTCATGGGATACCGTAAATATCCCAGTTCAAAAGCCACACGCCGAAAACATAAACCAAAACACACCGTGAAAAAAAGAAAAAAAAAGAACAGCAACACACTGGAAAGACGTGAAGCGATGGTGGGCTATGGAGCGGCGGTGCGCTTCTACGCTGATTTTGAGACATCCCGGCAACTTGACAGTGAACGATAGGGAGAATCAGGTGCTTAAACTAGCAATTTTGAAGACGCGGAAAGGCTCTCTCGACGCAAGATAAAACCGACACCACACCTACTCTTACTCTGCCCCAGTGAGTGTAGGACTTCTCTTACTACTATTCGCCTCGATGAATGACACAACGCACTGCTTCAACAACGCCTGTTAATTAATTGACAGTTATCGACACTCACCGCCTTTTATCCGTGGCGGCGGTGGTCATTTCCAAGTCTCGGGGGAAATGACCAGAGACGATCTAACATGCGGGCATCCTGGTTCAATGATTGGGGTCACCATGTTTCCCATACCTCCCCCTTTCCAAGAAACAAGTAAGGAGCGACCGGGGACGTAAAAACATGAGGCCATTACGGGGCGCAAGTATGTGGCTGCGCCCAACAAGAACACCAGCCTAACTGCAATACGGGAGGACGCGGTTACTTTTTGTTTCAACCCCCCCCCCCCCCCACACCCCAAACCAAACAAAACTGAAAGGGGAAGTACTATAATGCACTTTGCGCACGCACTCCAACGTTCGCCCTATTCAATGCCGTCGCAAGTTGTAAAGCGGCAAAGGCGTTTTCGAATCTTCCCGAGAGGCGGTCCGGATCGTTGCCTTCCGGGACCTGTTTAACATCTGCCTCTTCAGGCTCATGAAAAGCTTTTAGATAGGCTATATGAATAGACCCACACACTTTCCCAGATTCGCAACCCAGCCCCACGTGAAAAAAAAAAAAAATTTAAAAGCTTCTCGCGAACGCGGTATTGGCACACTCATCTCTTTTCTAAAGATTCCGTGAATCGTCTAACAGAATCACTCGGCGGCTGGATTCGCCTAAGCACCAGATCTCTCATCTTGAACGGCTTATTTCGTCTCCCCCTCTTCTACTACTTTGCCTGCTGCAGTCCCGAAATGACGAGGCTTTACGATAACTCTTCCAAGTTCTCTGTGAAGGACTTCCACAGATGTTCTGCGGACTGCGTAGTGGTTCGCTGCATGCTTGCTGAATTTGTACAAAGTAGATTATTTCATTGGAAAAACGCGAGTTCTTTTTTTTTTTTTCTTTCTTAAGTTAAATTAATTTGGAGTAAAACCCGTGAACCGGTTTATTGTCGTGAGGGTAGTAAATGCCGTTTCTGCAAGTTCTGCTCCCCAGTCTTTGTGTCGCTCTGTGTGCGCTACAAGCATCGAGTTGAAGTTACTTATGACTCTCCGTAATATTCGCTTGAGATTATATTGCGAATTTCGTTCGTGCCGTATCCTTTGCGCTTTGTACGCATTCAGGAACAACTTTTTGTTTTGAAAATGAGAAGCGTTTTTTTGCAATAAGCGTTCAGGCAAACCGAAATTGCGCGACCGTCTCAAGAAGACAGTTCCAGATTTGCATAGGGTCGAGCTTCCGCACAAAAAAAACAAACAAACATTTTGGCCTACTTTGCGAAGTGGTCAAACATTGATTGCCGCGTAGACTACGAGGAAAAGAACCGACAACGTCATAGGCAACATACTCCCAGGGGTACTTGCTCTATGCCGACAGCATTTCAACTGGTTTTTGGTTGGCCACCTCCTTGTTTCGCCCTCCTACATGCCGTACAGCCACGTGCATACCTCTATACATCCTGCCTCATGCCTTCCCATGGTTTATTTTGGAATAACTTTTATAATGTGTGTTCCCACGTACTGCTGCTACCCGCTAGGGCAGAATCGTAAATATATCTTATGAAGAACGGACTCAGTTTGCGAAGAAACCCGGCGGCTCGCCGGACTGGTGAGCCGCCGTGTTTCTCGCCAGCAAGTGGGATGTTCCGTAGCAGGATGTCGTCTCCGCTAAGAAAGTATAAGTCGAAGTGTCCTGGGACTCGCGGAGTCGGCCGTTCTTTCCTCTCCCAGTAGCTGTGCAACCTTATGACGAACTCCGTCAGACAGGGGGGCCGCCCGAAGTTCCTCCCTGCTGACCAGGGTTCCCCACCGCGAATTCGGCGTGATGGGCATCACATTGAACAGTGCCGTGAAGTTGGGATCCACCTGCATTTTTTGCCCGAGGAGGGGAACACGGTACATCGGATCTGCCACATGGTTAGTCACACCACGCTTTATTAAGCAAAGTACATGTGACGCTTTAGCGTAGAGCCCATCCAGCGAGACGTCCAGCAGTGTTTTGAAGCCATTTGAGCTTTGAGAAAGTCTTGTAGCTAGTTTGGATGCGAAACGCAACGCTGTTAAGGTACAGACAACCTTTTAAGCTGGAAAAGAACCACCAGACATTCTTTTTCGGTCTTTGAATAGTTACACTCTGCTGATGCGTGCGTACTAGTGGCGAACGCCACCGTTCCTGCAAAATGACCACTCCAAAACCGTAATCGCTTGGGTCGTCCAACAAGGTGAAGGGACGATTCAAATCGGGTAGATTTAGACACGTGTTTTTTTTTTTGTTTTTTTTTGTCCCCGCCTTACACAGCCATGCAGATACGGCGTATTGCTGTGGTCCCTAAGACAACTAACGCTTTCATGAAGAATATGTTTCAGAGGCTCCGTTATATCGGCGCAGTGTGTGATGAAATCTCTATTAAAACGAATCATCCTGAAATATATATGTAGGCTCTTAACCAAGGCATCACATACACGTTGAAATGAACGTCGAAAAAACTTCGATAGTGTCAGTGACCGCACGTAAAACGAACGCCAAAAGTGTGGACGTTATAACCCCTTCGATTTAAAATATAAAGCATAATGTCTGTACAAAAGGTTCGGTTTTACATCGACATAGCGTCCAATTTAACGATCCTAAATCATCGACTGCATATCTTAATTGGGCAGGATGCCAAATGATACCGTTATGACAGGGTTACAAAAAGCTCCCATTTAACGACCATAAAAAAGTCTAATGAACGTCTAAATTCACCAGGATGGCAATAGAAAACGTTATAGCAATGTTTCCAAGACAAAAACGTATCACGTTACGTAATAAGAAAGCGGTAGGACGTCCAGTCGACGTAATATTCGTACGGCTGGTTGAATATGGAATGTATACTCGGAGTCTAGAAAATGTCTGAAAAGTACATTAGGTCCTCTGGAGACACTGAATCAATATACAAAAAACGTAAAGACGGCATCGCACAACCTTAAAATGCCATAAAAAATCAGGCCGACGTTTCATAAAAAAAAACTAAAAACGTATATTTAGATCGCCTAAATCTTCCCTTACTTCAACTGGCGACGTTATGTTATTGTGCTACTAACATTACCCAATGCATGCAAAACAAATGATAGAACCTAAAATTGGTTTTAGTTTCACAGGGTGTCCTACACACGACCCAAATAAGGCATTTGAAAAAAAAATAAAATATTTGTTTTTCTGGATGTAGAAAATGTATTTTCACAGCATTTTATATCCGTTTATCCAAAAAAGCAATGTTTGCGCGCAGCTGAGAAGAAGATACACGTGCACTATGACGAGAAATAAAATTCCGATTGGGATACAACGTAGAAGCAGCCACGAATATTAATATTTTCTATCAAAGGTTATAAGATCGCACCTGGCTGCGAACACACCAGTCGCTGGATAAAGGGTACAAGGGGTTTCAATTAATAAGTGCTTGATTAGCTTCTTGCAAGTTTCAAGGAACTCCTTCCGGAGGAGGGGTGGAGGATAAGTGGAGAAGGAGGGACTTGGAAGTACCCCCGAATCACTGGCGGGCTGTTAGCGGTAACAGTGTCTGGAAGGGAACGTATTGTTTTGCAAGGTTCGTATAGTTGCGCCTAGCACCGCACAAGTAATAGCTGCTTCCTGAAGCAACAAGCGCGAACCGTTCTTATTCCACGTAATGACACAACATCAACAGACTTGACGCCACCAGTCTGGGGCTCACAAGTCCTTCTAAATGTCGTACTAGACAAGACAAAATAATAAATATTTTGTATAATTTATGAGTACATAAATATAGGCAGGTGTAGGAATTGTATATATGTTAAACTGCTTTACATCTTTGCGAAAAGAAAATAAATATAAAACTTCGTTCGCTCTGGGTGTTTTCCGGTGAAATTGATTACGGCGCGCAATACTTCAAGAAAGCTTCTTCTGCAACCAAGAACAATCACTTCACTAACCAATCTTGATGAAATTTTATTATTACGTTA
The DNA here is from genome assembly GCA_013358835.2 of Ixodes persulcatus. NCBI lineage: Eukaryota > Metazoa > Arthropoda > Arachnida > Ixodida > Ixodidae > Ixodes > Ixodes persulcatus. The sequence continues at coordinate 824,634 of JABSTQ010011205.1, forward strand.
CACCATTATGCATTACACAATACAAGGTTTCCTGTTCTAATTAAAAACATGAAACCAGGCATTTTTTGCTTCGGTTCGTGAAAAAAAAAATAAATCATCGTAAATCAAGAAAATCGGAAATAACCAATGGCACATAGATATACTTTTGCGTACGGAGTGGAGTTTACATTTGAACACCCTTAGGTGATACGTACTCGCCAAATGCCTTAATAAACGCAGGAGAGGAGAGTCGACTGTATTGCTGAAATCGCACTTTGAGCTTTTTTTCTCGACGTGTCTCGAAATAATTACTAGTGATCTAGTGTTTTAACGCGGGAAGCTATATCACAGATGAATACGTTAAAATTTGTAGACTAAAAATGACAAGGATGGCAGAAAATGCACATAATTTCAAGGAAGTGAAAGTGGCCTGGACGCAAACTCGACAGCTGAACTGGCAATATGAGTAGTGGAATGATGAATCGTTTACAGTCTATACACCAACAACGATCTTGGGGGCTTCAAGCGTGGTGGCAAAACCAAGAAAGAGGGTTATTTCCTAATCTCCGTTGTCTCACGATGAAGAAAGGAAACAGGAACCAGCGACTGGCTGACCCATTATTTTACTGTTCGACCTCGCGAGGTTGAAGATTTCATCTCTTTTCGCTAACAGTTTGCTTTGAATCCATAAAACAAAAACAAAAATGTCTACATTGAGAGTTTTACTCTAACCTGTGCGAACACCAGGAATCGAATTAAGGTTTAATTTGGATATATGAATACAGCCAGAATGCTGTATTCATATAGTGGCGCTTTGCGGCCACGACGGCCGCAAAGCGGCTCTACGCGCGCCTACGCGCGCCTTGTGAACCTCGCACAAAAATAAAGGTGGGGGCTTGGTGCAGTAGGAGGGCAAGGAGGATCACCCTCGATGGAAAAGAGGAGCTCGCGGGGAGAGGTTAATTTGCACTACCTTTCAGTATAAAGCGGTCTTAGGTCCATCCGGGTATCTGATGACAGAGCGATTTGATCAGGCCCGCCTTGGTTGAACCCCGAAGCGGACCGACAGGCTATTTCTCGTTCGGGCGTTACGGGGCTCGACTCCGAAGCGGTGCAACTGTGTGTCTAATGCTCAAAAGAGACTTATCAGGCCCGCCATAACTCAACGCCAAAGCAGTCCGACAGGCTACCTCTCGTTCCGGCCTCCGGGGGCTCGACGCCGACGTGGTCCAACCGCGTGTCTGATGACCGAGAGTGATTTGAGCAGACTCGCCGTGTTTCAACGCCGAAGCTGTCGGACAGGCCATTGCTCGTTCAGTCATCCCGTGGCCACACGACGAAGCGGTCCAACCGTTTATCTGATGACCAACAGTGATTTGATCAGTGGCATCGGGGTTCTACGCGGAAGCGGAGAAACCAAGTGTCTCATGACTGAGAACGTACTCAGCGTGTCTGCGGAGATACGAGATCCGTCAGTGCCACCGGTGTCGTCATAAGCGCGAGAATCCGCAAAAATGACACCCTTAACGGGCCTCCCGCCGTCCGAATTAGCTGCGGATGCGCCGATTACCTAATGATGATACTTCACGGGCTAATGACAATCTTGAAATGACAGCCGGCAGCGATGACTGGAACTTCGGGAGCACGTTTTTCACGTTGCCGGCAGGTTAAAGATATTTATTACCGCCGTCGCCAGCCGTTTCTCTGCATCCAGGTCAGGGCTCGGCGCTGCAGTCCCTTTGGGCATTTCCTGGTTGATCGCACTAGGATTAGCTGAACCAGGTCTAGGTTTCATCGTCGCCTCTGAACAATGAGGAGGAGGCTGTGCATATTTTTTTCTTGGGTGTCTTATCAGGCCCGCCACTTTCTGCGTGAACTAAGACCACGTCTCGTTGAAAAGTTCTGGTTTTGAGTGCTCGTGCTCGAAGCATTCGCGAAATTAATACATGTAAAGATCAAGCGCTCGGGAAGCGGTGCAGTAGGCAGATCTGTTCAACTTACTGTGGCTTGCGCACTCCTGGGAATGTCTGGACAAAGACATTTTGATTCGGTGTTTTTATTTTGTGGTTGAGGAAGTACGTACTGAAGTTCTGAAAAAATATTGTTGGTGGGTTGCCAATGCAGCCTTTCTCATCTCATCGAAATCCCTAAGACTATGCTCACTGAGATTTGGGCGGGTAGAAGTGTGGGTGGGTCTGACGAATAGCCCATGATACCTTCTTGTCAAGTGGGGACGCCGTGTCCGCGAGGTCATATATCCCTTGTGAGGCCCTTACAAACTTTATGAGAGACTCTGATGGGTTTTGAGTTCGAGCGCGTAGCTCGTCTGTATCCCGATATTATAATCGCGAGGTCAAAACTCCATTCTGATCCGCGCAACAAAATTATTCATACTCGATTATTTTGCTCGTCTATTTCTCCAAAGCGCTGCTCTGCCAGTCAGTGCGACCGGCGAGAGACGAGTGAGCACTCTCTCATCGTTCTTATCTGACACCGCTTGGTAAAATTGAAGTTCCGAGAAAAATGAACACATTGAATTTCTTCCTGAGTACCCCCAAAAGGCCGGAAACCTAAGCGAGATCCGTAGGTAGTCTTTGCGTGCGGGGGGCGGAAGGCGAGTAGTGGGTCCTGAGCGCGATGTCTGCTCCCGCTATAACTGAAGAAGCATGGCCATGGACATTTTTAGTTCTGCTAGACTCCCCATTGAGGATACGCGTGCTCGGACAGAGAGTGCAAGCTTATCGTGCGGTTTCATGTCGCTGGTGGCGTTAAGCTTCTCCGCGAGGGCGCCGAGTGGAATATCGTTATCATCACTCCCGTTTTTGTCGGCGTCCTCTGCAGACGGCATTTTCAAGCAGTGAAGAGCGGGGGGGCTCCGAAGGTAACGACAGCCTAGGGCAGGATGCGCTGCCTCCCCTTCAGAGTAATAACAATGAACGACCTCAACGACACGAAGGTCGAGCGGAAGCGCAGAAAGAAAAGCACTGCGGTTCGCTCGAGTGGATAAAAAAAAACAAAAACGCCCCTGAAGTGTAGCCAAATATGCACATCTTTAAACGGGAAACTTACTCTTTAAAATGCAAAAAAAACTAACCCAGTTCCCATAATATCTGCATGCGAGGAACGTCATACGTATAGACGCCAGTGCAAGATTTTCTTTGCTTCTATCGGGCTCGGAGAAGGCCGCATTGCACAGGTTTAACAACACATCCTCGTTTATTGAATCCTATGGCCATGCGCCGCGACCCAAAGTGTCCCCGCACATACACTGCGCCGTCCTTTTATTTGCGGAGGTGCGCCGTTCGCGTGGCCCATTGGACTTGCCCATCTCGCGGTGGAAATTACCACACCTGTTCATACATCGGGGCACCCTGATCTAATGCTTTGTATGACCAGGCTGCCAACACAAGCCAGTGAACAAAGTTGAGAAAGACTCAACACCAAACCGTTCCGCCAAACGGATCCATTTGATATCAAGGAAACTTCGACGGGATTGCCTAACTTTATGATCAAGATATGGTTGCTGCAGGTGGAGTTTCCAAAAAAGACTCGAGGCTTCAGCTGCCAACCTTAGCCTCCTTCCGTAAAAAAAGCAAGACTTTGAAATTACACGAGGATGCCTAGTGGGCCCAGCTGCCAGAAGACGCAAAAAGGCTGACGAGTCTAGGCACCTGGACTCGGTGTTATGGGGCATCCGCAGCAGCAGTCTTGGCCTCACTGCTTGAGTGCAAAAGTGATGCCTGCATCCAGGCCTTAAACTTGATGCCATTAGAAAAACAGTTGACCACCCAAACTCAAAGAAAATTTCCCCTCACTCACATCAACACGCTTTGGAATTACTACTGCTAGTCATCTGAATGAACTCCAACCATGTGATGCTTTAAGAATTACAATAATGAGAACGTGTAAGCCAAAACAAAATTTAAGGTTGCATAATTTTTTATATGTATATGGTAATGAAGTACATCTTTACAGTACACAGCAAAAGGCAGAAGCTACGACGTACACAGAATAAGTTTCAGCTATAAAAAATTCGTGTTGATGAAAGCGAAATCGTCAAAAATAATCTAACCCGAAGACTAATAAGAAAAGATCCCTATTGTACCCGTTCGACAAAGTCAAAACTGAAAGCTCGACTTCTGGAACTGCGAGAGCTACACTAGCTTTATAAGCAATCTCATTAAAAATTCCTGCAAGCATCGCAAGCCAGGAGCTGAAGTAGCATACGGAAAAAAATTGCGACACATCAACAAGTAAGATTTTATTTTCTTATTATTTTTATTGTTATTGTTTTGTATTGTCTTGTTTTTTATCTGTCTAGTACTTGCTTGCTTTGTTGTCACATTGTGTACGTATTTTTTCTTGCTCAAACACGGAAGATATACTTTATAGCAGTCTTGCAACCAAGTGCACTAAACGGTATTAAAGTGAAGCAGTGACCAATTAGCGTCACATCTACAGTTGTTTATAAAAGGCTAGTCATGACTCTCGTTTGAAACAGTCGAAGTGAACAATGAGGCTTCAGAACCACCCGTTTTTGTCTTATTTGTCGCAGAAGGAGTACAAAAGGTGCCCATTAAACACTCTCCGTTCTTTGTTTGCGTTGAAAAAGTAAAATATAAATAAATGAACCGTGGAACCATAAGACATTTTTGTCGTATATTGTCACGAAGGACAAGTGATGAGGCGGCGAATAACTGAAGAAACTAAACGTTTAATGGGGCGAACTTGTGCCAAAAAATAAAGAAGGAAACAGAAGATAACAATAGAGCGTCGCGGGCGTCGAAGTCGGCGTAAGCGCAGAGTCGAATGCTGGGGCGAGACTGAGTCCGGTTGGTTACGCGGAGCCCCTTTTGTGCACGCGTGGGCTTCTGGAACATTCGGCCTGTAACATTCGGCGCTCAGAACATTCTAACCTAGAACGAGCAACACGGTTCTCGAAATTACCAGAAATCTAAATTGGAAGAATAAATAAAACACGCGGCGCTGCCAGGGATCGAACCCAGTGCTTTCTGCGTGGAAGGCACGCGCGATAACCGTTAGGCCACGAGCGCGCTGCCTACTTAGTCAGCTGCGCTCGCGGCAATATATACTTAGCCATATCGCCTGCACTTGGTTGTTTCATTTACGATTTTCTTAATTTTACCAACAATATTATCATTTGAAAAATGCTTAAAACAAGCATTTTCCACACAGTCTGGAATATTCGAGCAACAAAATTAAAATAACAATTAAGTCTGCATCAAAGGTTTGATCAGAGAAGGCGTGACTCGGACAATTTGTTTCATTAAATACATTTCGACAGAGCAAAGTCATATGGTGCTGTGTTGATAAAGCGTAATTTTCGTCTAATATTCTGATGCATGTATGCAGTTTTGTAAGGTAGATCTTGCTTGGACAGACCAGGCGGAAGGAAGGCCGAAAGAAGACACCAGTTCTGATGTGCGGTAGGGTGTGTGATAAATTCATTAAAGACTATCCACGTTCTGGGTTTTGGGAGGAGTTTTCCAGATAGAGGTTAGTGTAACGTTAGGCGAGCATAAATTTTTATAACGAATCGCAATTATTTCAATAAAATCAAATCAGTGCTCGTTCGCTGAGAATACTCTATGGCTCTGCCTTACGGTTAGAACAGTCCCTGTAATAAAGTATGAGGTCGCTCGTGTAATTTCTAAAGTGAATAAATCAACTGGCAGGCTTTCGCTCCTCCTGTGACGGAGTCCCTTGGTATATGATATAGTTGCTACCCCTTTAATAAAGGGAGGTTGCGGCCTATTTTCTTCACTCTTATTGCGGCGTGGTTTATTATTTAACGTAATAACTTGCCAGGGGAATATATCTCACTTCGCAAAAATTCAATGGCCTTGGCACGAAGAAGCTTTGTGTGGACTCGACTGCAGGACCTGTCGGAGTCTCGCGGGTTTCCTCTTTTAATCAGGAAGGGTGGCTCCCGCCATCTATTCTCGTGCACATTCGCTTGCCAGTCGAGACAGCCGTCTCCCCAGTCTTGGCAAACCAGTCATTTCTTTTAGCCAGCAGCAGCCCTCTTTTTCGGTGACGCGCGAATGTGCGACAGCTTGGACAGTGTGATTCGCATGTGTTTTTGCGGACGCGAGCGTTCATACTGCTAAGGGAGGCTTAGTCGATGGAGGCGCGCTGTCTAATATAAGTGAGCGGAGTGGAATGTATTATCCATGGCTACATGTTTGCTTAAGCGTTCTTATCTAATAATGCAGTAACTTAAGACTGTGGAGCGATTACATTGAGCAAAACACACTGCGTTTATATTAAGAACTGTAATCAAAATAAGCAAGGTGGTGAATCCTTTTTCAAGTTTTAGCCATCGTTGGCGCATAAAAAAATACATTTCTTACTCGTAGATATATCTTCAAAATATGAATAAAGCAAAACAAAAGTGCAGGCGCACATACTAGGGAGTTTTAGAATATCGCACGCTACAGTTTGCGTTTGCAAAGAATAGCGTCGTCGCCACTGCGCATGCTCCGAACGCAAACCAGGTTTTGCGCTTTGCCCTGCGCAACTTTAGCGTGCGCTATTTCTCGGAAATAGCGTGCGTACGCAAAAAGTCATTGCGCTTCTCCAAGGAGGATTCGTGATGAGAAGTTGGCTAAAGCCAAGACGAGCAGAGTTAAAAAAATGGCGGCTTCCAGGATTATGTCGGCGGCTGTTTTAAGGGCGTCGTGAGTGCGACGTCAGCGGCATCCTCGCGACCGCGATTTTCAATACGAGACGACATTGTACTCGGTTTCGGCGACGATCACCGGAAACTTGATGCTTGCAACGTGCGAACATTGCTCGGCGAAGGTATGATGTGCGAAGGTGAGTACACGAGACCTCTCTTGCCGATACGACGCAAGCGGACACGACCGGTCAACTGCTCGCGTCGCATTCTCATGTTTAAGCAAATCTAAAATGATGTTCTGGACCAAAGGCTTGTTTTTTTTTTTTTTTAAGTTGCAGCATTTCGTGTGTGAAATAAAAATTGTGACTGTATCTTGGTGGCGTAGCAAGCGCGAGATGCTTGGGCTTTTGCGTCGCGACGGAGAAACGCTATTCTAAAACTCTCTTGCGTCGCGTGCGCTAATACAAGCGCTAAATTTAGCGCTAGCGTGCGCTAAAATTGCGTACGTTATTCTAAAACTCCCTACTGTCTAAACACAAATAGTAAAATATTATCCAGAACGTTTGTATTCCTCTTTCAAATCATTTCTCCTCCAAGTCAGGGCAACACAACCAATGATTTTTATGACAATTTATGTATCGCGCTCCGCCGCTTCGCGAATGAGGCCACCATAGCGGCCAGCTTCCGCCACCCAGAAGTCTACATTTTCGAGTGTTGCAAAGGCTCGGGGACAGCGTGTTAGATGACACGCTTTCTGCTTGTTCGCCGTCATTCGCCAAATAAGTTTTTTTTTTTCTTAAACCTTGTGGAAATCGTTTAAGCTACCTTTGAGAACACGTGGATTTTTGTTTTTTCCGAAAGCACAGCATTGCAGGAAGAAGACAGAGCTCGTCGAACGGGGAAGTCTCCCGGTATTTTTGAAATATATGCCATTGCTACGACTGCCTTCTCTGCCTTCTCAGAATATCGATCAAGGATCGACACCGTGTAGATGATTTTGAAGCTGTGTCAATCGTAACTGATGTATAGTGCCTCAGGAGCAGCGTTTTACTTTACTCTGTCGATCGTATTTGTAGGTTGTAGTTCTCGCGTGACATAAACGAGTTTCATTCCGTGCCGACTGAAGAGAGGGAACATTCCTGTGGCGGCGGCGATCGTTCTTTGCCTTCCAGACATTTCTAGGAATCAATTCATCAGAAGAGATCGGAATATCTCTTTATCAAGGCCCCCTTTTCCCGATCACTTCCGACGCACTTGGTTCCATTGTTCTGAAGAGGCGATGTGGTTTGTGACAAGGACTTAACTGTGTTGCTAAGTCCGTGCTTTCATGTGACATGATCATTTCGGATTCATTCGAGTAGATTTCGAACAGTGTTCATAGTGCCTCGTAGCAACCACCCATCACTGTAGCCTAGAGGAACAGCTGGGCGATCCTGAACTCTGCAACCGATATATGTTTGTGGCAAAGACGTTTATGCTCGACACACATTCAAACCTTCCTCGAAAGGTGAACACTTTCAAAGGGCGTTAATTCTTGATCGGCATCCAAATGTGCGAAGCCACTGGCGCAGCACTTCGACGTGCCGAGGCATCTCCTTTGATAACGCCGCGAGACTGGCGTTCGAGGAGTTGTGGCGTTCTAATGCGGTGCTGCGCTTTTGTAAAACGTTTCACACTGTTTTCAGAGGCAGCTACTACTTCTTACACAAGGTTACAAAACATTTTTATTCGGCGAATGAGGGCGAAAGAGCAGAAAACGTTTATTCTAGCAAGCTGCCGCCCAGCTTCTCAATTCTTCTCGGGTCGACTTTCGATTAGCGTAAGATGGCGGATACGGAACTTACGGTGCCCGCACTCCGGCTGCAGTTACCAAGCGGGGAAGCCTTGTCCCACAATTGTGAGGGATCAGTGGGAAATACCTAACCAACTGTCCTGAGTAAGCCCACAACAACCAGCCAAATATATAATAACGGAAGTGAAGGCTGTAGGCAATTGACATGTTTTTGAATTTTCTCTGATGCTTGAGGAAAGCACACTGTGGTATAATATTGTATTATGATCTTATAACCCTATATAGTATATAAAATAACGCTATATGTGATTTTTATGCTCTATGTGCTTTTCTCAACATTTCTCATTGAGTTTATTGCTAAGGTTTTTTAACTTTATGACGTGTTTCATATGGAAGTCGTTCATCGGATTGCCCGCAGTTTCTCCCTTTCTTAAATATTTTACATTTCTGTACCACAATTTCTCTTGCGTCAAAAGGGGCTAAACACGAAAACATGACAATTTGACGCCAGAAATATTTTCAAATTAATTACACAAAGAAATTTACTCATCTTGATCTAGGGCTAGATTTTTCTGATGTGGTGGCAACATCATTATCTAGTCGTCTGTGCCTTTACGCGATCTGCGGGTGAGCGCCGAAAGTATATTGCCACGGGCGTCGCTCAGCGAGCGCGCTCTTGGCCTGGTTACCGTGCTTGGCTGTCGCGTGGAACATGTGCGTTCGATGAGAGGCAGCGGAATGTTCTTTTTTTTATCCTTTCTAATTGGCGTTCTTGCAAATTCGAGAAGTTTCTTGTCCTATTGAGTGACAAATGTTCTACGCACCTATCTTTCTAGGCCGAATGTTTCAGAGACCCACGAGGCTACAAAAGGTGCTCCGCGTGACAAGCCGGGTCAGTCTCGCTCCGGCGTTCAGTCCTCCTGTTGCGCCGACTGCAACGCCAACGACGCTCTGTTGTTATCTTCTGTTACCTTTTCATTTTGGGCACAAGTTCGCCCCATTAAACGTTTTAGTTTTCTCGGTTATTCTCTGTTTCGTCACCTCGTATTCCCGAAATTTTGGTGGAGGTGCGGGGTAACGCAAGTCCCTGCAGCGTAGCCCTCCGAGGGCCCGCAGTGCAAGTCCGGCACCAATCCCCACGAAGACCCAACGAAGACACCACAGAAACTTGAGTAAGTCGCCGCACCCAAGGCCGACACCCGTAATACAGACTTCTGCCAACCAAGACCATGCAGCCAACGAGCACGATTATAGACCACCAGTCCTCGTAGACCTCGACCGCCGTCGCCGTCGACTACCTGCTCGTCGCCCAGCGAACCCCGACGACCTTTCATGGCGAGACCCACGAGGACGTGGAGGACTAGCTTCTTCTCAACTATGAATGTGTAGCCCGCCATATTGAATGGACCACTGAGCCCCGCCTCCAAAACCTATAATTATCTTTGGAGGGTACCGCGAGGCAGTGGTTCGAGAGCCACGTGGCTTCACTTCGTCGTGGGGCACCTGCATCGCCGGCCTTAAGGAGACAATCACGAACCAGGCCCGACAACAACGGACGGAAGACCTCCTGCAAATAAGGACTCAAGGGCCCAACGAAGCGGTCACTAGCTTGGTTGAAAACGTCCTCTGCCTGAACAGCCGCGCCGACCCTCAGTTCTCCAAAGAGAAGAAGCTGCGCATCCTGATGTGAGGCGTGAAGAGTAACATTTTCGGCGGCCTTGTTCGCAACCCACCAAATACTGTCGATGAATTCGTTGCCGAAGCAACTAACATCGAGCGTGCCCTCTCGATCCGAGCAAGCCACTACAACCGACTCGCCTGCACGCCTGTTGCTTCGACTCTGGTATGTTCCCGATTCGACCAGGGCGCCATCGGCCCTAAAAACCTTCGAGAAATTGCACGCGACATCGTCCACGAAGAGCTCCGGAAAATTCCACCAGGCGCTGATTGCACCACCTCGATCTCCATCGCCAAGGTCGTGCGGGAAGAGGTCCAGAGAGCCATCTAACCACAGGCTCCCATCAGCGTGGCAGTCTCCAAGGAACCCACGCTAATTTACGCCGCAATGGCCCGACGGCCGCCTCCTCCTCCTAGCGTCTATGTCGCGCCGCTCCGACGTGAGTCTCCTGCGCCACAGTACGACCGACGCCATGACAACCAGGTCCAGTACGCCTGCCAGGAGCGCTGTGCACCCCGGAAGACCAAAGTGTGGCGAGCGGCTCACCAACGCCCTACATGCTCCCACATTGCGGAGAGCCATGCCACTTGTACCAACAGTGCAGCTTCCGCCAGAGGGGACGGAGAGGGTTTGCGCCGAACGACCCTCGGTCGCGCCTGGGAGGACGACCAAGGGACATTGAGGAGTACTTGCGCTCTCCGCCATCTTCCGCGCCGGGTCGTTCCCGCAGACCCCGCTCAACATCCCCACGACGTCCGGCACCGAACCTTCATCTGTTCCGCCGAGAACGCTTTTCCCCTCTGCGTCGCTGGGAAACTAAGTGCGGAAACGCCTGGAGGTATCATTGCCGAAGAGGAACGACCTAAAGAGCCTCCGAAAACGACAGAGGCCTCCCGGTCGACCTACAACGTACATCACAACGAGGCTCCCGCAGCGGTGCTTAACAACCTAAAAGTTGTTATCGACGGCAGTGACGCATCGGCCCTCGTGGACACCGGAGCAGAATACTCTGTTTTGAGTGGGAGGCGATCTCGCCGCCTGCGAAAAGTTCCGACGCCCTGGCGTGGTTCACCAATTCGAACCTCCCGAGGACACCTCATTACGCCCATTGGAAGGTGCACTCCAGTGTTGCGATTCACGGAGAGACATGCCCATTGAAGTTCGTTGTTCTTTAACACTGCCAGAGACGTCATTCTCGGCAGGGATTTTCTTGTGAATACGGCGCCGTCATCGACCTTGGTGAGGACAGATTGTCACTGCGGAAGCCTGTTCCGCCTTCAGAGGAGCCTCAAACAGCGTCAGCCGCCGTCCGATTTTCTGTTGACCACTTGAACCTGCCGCCACAATCAAGTGTTGTCCTACCCGTCGTGACCGACGCAGCTACCTGCGGTGAAGTTGTTCTGGAAGGAAATATTGAATTTCTCCTGCGAAAGGGACTAGGCGTTGCAAGAAGAATGGCTGAACGTCAGGATTGGCGCAGCGTGGTCCTCGTGACGAACTTCCAACAGGAAACGCAACAGCTCACGAAAGGTGCCGCTGTGGGCTACGTCGAGGAACTCTGGAACTCCGCCGAAATCACCGCGATTGTTGAACAATCATCGCCTCTCTTCGAGATATTACGCCGCCAGCGCAGCTCGACATTGACCTCAAGCTTGAAGGCTCGAAACGACGGCAGCTGAGTGACCTCCTCATCGAATACAACGATTGCTTCAGGACATCTTCGAAGGTGCCCCAAACCGATGTTGCGAAGCATTGCATCGTTACCGAGGACGACGCGCTCCCTGTGCATCCATCGCCCCACAGTCTACGTAAAAGAAAGGGAGGTCGTCCAAGAGCAAGTTCAAGAAATGCGGAACAACGACATAATCCAGCCTTCAAGCAGTTTCTGGGCCTGTCCAGTTGTAGTGGTTAAGAATAAGGACAGAACGCTTAGGTTCTGCGTTGACTACCGGCATCTGAACGCGGTGACCAAGAAAGACGCCTATCCAGTCCCCCCCATGGGCGACACGTTAGACCGGCTGCGCCGTTCTGGATATTTTTCTTTGATGGACTTCAAGAGCGGCTAGTGGCAGATCGAAGTCAACGAACAAGAGCGAGAGAAGAAAGCTTTCGTCCCACCGGATAGACTGTGTGTGTTTAAGATGATGCCCTTCGGACTATGCACGGCACCAGAAACGTTCCAGAGTGTCATGGACACCGTACTGGCAGGACTGAAGTGGCGCAGCTGTCTTGTCTACCTTGATGACGTCCTTTTATTTACAAGTAAATTTGAGGAACAATTGAGACAACTCGAAACTGTTATCTAAGCCATAAAGACTGTTGGACTCACCCTTAAGCTGCCAATGCGCCGGTTCGCCTTTGAAAAACTTAAGTTCCTAGAACATGTGGTTAGTAACGAAGGCGTCCGCCCAGACTCCGAGAAGACTCGCGCCGTCGCGGCATTTACAGCGCCGACAGGCTACAAGGCCGTGCAACGATTTTTTGAACTTTGTGCCTACTATCGACGCTTCGTTCGAGCTTTCGCAAGAATTTCCGCACCGGTCACAAAACGTAATAAGAACGCCTAGAATTTCGAGCGGGCCGAGGAGCAGCAGCACACATTCGACGAGTTGAAGCGACGACTCCAGACTCGTGTTCCTTGACATTTCAATCAAAATGGGGAAACCGAGATTCATACGGACGCGAGTGACGCACGACTTGGCGCGGTACGGGTTCAAATGCAAGAAGTCACCGAGCGAGTCATCGTATACGCATGTCAGACACTGTCCAAAGTGGAGACAAATTACTCCACGAATGAACAGGAATGTCTTGCGGTCATCTGAGCCATCAAGAAGTTTCGCCTGTACTTGTACGGGAGCCCTTTCTACGTTGTCATGGACCACCACTCGCTCTGCTGGCTTGAGAACCTAAAGGACCCTTCTGAACGTTTCGTTCGATGGAGTTCCGACTGCACGAGTTAGCATAAATTTGGTCTACAAGTTAGGTCGCAAGTACAGCGACGCCGATTGCCTATCCAGTGCCCCTGTCGAGACAGTTCCCGGTAGCAGCGACGGCGATGACGAGGAGTGCTTCCTAGGCGGAGTGAACACCGACGACATGGCATGACGTCAAAGAGGCGATCCTGAGTTGCGCGCGCAAATCGAGCACTTCGAAGGACGAGGGTGTAATATCCCCATGTCTTCATGAGAGCCCTGCCAATCATCGTCCTTCGACAAGGTGTACTTTACAAGGAGAACTTCGGAGACAACAGCTCGCCATGGCTGGTGGTGATCCCTGCCGACCTAAGAGATTAGATCTTCCAAGCCTGCCAGAACGACCCAACGGCTGGCACCTTGGCTACAGCAGGACGCTCGCCAGGATTCGAGAAAAAAAAACTACTGGCCAAGGCTACCGAAGACCCTTCACCTCTACACTCGATCATGCCACGAGTGTCAGCGACGCAAGAAACCAACCCACGAAGCCGTCAGGACATTCGCGTTCAATTGCTACGCCGTTCCACGCCGGTTCCAGCAGATTGGAATGGATTTATTTGGCTCTCTTCCGTCATCAAAATCCGGAAACCACTGGATAATCGTCGAAGTCGGCAAAATGTCACGAATGACGAGGTGGCGAAAAAAAGAATAACCGAGAAAACTGAAACGTTTAATAGGGCGAACTTGTGCCCAAAAAGAAAAAAGAAGCAGAAGATAACAACAACGCGTCAGCGGCGTCAAAGTCGGTGTAACAGCAGGATCGAATGCTGGGGCGAGACTGAAACCTGCTTGCCATGGGGAGCAAATTTTGTAGCCGCGTGGGTATCTGGAACATTCGGCCTAGAACGTTCGGCGCGCAGAACCTTTGTAATTCAATCAGACAAGAAGGCTCTCGAATTTTCGAAAACGTCCAGTAGAAAGAATAAAAAAAAAAAAAAAAAACAAAAAAACATTCCGCTGCCTGGAGTCAAACCCCAATCTTCCGCACGACAGCCAAGCACGGTAACAATTCGCCCACGTACGCGCTCGCTCAGCGACGCAAGTAGAATTCTCAATTTTCCTACTGCATAAGAGACGCTGTCAAAGAATGCGACATTACGTGTGCATTGTTAGGCTGCAGCGTTTGACTGGCTTCCCATTCAACATTCTTAAACAATCATATCACCTTTACAGCGATAGCTGATAGTGGGTACCTCCCCGGAGTTTAGCATGACCGTCGTTTGCGAAAGTTCCAGGCGACATCATCAGCAATGTCACCAATGACATGATCGCTTCCGGTCGTCTATGCATTTATAATAGACTAAATTTTAAGTCGGTTCATCCGTGTCCGCATCAGCAACCTAAGTAACCATTACAGCGATTTCCTCCTCGACTGTAGGCAGCTCTAAAACTGAGAAATCTAAGAGACACAATTCAAAGCATTGAATGTGGTACACATTTCGTTTATTTCTACTTTCGATAACGTTTCGGCGGCTGGTGAGCCTCGAACTTGCACGCGGAGGGAGACCGTGGTGAAAGCGAACAGGCGCGTGCTGGTGGACGAACGTTCAAAAGAGAAGCTCTGCCGTTCATACATTCGATATGCTTCGACATCCCTGTTGTGCCGGCACACGCGCACGGCCATCCGAGGAGACGAACTGGCAAGCCGCATGACTAGACCTCGGAAAGTCTGTAGCGAGTCCCAAGAACGCAACTTTCAGTTGTGACCAAGGTTAATTGGTTACGGAACGCTGATGACGCTTATCATCGACGGAGTACGGAAAAGGCATGTGTACGGAATCAGAAACGGGCGCGAGAATGGCGTTAATATCCTCAAAATGTTGCTGAGGAGGCGGCGCAGAAACAAAAACGACAGCACAACTATATAAATTAAGAAAACGCCGAGCTGCATGTCGCTGTGACATGTGTTACGCGATAGCGTCAGTGCACTGGAATTGTTTTAAAGCGGTCGCTTTATAGAGCCAACCGACCTCAGGGTCCGCGTTAGCACGGAATCTGTAAATCGTTCCCTTCATGCCAAAAGTTCTTTAAAAAAATAAAAAAAATACAGTAATCTGTGCTAGGGATCGAATCCCGGCCGACGGCGTTGAAGCCGGGAGCCCTTTTGACTTAGTTATGGGCCCATCACGCAAGAACGGGAGGAGCAGAAGCAGGTGGCGTGAGAAAGCGCGCGGAAGAAGGAGTGGAAAGGGCAGGAAAGCGCGCTTCCCTCTCTTGGGGGCCCACAAAATTCAGCGCGGAGGTTTTGTAACCGGGTGGCGCCGAAAGGAAGCTTGCGCAGCGTCACAAAAAAGGTGGAGTGACGTAATCAGTGTTAATACAAAACCCTGCCTAAGAACCACCCGAACCATGAGAACCATTCAACCAAGGCACTGAAGGATTAAGGGACACCCTGCCATAGGTGCCATCCTAATTAAAAGCAGCGTGCACAACATAAATTAAGCTGCCACATTCAAAACGGGTTTGGTAAAATGACTACAAAATTGAGCCAATTTTTTTCCTTTTAAGCGTTGATGTGCTTCTAAAGCCAACGCTATCGCCACCCTATCGTTCTGCAACGACGTACGCGAGTAGTCGGAGCCTCAAATGTGCTGTTGGACTGTGAAGGATGTACTCCGGCAATTGTTCTAGCTACTACAACTAACTATATTTTCTAAATCCCCGGTATTTATCGTTCTCTCTACGCTATGTAAAATCGCGAAATTCCTAATAGTTATTGTTCGAACGGCAAATGAAAATGTTGCAAAAACCAACGTTCAAATATGCCCTCAGTTTTCAGTGACGCGACGTCAGTGAAAAGCAGGTTGCCAATCGAGCAAGTAGCCCATAAATAGACAATTCTAAGCATTTGTTCCATATTCGTCTTCAGGTACTGGAGCGAGCTTCAAAAGCATCTATTTGACACCATGAAATTGCTTTGAATAAGTGGGGAATACATTCTACACTTCAAAGAGTGAACCCCTGTCTTAAGCTGGCGCCACTTTTTCGTTCTTGCCAGTGTAGACTATCTGTTAGAAAAAAAACACGGCGAGGACTAAAATTGTAAGTTAATTAACTTCGCGGAAAAAAAATGTTGATATAATATGTGGCATACTTTTTCAGTGATAAACATTTGGTGTGTTTAGACATTTTTTTAAAGCAAATCGGAGATCATTAAGAAATCGTCAAATTACCCCTTTAAGCACGCCCCAAAAAGCAGCATTTTATTGCATAATGCATTTTATTTTATTTAAACAGTGCACGCCAGTCGCAGCATGGCACGCAAAACGGATACATTTTGCGGGAGAGTCATATTTATTCTGCGCAGCGTTCGTTGACTAAATCTTTCCAGAGTTTTCATATTAGCTGCATCACGAAATCTTTTATTATCTCAGTCATTTTGAATCTTCGCGAAAGCAGTTTCTCGAGGGTAAGTTCATTTCGTCCTGTTTGAGGAAGCTGGCCAACAATCACCGTGTCAGGTTATTTAACAAAACAAATATGTGGGAAAGGGCGGGATTTTCTTTACTTTTCGAATCAATTACGTTACCCAAGCACTAGCCATACTTTGTAGATCTCCGTTAGGTGCTCACGAGTTAAGCATTTTCTGTTAATCGTTTTAGTTTGTGCAAGCCACAACTGGTATTATCACACACAAGCGAGGTAAAATAAGTGGCAACTGAAGTTTAAAGCGGCCGGGTAATTAAAAAGCACCTTAAAAGAAAAAAAAATGTAAACAGTCTGGGTGGGACACGCGTGTCAAAACATTAAATAGTTAAAAGGCGCGAACTGTACAGGACTAAAAACGACGCACAAACGACAGGGACAAGCGTCCAACTTCGAACTGCTTTAATGAAACACGAAATATTGTCAAATTGTCGATATCCGTCGCATAAACACAAACGAAATCAAGGTTCCACCATGCATCACACGCGGCCCTCTTTAAGCACAACTTCTTTGTTTACGCATTACGCATGCTTACGCATTGGTCAGCCGCTTTGTGTATACAAAAAGCTTTAATTATCTACCTTTCCATTTTCTCATTCCCTCTCTTAATACGACCTAAGCCAAAGTTTTATTACAAAAAAAGTAATTGTACGCTAAAAATAGTGCAATATTGAAGGCGAGATATTTATTTGAAATTGGTTGCGTTAAGTCCATGACATCATGTGTCATTCCGGAATGACTTACTCGGTCTTTCGCTCTTTCCACCTCAACGTGAAGGCGAAGCCGATGCCCCTCTAGTCCACAAGCCCAAAATGTTGAGAAAAACAAAAGTGGAAAGAAGGTGACTACCGACTAAATCGCATCTCGCGGCGTCAATATTGCCTTAAAAATATATTTTCCGAGAAAAATTAATTTTCTGACACGTGTGTCCCAACTAAACTGTTTAAAAAGAAAACATTTTTTTTTTTTTCATTTCAAGGGCGTTTTAGGTGGATTTTTACTGGATTAGTTCCGCCTTGGGCTGAGGCTAAGAGTACGTATAGCAGACGAGCAAATTGATCTCTTTCAGCGCCGGAGGAGGACGTGAATAAATCATATGCGCTCTAATTACTTTAATACATATTTCTTCGAGTGTGACAGCACTGAGAATTTCATATTCCAAGAACATTTCGCCGAGACAGGAAAATAAAGTGCATTCGTGAGTAAAAAGGGTACATAGTGTGTCTGCTGCAATATTGCTGCGTTTTGTTAGCGTAGTTGCTGAAAAAGTATGAATCCATCTTGGTAGCTTAAAATAGAGGCGTGCGCGGGCTCGGGCAAACCCGACCTCTCTGTCTGGTGAGGTTCGGGCCAATATCTGGGCGAATTGTCTTGGCTCGCGTCGTGTTTGGTCTTATTTATTTGTACCTCTGTTGGGTTCGGGTCGGGTCGGCATTGACGTGTCAGGACCAGAAAACCCGAACTTGGAAAATCTAGAAGATATGTTTTAGGAACTGCGGTTACTCCTGAGCATGCAAATAGTGGCGAAAGGCGAGTGCAAGTTGTAAAGCCTAAAATGACGACGAAGGTGACCCTCCGCAAGCATTAAGTAATATTATTATTCATAATACGTTTTGACCACTCAAAATACAGGTGTTACCGGGTCCGTCAAAGCCTACAATGGCTTGTGGGACGGAGACACGGGAAATGTTCAAACGGATTAAGAACCTAGAAGCTTCGGGGAACATGCTTACATTTCCATACTTATACCGGCCCAGCCACATACACACAGACACACACACACGCACGTACACAGATTCGAAACTAAAAATGAAAAAAATATTCATAATTACATTTTATAAATCTATATAATCGAATATAATCGCACAGAAAGAAAAGTACGCTGAGTCCAACATTACTGAACGAAGCCATTTTATACCTTCTGTCTTGGAGTTCAGCAAAAAAAAAAAAAAAAAACCGAGTCAGGAAGACAATTGAAAAACACCTGATACATAATAAGCTCGTGTTCTCCTTCCGTACCTAGTGAAATGACGTGGCGTTTCGAAACGCTCGGCCTGCCTGAGGATGCGGGATTGCTTTTTTGGAAACTTAAAATTATCAGTTCAAAAATATCGAAGTGTCACAGTTTGCATGAAATATGAATAAAAGTCGGGCATTTTCCAGGTCACGGAAAATATTGGTACTGTGTGAAAAAATATAGTTGCTAGCAACACTTTTCAAAATAGATTTCAAAGCAATATCCACTTTCGAGTGTCACTGCTCCGAACTATGTGCGAAAACGGTCACTCCCTACCTCAGACCACTGTGTGCTAGGGCATGAACAAGCATTTTTTAACATGAAGGGGCAACAAAGCTTTAATATTGTACAATAAACAAGCTGCATTTCGCAACACACGGCATATGTGACCAAACTGCTTGTTCCACGACAAATCGGATTCTAAAATGATGCCCATGTATTAAGTGTTGTCAACCCACTCAACTGGAATACAGTTGCAAACTACACAGTCTGCACCATGCAATAAAGAAAGGCTTGTTTATAATCCCTCGCTTTAATGGGGTTCG
The DNA here is from genome assembly GCA_013358835.2 of Ixodes persulcatus. NCBI lineage: Eukaryota > Metazoa > Arthropoda > Arachnida > Ixodida > Ixodidae > Ixodes > Ixodes persulcatus. The sequence continues at coordinate 843,686 of JABSTQ010011205.1, forward strand.
CAGAAATATCAGATGAGGTTTTCGCTGGATTAACCTTTAAGGGTTTCGAGGCATACCAGGTCTATAGCTTTATTAGCCCTTGATTACAATATATTTAGTGCGCTGTCAAATATGAGGTGTCGAGAAATCGGTAAAGTATCGTCGGCGTATAGGTAACACGAGCATTCGGAAACGGCAGAATCAACATCTTTGATATAAATGTTAAAAAAAAAGGCGATAACGTGGAGCCTTGAGGGGCACCCGCTCGAAGGTAACAAGGGACGCTCGTTTCTAGGCCTACTCGCACTCGCTGCGATCCACCAGATAAAAGGTCCGAGAGCAATTGAAAAAAAAAAAAGGCCCGCGGAAGCCGTACGTAAACAGTTTACTCAACAGAATAGGATGATTCATCCTTTCAATAGCTTTGGAAACGTCTAAGAAAAGGGCACAGGAAAACATATTATCATGGAACGCAGAGTGCAAATAATCGGCGGCGTCATCTAAGAGCAATGGACCTTTTTCACATACCGACGGCACCAGGTGGTGGCTGCACGAACTAAAAATCGAGGAAGTGACCTACCTGCGCTACCAATCAATAATGGGAGCTGCGCTACCAGTTTCTTCGCTCTCCGTGCAGCGGCGCGTGCCCAACGCGACCCTAAAGAGGGGGATCTGTGGCGTTCAGCCAAAAGTCATGTTTTTCTTTCCGTCCACTTTCTTTTTTTGTGTAACACAATTATATATATGTTGCAATTACGTGTTCTACTCGCTGATCCACAGCCTCCTTGCGAATTTCCTCGATTTCTAGTGCCGACTTCCGCCGCTTGGCATCGAGTGCTCGCGCGTGCGCAGAATGCTTCTCGGAAAAGGTCCATTGTGTCCCCCTTCCCGAAACAAAAGCGCATTGCAAATCAGATTACAATGCCTGACTGTCCAAAAAACTACTCATAATGCGGAAGATGTGTTTTTCTAAAAGGTGTCCCAAAACCGGCAATATAGATATAGGGTGCCAATTTTCTATCCTCGCCGGTTTGCCACCTTTAGAAACCGGCAGCACAATAGCAGTTTTCAGCTCTTCCGGAACTGATCGCGACCTAATAAAACTGTTCATCATAAAAATATTCGCGTATTTTAAAGAGTTAAAGTTACTTCGAAGAAAACCGACTGGGACTCCGTCAGCCCCTGGAGATCTAGAACATTTTAAAGTGAATAAAACCGACTGCAAACCTTCCTCGTCCATTTCGCACAAAAAACAAAAAACCCGACGCACTATTTGAGTCATGCAACGTCACCTCCTTGACGGGCCCACTTAATGATTCCTCAGATGAAGTTGCCAAAAAGCGGTTAAAGTTTTTCACAACAGTCGGAATATTATCTCCAACATTTTAACTATCACGTCATCAAGAGAGCGCTAGAAATAATAGCCTCGAAGCTCATTTACTAGAGACCAGGTTTGTGCGATGTTAGAACGACTTTCCAAGAACCTTTCTTGAAAGTAAATTCGTTCGGCAGATCGAATAAGGGCATTTACCCTGTTTCTAGCCGCGCGAAACTCTTCTCGTAGTTTAACATTTTAAGTGACCGCTTACAACAGACCCACAACTTTCCTTTATCTGAGATTGCAGCCAAACTCTGAGGACTCAACCAAACGTGCTCTGGCCTTCGCTTTCTATCCCCGTCTGTGCGCTGTGCCTTAGCCTTAAATGAGTCGTGAACAAACATGAATTTGGAATAAATATCAGAATAAGAGACCGAATCAAGAGAAGAGTTCCAATCATAGGAGGATACCAGGTTATCGAGTATTTTTTTTTTATCTGTAACTTGAATGTTTTTTTTCTATTATAGGTTATTATTAACAAAATAGTGGTCAGACACTTTTTGTGAGATTACTTGTCACTTTACTTTTACGTCTAGCGTCCTGACTAGAATGTGATCGATTCAGGACGACACGAACATACCGGTCATCAATTTCTCTCGAGGTGGAGCGCTGATGGTAGTTTCAATACGTACGGTAAGAAGAATGTTTAAGTAATCACATACCTCCGACTTGTCATATTTCAGGAGATTTATATTCGTGTCTCCTACTATGTAAATTAATAATAATAATAATAATAATAATAATAATAATAATAATAATAATAATAATAATAATAATAATTTTATTCTGCTTCTTCTTTCATCAGGACGTAAGAGGCGGGTCAGTCGAAGCCCGGCTTGTGCGACTAGACCCCGTAGTGATGAGACTGATTGTTCTCAGGCCCGAGTACAAGACAGCTATACACAATTTAAAGTTGTTTCACGGGTTACACACACAACTAAAAGAGTACTTGGGCTTATATACAACATCAAGTGCACTACGACGCATATAGACGTACATGCCTGGATCTACACCTAAATGTACACTTAAATACATATATACACTTAAACATCGTGCGGACATATAGGCCGGTGCTCGAACAGTCACTTACATGATAACAATAGCCAGCCTCCTCTCGGTTCTAGTGAGATTACAGTCGTGTATAATTCAAAGTGCTGCTACTAGCACAATTGTTTTATGCGTTTTTTTAAGACACGTTGAGAGTCGATTTGATCAAGAAAATCTGGTAATTTGTTAAATATGTGAGGAACATAATACGACCGAACACTTTTTCCATATTTGGTGTATACGCGAGGAATTATAAATTGTTCACTGTTTCTTATAAAGCGCTGGACAGTTCGAGGTATTTTAAATTCACTGGTCCAATAATGTCTTAAGATGACACATCTATGAAACAGGGGTAGAAAACGCGGCAAGCCCACATAAGAGAATATATCATCATCCTGGTTTAGATTCGGATTATATGCAACGTTTTTCGCGATGCTTCTTAGAATGGCGTCAATTTTCGTTCTCCAAAGTGTTGAGCAATTGGCAAAGATAGTAATTCCATAGCGAAGAACTCCGTATGCAAGAGCATTCACGACTGTCTTTCTGACGGAGGTTGGGAGGAACGTTTTTGTATGGTATAACAGACAAGATACACCTCGTAGTCTTTTAGCCAGATAGTCAAGGTGTGTGTTCCAGGAGAGATCGCTATCAAAAAAAAGTCCCAAGTATTTGACTGTATTGTGGTATGGAATGGGTGTACAGGTGCAAGATACACAAGACGAGGAATGTAATACAAATGGGATGTCTATGCATTGTCGTTTAAGTGGATTGCGGAAGCAAATAAGCTTTGTTTTTTGTACATTCACACTGATTTGATTGGCTTCAAACCAGTCCATGACTTTCGTAGAATTTATTTGTAGAGTGTTTATTGCACTACGCAGGCTGACATGAGTGGATAACAACAATGTGTCATCTGCGTATTGGAAAACTGAGCATCTTGATGTTAATCTAGAGAGATCATTGACGTAGAGATTAAACAACAGGGGGGACAAAACTGACCCTTGTGGTACACCTGACTTGAGCGATACCTTAGCACTTTTTTCATTGCAAACCATTACCTGCTGCGATCTGTCTGTCAAAAAGTTTTGAAGCAGCGAAAAAAAAGGACCTCGAAACCCGTAGTTGTAAAGTTTGTTCAAGAGTATTTGGTGACTGATGGAATCAAATGCTTTGGATACGTCGAGAAAAAGGGCACATGTAAATTGATTATTGTCGAACGAGGTATGCAAGATATCAGACATGTCCTCAAGTAAGGATTGAGTGCTGCGGCCGGCAATAAAACCATATTGGTTAGGCGATAAAAGATTGTATTTATCAAGAAATTCGTTCATCGATTTTAAAATATATTTCTCAAGAACCAATGCCAAACACGGAAGAATAGAAATGGGACGATAGTTTTTTACATCGTCACGTGCGCCATTCTTATAAAGGGGTCTTACGATTGCGCTTTTGAAATTTAGGGGGAAAACTCCAGTGTGAATGATTCCGTTTAGTATGTGAAGAAGAACATTTTTTAAAACATGAAAATTGCGGCGCAAGTCGCTCAGTTTTATATTATCTATGCCAGGGGTTTTTTGAGGCCGGAAGCTAAATAACAGCGTATGTAGATCTTTTTCCGTCATGTTTGGGAGATAGGCAGTGTTTAAACAAGATTTTTCTTGATTGTCTGTCGTAATGTTTCCATGGTAAGATACGCCAGAAACGGAAGCAAAAGAGTGATTGAAACTATTCGCCACAAGAGTCATATTTGAGTGGAAGTTTTTCTTAATAACTTCATCGATAGTGCGTCGTGCATTACCACCCTTCACTTCATTGACAAGAGACCAAGTTTTTGCGGTATCAGAACGCGCGTCGATGAACTTACTGTGGTAGTGCTTTCGCTTTGCAGAGCGTATGACAGCAGTTACGCGGTTTCTTTGGCTTATGTATTGTAGTTTTACTTGTGGATTGTTAGGTGACCGGCGGAGACGTGCCCATAGGATATCTTTTAGTTTAATAGCTGAGAGAACATCTGGTGTTAACCAAACGTGCTGCTGTCTTCGTTTCTTAGTCGTAATGATTTTCGTACTCTGTTCTGTGCAATAGTCGAACGCGTCAAGTAACTCCGAGTAAGCAGTTAGACTGTCGTTAGTGCTTATTAAGCCATTCCAATCATATGATGCGATTAATCTGTCAAACTTGTGACTGTCAATGATTGTAATCTGCCTTGGACGTTCCTTGTCTTGTTTTGATAGAATGCCGCCGTCTATTTGGCACGCCACAAAATAATGGTCGGCTAGCTTTTGTGAGATGACAGAAGACTTTGCAGACACCCCAGAACTTCTGACGTTGATGTGATCGATGCAAGAAAAAACAAGTTTCTTGTTAAGAGATTCTTCCCTTGTAGGTGCTTGAATGAGAGGGGCAAGACCATGGTTAGAGAGAAGTGTCAAATAGTCACAGACGCTCGATCTTGTGGAGTTCAGTATGTCAATGTTAAAATCACCCACGAGACAAATTTTATCATTCGGGCCAATGTTACTGAGGCTTATATTAAGCTCATCGAGGAATTTTAGAACGTTGCTTGAGGGAGGCCTATACAATGCCAGAAGTGATACAGTAATGTAGCTATTACAAATTTTTATAGTTAGGTACTCAGCCTGTGTGAAAGATAACTTCAATTCAGTGCAGTACCACTTGTCTTGAACGTAGATTGCTATGCCGCCTCCTCGACATGAGTCGCGTGTGTTAAAGAATGATTGATACCCAGACAATGTAAAGGGTCCCTGAGATATATCATGTACATTTATCTCAGTTAAGACAAAAACATCTACAATGTGCTTAACATTTTGGGTAATAATTTGAAACTCGTCCCAGTATTTCCTGATGCTTCGAATATTAACATGTTCAATTGTGAGGGTGCTGTTTCCGGATGGAAAAAAATTTATAAGGGAAGAAAGATCTGAGAAGTGTTGATAGTCGGTCATAAAAGTCAACTAATGCGGTCAGTGATTAAAGCGGTCAATGATTAGACAATCTGATCGAGGTCTCCAGCTCTGGAGACTCGGATGGGAGTAAAGCCTTCCCCTTTCTTTGCAAAAATAGCGCCATTTTTGACCCACACAAAACTATAGCCTCTTTCTTTGCCCCTTGTTCTGGCTAGCCAGAATAGCTCTTTGTTTGCTTTGGTGAGATTTTCATTAAAATATACTTTTTGTGAGTCATCTGCGTGAGAGAGCAAGCTTAGTCTCTTTCGGGCACTCATCCACTTTTGTTTGACGTCCGTAGAGGCAAACTGGACCAGAATAGGTGGGACGGAATCAGGCTTGCCATGGAGGCGGTGGACCTTACGTATCTCAGTATCGAGGTAACCTGGTATGTCGAGTTTTACTGCGATGGCCTTCACAACAGCGCATATGTCTTCATTAGGGGAGCAAGGAATTCCATGAATTTCCATATTTGACTGCCTACTCTCCTGTTCTTTATCATTCAAGTTGGATTGTAGTTGCTGTATTGCCAGTGCCTGCTCAGATACTGTCGACTGCAGCGATGAGACCTCTGACCTCAGGAGCTTGACCTCATTGTCTTTTGAGTTGACGATGGCAAGAATAGAGTCATATTTTTTTGAGAAGAATGTAATAGAATCCTGTACTCCTCCCACGGTCTCTTTCAAGGCCTCTACTGTTGGTCTCATTAATAACAGGTCTTCAATGTTTGTAGGCAGGTCACTCAGCCTGTACACACTTTCTTTCAGATGTTGCAGAAGGTCAAGTTTTTTGTTAACGGCATCGAGGTGAGCCGAGATGGAGCTAGAACCATCCTGAGATATAGACTCTGAATCGGTGTCAGAGAAACTTGACTGTGATTTACATTTTCTGCATTTTCTGCACACCCATTTCTTGCGTTTTTCCTTGCCCATTGTCTTGAAAGTACTCTCCGCAATGTGAGAGCACTGCTTGCCAAGATGGTATTGATCACGACATTCAGAACATGTCATGATTCTCCCGTCGGTAGGCAGAGGGTCAAGACAGGCACAACAATTTTTAGACATTATAGTTGGAGTACGATGTGAAATACTCTGGGTTGAGAGAACAGCACGGGGTAAGTTGGAATGATTGAATGACAGATTTCGCTGTTCACAGACAGCGTAGAGTATTACTGTCGATATTAAACAAACGGAGATCAAAATAAATAGATCCAGGCTCACCGGAGAAAAAAGAAAAGTGTCAGTTGGAAGGCTGTTTTTGGCCCGGCGGTGGGCCGTGAACGAGTATGGTACACTCTGGCACAGGTCACTGAAGACACCGCGAAAACTGTAGCGCAGAGGCACCACAGCGGCTATTCTGCACTCTGGCACAGGGCACTAAGGACACCGCTAAAACTGTAGCTCACACACACCACAGACCAGGGAGATGATGACACCGATGATCTTGTAGGGATATCAGAAGGGACCTGGCGTAGCAGACACTCCTGCATATGAAGCTTGTGGTGATGGTTGAAACAACTGAGCGAAGGTCTCGCACTTTTTGCGTTGACGGGAGCACTTCATTAGCCCAGTGGTCGAAGGATAAGCATGGTGGTGACCGATAACACTTTGGCGATGTCAGATTAAGGCGACCAAGAGCCACAAATGAGGGCCTCACCTTGGACTGGAAAATAAATCGCCGCCCCGGACACCACTCCGTAAGCGAAATAAAACTCGCTGGTCTTAATTCTCTGGTTATAAATCATCAGAGCAATGCAAACGAACGTCTGGCCCCGCTGACTTCTTCTTCTTTAATCAATAATAATAATAATAATAATAATAATAATAATAATAATAATAATAATAATAATAATAATAATAATAATAATAAAAAACAGTCTTTATTGTAGGATGCGCAGGAACAAAGCTAAAGTATTTGTGCTGGTGGACACAAAATACATAAAACACAAACATAATGCAGAAAAGTAATGAATTGTACACTATACATGTTTCAAACATTGAGATATAATATAACAGCAGACAAAAAGACACGATACAGTAGGACAGCCCGAGGCCCCATCAGTGATGTAAAATAGAGTAGGTCAAACACAGGCACCATCAAAATGCACGTGAGACGTTGACGAAACTCAGACGTACCAGAGCTATTTAGCAATCATCAAGTTGCAAGATCAAGTTTTAATAGAAAGAACAATCGTCCTGTATTGTGGTTGTAAAACATCAAGTTTGTCAGAGCAGTGCTTGAAACACTCAGTCATTCTAACAATTAGTTTTGCCGGACTAAAAGTTCAGCATATATAAAAATGAGTACTGAAGCCGAGTAGGCACACGTGGAACTCTGAAGCACAGTTCAGGTACCAGGCTCGGAGTATTGATGATGCCATGCAATGTTTAAAAAAAAATAATAATATACCCGTTTTCTTCCGACGCCGGTGCAGACTAGACAAATCAACTCTCTCTAACGCAGCTAAATGTTAAACTTTAGATATTCCTTCACTAAAGCGATGTTTAAAGACAGAGACAAACTTTCTTTGCACACTTTGGATTTCCCAGAACTTCGTTCCACCCGTGGCGCGGCGGATCTTCTTTGTTATTTGAAAATCTTTGTTTTATTTACGTCGACGTTCATTTAATAGTTACTGTTAATACAAATTAGTGGCTCGTAGTGTTTCATGATAATATGCGATATTACACAGTGACATTAAATTTGATATATAAATTGCACATACTTCCTGGCATGCTCGCCATGACCTGTACGAGTTATCTACCTGTCTTTTTGGACGATACAAACACGAAGGCTATCTACCGATCTGGCAACGCATGCCATCATTCACCCGTTGACTACATGACTGTTTTATTGAGAAAAAACTACATGTCTTTCTATTCGCGTTTTATGGTGTTTGGTAGAGCCTAGTCTATATGGCACCTGTTATTTATTTATTCTCTGGAACCTTTCAATGACTTCGGTAATCAAGTTTTCTGTTTGGTCCACCATACCCGTATAACGTTCCAACCAAGTTCACCTACTTCATATTAATCCCCCCTAAAACACAGACTTCTGCGGAATGGTTCTAAAACGTTTTGCGACCTGCCAGGGATTCCGGCAACTGGCATGGTGGTGGTGCCTCATTTTTATGTTTTACTTGTAAGGTGTTGAAGAAGCGGAGAATAACCGAATGAAAGAAAGTTTCGTCAAATCGGAAACTGCCCCGTGCTCCTATCCGGCGGCTAATAGACACGTATAATCTCGCACGAATTTTGATTTCGAGGCTGGCTCAATATTGGGGAAAATGAGAGCATTGTTTCAAGGTGACTTCCTTGAAAAAGCAGGGAAGACAAAAATAGTCGTTAAAACCCCCACACACCCACACACTCGTGAAAAAACAAAGTTGCTGTGGTCGGGATAAGTGTTCCTCTCAAAGTAACCAAGGTGATTTTGACTAACAAAGTTTGACCCTATAGGTGCAAGACTACACATTGACCTCATATGAACTTTATACTTTATTTATTAATTTAGGAAAACTGCAGCATTCTATTAAGTAACATAGCAGGAGTGACATACAAAGTTAAAATATGAAGAAAAAAGAGCACACACAAAAAAAGCGGTTTAGATAGATTTACAGAAAATGGAACTTGTATATAAAAGTAATAGTATTGAAAATATCGATTCTAGCATCAATATATCTCTGAATTGAATAAAGTGCTAATACTTCATTTAAATGAAATATGTTCTTTCTAGAAGTCATTTCGCTTGTTCGTTCTCACAGGAGGGCTCTGGTGCCTCCTCTAACAATAGAATGTTTCGAATATCGACTCGAAGAAAAATAATATAAAGGTAGATGCATTGACGCACAACTGAATGTTTATTTTAACATGTTGGAGCAACGAACTTTAGTTGATATAAAGAAATAAGTAATCATAGCTCTCGTCCAATTTTCTGATAGGAACTCCTAAGGCACGCAAAGCCCGTCAGCATTAGTTGAGTTCTTCCTGGCGTTCCCACTGTAATCTCTGGATACTTTTTTTTATCAAATCTTTATTCAGATTTAGATCGTTGAGTCGGTATTGCACCATCGATGCCTTCGCCCTTGCGAGGTATTTCCAAACGACGCTCATTTATCTATTTTTGCGTCCCCTTCGTTTTGGCGTCAGGTCGTGTCTTCGCTTTAGAGACGGCTCACATCATACAACTCCGTCCACCAGAATAGGAGTAGGCGAATTAGCGCCACGAAGAACGCACAATAATATAGTAAAAATATATTTGAACTCCAACATGAATAGTGAAGTTAGGAATGATAGAGCCGCAATCGCCAATTTGGCGTACTGGGCGCGAAGTCGAAACCGTCCAATCGGCGTTGAAGTAGCAGTTTGGAAGCGCCTTACTCACCAAAAGCGAAATACTAATTAGTGCTTCAAATTTGTTCTGTAATGCTAGGTCAGTTTGAAATATTCGTGTCATTTCAAATATACGAAAAATACTGAAGACTTAACTTACGTATCGAACACGAAATATACATGCATACTATTCCATTCCCATTCGATATTTTGAATATTCATCGATTCCTAGTTTTGGTGTGTTACTTTGCTAACGAATTTTCTTCTCATAAAAAGACTGCAATAACTAAAATGGTTATCTGCACATTTAATAAAGGTAGCGTGCTCGTGCTAAATTTAAAATAGACATTAGGTAAAAAATAACTTTAGATAAATGATTCTTACCTTTTTTCAGACTGACATTCGCATTCAGTAACCGCATTTATTCAAAATGAACGTATTCCTTGTAATGCATTGCATTCGTCTTTTTTAAAGCAAACCACTATGCATTCTAATATGAAATATGAATTTCTATAAAAGTCTGCACATACACGATCACATGTAGACTCCGAAGAACGCGCTTGGGATAAATCAATTGGAATCAAATTTTTGGACTCGGAAATGGACCTATTTTGTTTAGCCTGGTGATAATATATGGCACTTCAACCGAACCACAAAAACGTAATGCGTGCATGGAATTGTCGTAGCCATGAAGTTGATGTTTTCAATCTTACAGCAGTTCCTCCGGGTACCGGCACGTGGGCTTTAACCTAGACGGCGGCATCATGACGGCGCGTGTTTCACCATCTCCCGGACGGCGAACCGCCATCCGCCAGGCGCACGTCAACCGCAGTGTTTTTCATCGGAAACAAGATCACCGAGAGGCTTATCCTGCTACACAATCCGCAGCGACATCAACATCAACGCCACTAAATTGCATATGCCGGCCAAAGCACGTCACTGTGCATGAAAACTTTTCAGCCATGAAGTTGCTCAGGTTCTACAGGAATAACACTAATGTGATCTTCCACACACTAGAAATTGCGACCGTGGATGATGTTGTAGTTGTTATAGTGGCAGTGGTAGTTGATGTTGTAGTTGGCGATGTAGGGCGTTCGTCGTTGTTATTGCGAAATCCTTGGAGACGATCTCCCGCCGCACTCCTGCATCTAACCTGGGTCCGCTGCGTGTGAAGTGGAGGCGTTACCACTGATCTAGGCCGCTTTTCATTTTTTATTGTTTGTTTTAAAAAAAATGATGCAAAATCAATTACAATGTTTAAATTGCATGCACGACGCGCGGTGCGCGGTCACGAAAGTTAAACTTCCTTCAGTTTCTTGAGAACGTCAAGAATGGGCGCGTATTCAAGAGGGCAAACCGACGTGGCGTACGCCGATTTTAGTTTCTGGGCCCTTTTTATAAAATACAATCGTACAGGGCGCGCTTTAACATCAACGTGTCTCACAACCGTTCTGCTTCGCCATGCAACATGCAGGCTCAAGAGCATGGAAAAATCAACGGGGATATCACCGTGTGTTTCAACCGGGAGGTACCTAACACATTATTGTGTTAAAGTGAAGTATTCCTTTAAGAGTTCGCTGGAGAACATTCTGAAAAAGAAAGACATCCCAGAAATAAACAAAAATGCACGTTCCAAAGATTTAATATTTTTGGACAGAAAGCAGTGAACAGCTACTGGTATAAAATATTTTTCTGAAAAAGTAAAGTTTTCACTGGAAGCCTGTGACTATGTAATTCAAAAAAACAAAACGTATTTATGGAAGGTTGAATTGCCATCTTCGTAACTCTACACAAAACGTCCTCCATGCATAGAACATGGAACGGTACACGGTTCGGGAAAACCACTTTCAACAATGTCACGCTATAAACGCTTGCGTGTTTACAAATATTTCATTGAGAAACGGACAGACAAAAAAACACACGCATATACCACTTCGCGCGGAAAACTACGAATTTTTCATTGTTGGCGACCATACTACGAAACCAAAAATAAAGAATTTCCCCTGGAAGGCCTGCTTGAATGACAACACAAAGCTAAGCCACACCACAGTTGTTTTTTTTTTGTTTTCTTTTACAGGATTTTATATCTACTGAACGCGCTTTTTTAAAAGAAAAAAAAGATAATGGCCGACAAAATAAATTGCTGTTGTAGCACTGCCGACACTAATGGCTCGTGCCGAGACACGCGCTTTCACGCGTTCCGGAACAAAACAAGAAGCAAAAGAATTCTGAATTTTTAGTGCCCGATGCCCACTGCAGGCGTTCTCAAAAAAATAAAGAGAAATAGCCGACAACCCCCGCAGGGGCGCCTGCACCTTAGGTGCTAGGTGCATCGTGAGTAGCGCCACCATGGACCCCAGCCACGTGGGCCACCATACCCGCACGCAGGGGGCACCTACTTTAGTAGGTGCTTGGTGAGTGGCGTGACTACGAACACGGAGCCATGTGGGTTCGACCACCCACGTCTGGCTTTGCGTGGCGTACCCGTGTCCGGGGAAAGGGGATCCTTGCGGTTGAGCTTAGCCCGGGGTACGCTTGGACCCTTCGGGGCCCCCCGGGCGAGGAAATACACCGTGTCGGCCCCTGCTTCTCATAGATGGGTGTCCTGGCTTGGCCCGACCAGGATGGTTCAGTCAGTCGCCTCTTCTACCCTCTTCTTTTTTTTCACTTTTACTCCCACCTCTTCCTCTTTTCTTCTACACTCTCTTCCTTCCTTTTTTACCTTCTTAGGCGGCAAGGGACAACCTTGAGTGAAAACAGGTCCTGTCCCTGCAACCACACTAGGGTATAGTACCCGGTTAGCACTGGTAGAGTAATTGTGTCAGCCAAGCCTTTCTTGCTATGGCACATTACCTACCCCGTTGTTGGGCACTGTGGTGGGCGGTGCATCCGGGTACTGAATTTCCTTCCCATGTTTGCGGGTTCTGAGCTAAAACAAACTGATCGGCCTCCTAAAAGAGTCTGCACCGAAGCCCTTTCAACGTTCCCAAACAAAGATGACTCAAACTCCAACGACTACTTCCCCAGGTTTTTTGTACTGCATTCTGAGGACACTGCTAAACCACTGTCCAAGGTATCTCCTTTCATTGTTGCTAAGGTTCTCCAAAGCCCACTAGGATCGAAATATGAAGCCAAGAAGCTCTTTTCAGGTGACCTCGTTGTGGAGGTATTCCAAAAATTCCAGGCCACAGCTCTGCTGAGCGTTTAAACTATCCATGACATCAAGGTGACTGTTTCTCCTCACCACACACTCAACACCATTCGCGGTGTAATATCGGAGGATGATCTGGCTGACAGCTCCGAAGAAGAAATTGTGGACGGCCTGCAGGATCAAGGTGCTGTCGCCGCAAAACGAATAAAAATCCGACGGGATGGCGAGGAACGACCCACTAGCATATAATTCTAACCTTCGAGAGAAGTACGATGCCACCTTCAGTGAAAGCATGCTACATCAATTGCAAAGTGCGGCCGTACATTCCAAATCCTCTCCGCTGCTTCCGTTGTCATCGCTACGGCCATGGCTCGCGCGCTTGCCGTGGTCGTGAGACCTGTGCCAGATGCAGTGGCAAAGACCACCCTGCTGATGCTTGCAGAGCAGACTACAAGTGTGCCAACTATGACGGTGACCACCCTGCATACTCAAGGGCTTGTGCCCAATGCAAGAAAGAAAAGGAAATTCTTGCGCTCAAAGTGAAGGAGAGCATTAGTTATCAGGATGCGAAGCGTCGTCTCTCCGCTTTTCAGAGAGGCTCTTTTGCCGAGGCGGTGTCCAGCAGGGGACCTGCACCGTTCAAGGCGTCAGTGGCGACCCAGGTGTCTTTTCCAGACCATGGGAAACCGCTGCAGTCCCCTACGCCCAGGCTGAAGACTTCTCTGCCTGGGCATTCACTTTCAGCTGCAAAAGCAGATGACACACTCTGTGGTACAAAAGACCGAGGTGCCACTGAGGCGATAGAGGTGACTCCATCGTCCCTTCCTCCTGCGCCGTCCCCTCAGGCAGGGGAGCGAGCCCCTCGCTATGCATCTCTGGGGACGACTTCGCCGAGGAAGCAGCACGTTTCACGTGCAGTGGACGACTCAAACGGGGCAGTGGGTCGGCCTAGTACGTCGATCGCCCCCTCAGCAGGGCAAGGCAGATGCCGGGGGTTTTCCCCACGGTCGTCTGACTGCTTACAGGCTCATGGCAAGCTTGCCAAGAAGGCTCTCGATGCAGAGGTGACAGCTGATGCTTGCACCGTTTCTGCTCCAGAAACTGACCCAGATGAGAGGCATTGGCAGACAGCAAATCGAAAACCGAAGGGGAAAAAAACAGTAGTTCCTCCAGAATGATTACGCCATCCCTTCCCCTTTTTTTTTACTTAGCCATTTCTTTAATAGGGGCACTTCCATAAAGAATGACTGCAGTCATTCAGTGGAAGTGTCGTGGCCTTTTGAAGAAGTTTGACGATGTGAAGTTCCTCTTGGAGGAACATCGGCCACAAGCTCTATGTCTGCAGAAAACTCATCTCAATGCAAGTCACACAAATTTTCTTAGGCGGTATTCCATTTTTAGAAAAGATAGAGAGGATGCATCTGTTTTAGCAGGAGGGGTTGCAGTGATTGTTCCCAAGCACATTCCCTGCTGTGCGATTGACTTAGCCACTGGACTGGAGGCAGTGGTGGTGCGCCTCCTCCTTCACAATGTGGTCACTGTGTGATCTTTGTACATACCTCCTTCTTTTGCTCTTATCTTAAGCGATTTTAAAGATTTTTACTCCACCTCCCGGAGCCCTTTCTTTTACTTGGAGATTTTAATGCCCACAACTCTCTATAGAACGTTTCCCCTTACTCTCGCCCCCAACCGCCAAGTAGGCATATCCGGTATGGGCGACAAGAAAAATATTAAAATGTTTCAACCTGAAAATAGTAAACAAATAGAGGGGAGAGAAAACGAGAATGGGTGACGGTTACGCTTTTCTCCTAAATGCATTCTATTGGCGTGGCGACGGCAAAACAATGTTTTCGCCCATACTGGAAGTGACGACAATTCAAGATGGCGGCGCCCTTGAAGAAAGGGTCTATGGGGTAGCTACCACGTTCACACCCGTGGTCGAATGATAGAATCAATTTTAACGTCTCATTCACTTTGCTTTTTTAACACGGGAGAACCAACCTATTTTAGCCCATCCTCATTATCATTCTCGTGTATTGATCTTTCCATCGGTAGCGCTTCCATTTTTACTTCCTTTACATGGGTCGCAGATACTAACCCACATGAAAACGATCACTTTCCGATTCTCTTGAAAAACAACATTCCCCCAAAGTGCGTGCCGATGCGGACAGCCCGTTGTAAGTTTGAGAAAGCAGATTTGTCTGCTTTTACCGAGGCGACGCAGCTTGCATGTACATCATTTGATAAAATATCGGTGGACCAAGTTACAAAACTTTTATGTGAGTCTATTTTTTATACAGCATCTCTTGCTATTCCTATGACTTCCACGCATTTCCCTCGGAGACCCAAGCCGTGGTGGAATGAAGAGCGTTCTGAATCGAGAAAGAAACAAAACAGAGCGTGGGGTATTTTTCGGCGTTACCCCACGCAGAGTAATCTTCTCGCGTTTAAACACATGAAAGCTCGCGCAAGATGCATTTGCCGCCAGTCTAAGCGAAAGAAGTTCTGGGGGTACGCCTCTTCAATTAATAGTACTGCAACACTGAAAGAAGTCTGGGATAAAATCCATCGGATCGAAGGGCGATACCATGCTTTCACAGTCCCGCTTCTCTCCCTCAATGGGGTCTGTCCAGAGAGCCTAGAGGGTCAGGCTAATCTTCTTGGTGAGCATTTTGCTCGTGTATCAAGTTCCGAAAACTCTTCCTCAGCATTTCTTAGATACAAAGAGCGAGCGGAAGCGCATGCAGTGAAGACGTCAGGTACTGTTCGTGAGGCTTACAATCAACCACTCGCGCAGCACGAACTCGAAATGGTCCTTCGCTCAATTAAGCCTTCAGCTCCTGGACCTGATGGTATCCACTACTGGATGCTTACGCACCTTCATCCTTCTACACTACTCCCTATTCTATACCTCTTCAATCGTGTCTGGCAAGAGGGCAGATTCCCACTGGCATGGAAGGTAGCCACAGTCGTACCACTTCTGAAACCCGGGAAGCATGCTTCCTCCGCATCTAGCTACCGCCCAATTGTCCTTACCAGTTCTCTAAGCAAGGCATTTGAACGCATCATTAATAAAATGTTCATGTACTTTTTAGAAAAACAAAACATTTTAGATAAGTGCCAATGTGGGTTCCGTTCCTGCCATTCGACAGTTGACCATTTGGTGCGCCTCGAAACTACAATTCGTGAAGCTTTTGTTAGTAAACAACACTGCTTATTAGTGTTTTCGACTTGGAGAAGGCATACGACACAGCATGGCGCAATAGAATTCTTCGTGACTTGAATGAAGTAGGGGTAGGTGGGAGGTTGCTTGCTATCATAAAGAGCTATCTATCTGAGCGAACCTTTTTTTTAAGTTGGGTACTGCTCTCTCCAGAGAGTTTGTTCAGGAGACTGGAGTTCCGCAAGGCGGTGTCTTGAGTGCTACTCTCTTTATAGTCAAGATGAACTCAATAGTCCGGTCTATACCCTAATCTGTGCAATATTATTTTTATATAGACGATCTACAGATATCCGTCTCATCCTTCAATCCTTCCATTTGTGAACGTAAACTCCAAGTTGCTATCAACAACCTCTTGAAGTGGGCAGACGAAAATGATTTTATGTTTTCTCCTGATAAGACAGTGTGTGTCTGCTACTCTCGGAGAGGGGGAATCTCCGTAGAGCCTACTTTACGAATGCACCAGACTCCCATCCCCGTAAAGAAAGAGCATAAGTTTCTGAGCCTTATTCTTGACCGTCAACTGTCCTTCATATCTAACATAAAGAATCTGAAGATAAAATATCAGAAATCACTGAACCTTCTTAAAGTTCTCTCCCACAAGACATAGGGCTCTGATCGTCTATGTCTTTTACAAATGTATCGCTCTGTGATTCGCTCAAGTCTGGACCACGGTAGCTTTGTATTCGGATCTGCTAGGCAATCAGATCTTAAGGCACTGGACCCCATACGTCGTCAGGGACTTCGTTTAGCGATTGGAGCCTTCAGAACGTCGCCTGTGTTCAGTCTCTATGCTGAGGAAAATGAGATGTCCCTTGACAGACGGCGAACTCCCTGGGTTTTATGTATTCGTTAAGGATACGTTCATTCGCTCAGCATTCAGCCCGGGAGGCTGTGGAGGGCACTAAATACCAGAAGACATTCGAAAACAAGCCTAGCATTATCCATTTATTCGCGATGAGAAACCGGAATTTGGCAGTCTGTTGGGATAGACAGTAAGCTCCCAGTTGCTACAGTTGCAAGGTTGGTGGCAGCACGGGATTTTAACTGCGTACGTTGTGATTTTTCACTAACGAAGTTTAATAAGAAGGAAACCCCAACTGAGGTCATACGACAAGAATTTTACGAACTCCACAAGGAACATGATTCTCATTCCCACTACTACACAGACGGCACAAAAACTGAATCATTTGTTGGCTGTGCCATGATCGGCCCTTCAGTAAAAAGTGTTCGTAGGCTAAATTCGTCCGCTACTGTTTTCACTGCTGAACTGCATCGCCTTCTGCTTGCAGTAAATCATATCATCCAAACAAGTAACTCCCAGTTAGTTATTTATACAGATTCGCTGAGTGCTTTATGGGCTCTGACGTCACTTGAAACCCCTAAAAATGCCCTCGTTGTTTTATTACAAAACAAAATAGTAGCCGCAACCAGGAAAGGATGTAGTGTTCTATTCTGCTGGGTACCGAGCATGTCGGAATCCCAGAGAATGAAGAGGTAGATCGTGCTACGTGCACTTCTGGCAACCATGCTGTAGACATAAGTAGTATCCCCCACAGAGATTACTGTGCCCTAATCATATACCATGTTAAAGCTCAGTGGCAGGCAGAATGGAGCCTACAGGTGTCAAACAAACTGCACATGATTGAGCCCTTCCTTAGTGAGTGGGAGAGTGCTAGGCACAGCAACAGGTTTTATGAGGTAGTTCTTTGTCGACAACGCAGTCGACACACGCGGCTCACGCATGAATACCTCGTATGTGGGGAAGACCCTCCTAAATGTGAAGATTGCCAGGAACCGTTAAGTGTCTTACATATTCTTCTCGAATGTCCTACTTATGATGAAAAACGCCTCCACTACTTCTCCCAGTTGTACAAAAAGCATGCCCCTTTACACCTATGTGTGTTACTTGGAAACAAGCCATCTGCTCCCACCCACCCAGGTTTTTATGTTTTTTAGAAAGTATTGATCTTTTACGCAAATTGTAGTTTTATTCATAATGTAAAGTCCTGCCCATATGTTATACATTTTTCATGTTCGTAAATTCATAAATCACAAGCTACTAAAGCTCTTTCTTCTCCTAAATCCTCTTATGCAACTTAGGCTATGATATGTATCATAGCCTAAGTTGCTTTTGCGCCATAAAACCTCAATCTACTACTACTACTAAATAGCCGACAACAAAATGCCGTCGCAGCAATCTCATTGGCAGGAGTTTGTGCCAGGAGACAGGCATTCACGCGCACCGGAACAACAAAGAAACACAGGACGCTTGGAACAACGTTGTCGCATGTTTATTTTGTTCCGAATGCTTTGGCTCACGCACCCCAAGGTGCGTGAACGCGGCGCCGAAGCTCAACGAATTCGCTGTGACGAATCGCAGCTAGCGCCGTGACTGAACCACGGATTAACACAGGGCTGCTGATTAGTCTTTCTATCATACCGCAGATTAGTAAGCGAAAAAATACCTCCCATTGGCTCAGATCGTGCGAGGTTTTTTTCCCTCATACTTCCCTATCCATTAGCTTGTGTTGAGTCGTTTAAAGTGTTGTTACTTATTTTATCTTCTGATGTGTATAGGAACCCAAGCCTTATGTCCAAATCTCAGGAACAGAAACTGCAGAACCTAGTTGACACTGTCTAGAAGCTGGAGACTACGCAGTTCTTTCTTCGACAAGAGCTTGATCTGCCAGAAAAGGAAGCATTATGTTCCATTATGATCCATGCCTCAAGGTTCTTATGCTCCATGCCACATGACTCCCAACACTACTACCTCGCACCTCCACCATCTGTCAGGACGTTTGAAGTGGGGATTTAATGACGGTGAACGACTGATATCATTGGTATTCAAGTGGCGAGGTTGCCGTCCGCAAGCTGATATCACGCGCTGCTTTGCTCCTCACCCTCCTTTTCGCTCCTCGGTGTCCGTTGGTTTGTTGTACATACTACTAAGTGGAGTCAGTGGCACCTTCGGGAGATTTTAGCACGAAGTACCGTGTCATCGATTTCTTCATTCGATTGCGATTTTTAACTATAATATGGGGCTAGGCAAACAACTTGCTTAAGCTCGTCTTGAACGCAAATGCAAGTATCCAGCAAAAGGCGAACCTTTTAATCGAGCGTATCAATAGTTAAGATTGCACAATGAACTATCCTCCACAAATGAACAGTAAAATACACGCAACTAGCTTTTAAACGCTCTCAAATGCGAGTGTTTTAATGTCTTTTTACAAATACGGTGAAGTGCTAACGCAGCGCTCACTCTGATGTGAGATTTGTGCTATTTCCACGCCCATTTAGTGCTGAACTAGACCCACGTCACCGTTACATTAGCGTTCGGTGTGAAAGGGCCTTTAGGGTGTCAGTGACATTTGAATAATACTATTCTTGGAGAAAAGACAAGCGGCTATTTCAAAGGAAAAAGTACTTTGCGTACTCAACATCAGATTCACTAGCAATGTCAGACGTGATGTCACCTGTTGGCTGGTTGCACGCTTTTGTGGCGCACTTTCTTAACTCCGCGCTTTGAGCTTCAATGTCAACAAGTAGAGACACGTGACGTGGTTCTACGGAGCCCTTCAAACATTCCGAGTCATTTATACCAAGTACGTGCTTCCCTAAGATATATTATAATTGTTATAGGTGATCTCATCTATCCAGTAATGGCGACAGGAAATAAAATTTGCAGCTTTCAAATTGGTCAGCTTCTTCTCGGGTTTCCTAAACACGCCGTGCTGACCTGTTGTGGATTTTTGTGACATATAGTAGAATAATCCTAGAGCGTTGTTAATATCGAACTGCACGCCTTTTTGCAAACTAAAGCAAACAATTAAAAATAAAAATAACGTCAAAACATGCTAGGTTGTGTTAAATAATTAAAAGAAGGAAACATTTTTTTAAGTTACTTATGATGGCTGGCCAGTCTATTATTCTTTTGTGCCATAAGCATTTTTTGTGGTGGGAGTTCTTTTAAACAACATCTCTGCTGATTTACCAAGCTCCGTAAACAATTTAAATATAGAAAATAGGGTTTTCATATGCAATATATCGTCCGAAGATTTACTCGTGTTTTAGTGAAAAAACGCAGTTAGAGTGATAAAAAAACAAATACTCTTAAGAACGTAGAGTTTTTCAATTGGTTAACAAAAGAAGCAATGCAAAAAGTGGCTGAGGTTTTTGCTATAGCAATGTGGTGAGCTAGGCGACACATCAGCGCAGATCCTGTTAGTTTTCCTTTCTTTCTAGTGTGTCTTTGTCTCTTGTGAGCTGTTATCACCATGCTCTTGCTATCAATTGCCATGAATCGAAGTTTGGTTTACTCGCCAACAGCCTCGAATATTGTAGAACGTTTTGTATAATTTAATTAAGAAACATCAAGGTTTGAGTTGTATAACAGTGCTATAAAAATATGCCTCTCTTGCTTAATAACAAAAAGTAAATAGTGACCTCCAAGGGAGCCTTAATAATTACTTCTCAGTGGCTCATGGTTACCTTTAAATACACTATTTTATATTTCCTGCATCTTCGCTTTGAGAACGCAACACGAAAATGTTTCGACAGATGGAAATATTCTTGCTCTAAGCCGCTAACTATATGTGTCTAGGTTTTAACTACTTTAATTAACAATTCCCTATAAACCCAACACAAAAACCAATTGCGACTCCCAGCAGTCTTTTGTTATGTTCTCTTTATTCTAACCTATAGACTAAACGTGTGACGTCATAGTGGACTGATTATATTCTTGCGCGTAGGTGATCGCGGCAAGCCAGTGCTAACTTGTTTAAGCACCTGCGGTGGAGTTCCGAAATTTAATAAAAGAAGCACATGCAGGACCGTTAAAGAATGCGGGCGCGCTGATAAGCTTACTTCATTTTCGCCTGCTCAAAATTTAACAGCTGAAAATTTACCAGACTTACTTCTAGAAATTAGAATAGGGAAAGATGCCGAGACGACGAAAAATATATATTATTCTTGGGAGTTTCTTTATCAGAAAGTTAGCTGTAATATTTACTGCTTGCGACAAATACCATATTAGGATTGATCTAAAAGCGCCTGCGTTCTTAAGGTGAAACCTAACATTGTACATATTGTGTACAGATCAATTCTAACATAAAAAAAACGCAAATGTAAATTCCAACTTGAAGAAAATTTACCAGCCTGCGGCAGACGTACGCGGTAAGCTATATGGAGATAGCTTTAACGACATAAACAAACGACCAGGTCGCATAGTGTAAGTGAAGAAGGTTGGGCTAGAAACTTGCTGCACATTATTTTTTTTTTTTGCTATTGTTGCGTAATTCAAAAATCTTAGTTAACATTAAGCAGTGAATAGAAATGTCCATGTAGAAGACTCCATGGAATACACGAAACCCAAAATAAGGCGGAAATAAAATAAAGAAAGATTAAATTGCCGCAGTCTTTGGCCAGATGTCATACTTCTTTGAGTAAAAATTTTGTAGTTGTCTCGGAATTCAGAATTCAGAAGACAAACAAGTGAAAAACCTAGGCCGCATTTCTGTTAGTCTGGCTTTCAGCTTGCATATTTGGACCTAAATTGCAAAGCAAGTGCCATACCTATGTTTTGTTGTAACCGCAGCTCCAGGACACACATTATATGCAGAACACTTTATTTGAAAGGCGCCACACTTTCAGCCTCAATCTGAAGACTCTGAAACACTGGTGTGTCAAGGATTTCATTCCAAGCCCATTTCTGATTAGATATGTAGAATGGGACTGCGATAATTTACCTCTGCTGTTCGACAAATCGTTTTTCCTTATATGAATATCCCCCGAGCTGGAAATGTGGCCAGGTCTTTTTTTAAATACTTGAGCTGCAGCAGATCTGCCTAGAGCTTCTGTCATATTTAATTCTTAAGTTTTTGTTCGGAGATCATGAAGCATTTTTTATTTAAACCAATTTTGGGGTACCTAGACATACTCGATTCTTTTTTGTTTAACTCCAACCACCACGGTTTCTGTCGGGGAGTATCTACAACGCATGCCGTAGAAACTACTCATGACTTTTGGCGATTACTTAATAACAGCCATGAGGTGACGTTATTTTTTTGGAATTCGCTAAAGCATTTGACGAAGTTCCCCACCGTTGGCTCCTAGCCAAACCGTCCTTTGCATTATTGAATGAAAAATATTATGTCGTCAAGAATACCTCAGAAACGGGCGTCAATAAGTTTAAGTAAATGGCAGCAAATCATCCCAGTCCGATGCATACTCCGGAGTTCCCCGGAGATCGGTGATCGGGCCTTTATTGTTTTCAAAATTTATCAACGACATTGCGCATAATGTACCTTTGACTATAGGCGTCTTCCATAATGATATAATTATGTCCATTGCAGTAAAATCAATCGCGGATGGCAAAACATATTTCTTCCGTTTGAAATAAAGTGATTGAGTGGGGCGAGGAGTGGCAAATGTTTATAAAACTTCATAAATGTGTATATAGTGCATGTAACGCGAGACAAGACGACTTCTCACTTCATGGACAGCGCGCGCGACCACCACCTTTGGCAAGTGACACCTTAGATTCTTTACCACAAATGACCTGCGATGGAACTCCCACATCACGCACCTTACACGTCTTGCATTAGATCAACTTTGGTTCTTGAGAAGGAACTTGAAAAATGCATCATCCCATTTTAAATTACAGTGTATAACACATTTCTTAGATCAGTTCTCGAATACGTTGATTTGCTATGGGACCACTTCACACCATTTAACGATAAAAGTACTGAAAATGATAACAAAAATTACGCTTTATTTTTAAGAAGTACACTCGTATTGATTTTGTAACATAACTGTATGCGATCCCTCGACTTTAATTCTTAAAACTTTGTCGCAAGATCAACAGGCAAAAGTTCGTGATTAATTTATTACATGACCGCTTTAATCTGGACGATAATATCTACATTTGCCACCTCCCTCCTCCAGGCTACCCCTCTAGGAGACAGAACCTTATGTCCCCTGCTGAACATACTTGTAAAATCGAGAGGCTTAAATTTTCTGTTTTCCAGAACAATACGGAACTGAAATAGACTGATGATAATGATGATCATTGTCAGCTCATTTTTTGTTTAATTGGGCGGTCCCATGGTGTCTGGCACTTAGCTTGAAGGGTTTATGTGGACCTTTTTTTTAATTCTTAGCCAACAATTATCCAGTCGCCATTTTGTGTTTTCCACCACTACCTTGCTCCACCCTCCGTTGACCTTCGGCGTAACGTAATTGCCGTTGACGTTGTTTTTGCATGCATATTACACATGCTCCGGAATAGGCTTAAAGCCCAGTGCCCACGCCAGTGAGCACTCCCGGGTAGTCTGCTTGCACTCCGCCGATGTTGCCGGTTGCAGTCTGGCGCACAAGATTACGACATTTTCGAATGTTTTATTTGCTTCACCACATAGTCGACACAGTAGTCGTAGCGCCAACGGTACTCCTGCGTTCGTGGCGCTCTTGCATGCGCCTCGGAGAGGAGGCGGCTTCACAGGCTGCGGTCATGGAGTGCATATTCCGGTGAAATATGCTTCTTTCATTGATGGAAAACATGCAGCGTCGAGGTTTACTGGGCAGTATCGGCCTACCGAAGCGCCTCCTCTTCTCTCAGCCTCGTCTGTATCTCCCACTCCCAGTTTTTACCTGGTGTGGTGGCCAAGGGGGCTGCAAAGAAGCCGTACTTCTTCTCCAGCTGGTATAGCCCCCTCCTCCAGTAAGTCTGCACCCCTTTTATATACGCGTAGAAAATAGTATTTCTCCCCACCGGCTGCGATTCATGAGGCGGAGACGTGGCTTTGCGTCATGAGCCATATGCGAAATGCACAGCGTCATCGTGGGGCGGCGAAGAACTTGCTCCGTCTTACTGGTTGCCTAGAGCGCTGGCTAAGGACAGGGAGTGAAAGCGTGGATCTGAAGAGTACTTCGCATGCACAAGCACTCGCACAGAGAAAGCGCTTTCGAAAACCAGTCGCCCGCGCCCCTGCCTTTGCCGGCACTTAAAGCCGTATTTTCAGCTGAAGTGTACGTCCGCCATGTTGGTTGTGGCAAGAAACTAGCGACCTACTGGGCGACGAGTACGTACATACGTAAGGGGAGCGTATAATAATACTAAGGCTTAGCTCGCAGTTGTGGGTGAGGATAGATGACGGTGAGCTGTAGGCCTCTATTGTTACTGACAACGCTACGAAATTCGGAAAACAGAACTGAAAGCTGGACGCAACAAAGATGACAGTGTACAGAGTGTTGCCAAACTTTCAAACAATTTCGCATGTGGTCATTCTACGCTTAATGATATCGCTGTGCAAACCGAATCTGCATCATTTTTAATTAAATTGCGTCGTTTTTTTTTCTTAAATTTTCGCTTAGTGTTTAACGGGCTCTGTTATAAAAACTGTGAAATATATATTATGATGTTAATTTTTGTTTTGTGTGTTGTGGGGCAACCTGGTGATCCACAGCATTTGACAAGGTTGCACGCATGTTAAATCGTCTCTCGGATTTACTGCCACAAGGTAGCGAAGTGTAATGAGCCACGCGAGCAGAGTTCCTTCGCTGATAATGGACCTTTTTCACATACCGACGGCACCAGGCGGTGGCTGCACGAACTAAAAATCGAGGAAGTGACCTACCTGCGCTACCAATCGATAATGGGAGCTACGCTACCAGTTTCTTCGCTCTCCGAGCAGCGGCGCGTGCCCAACGTGACTCTAAAGGGGGGGATCTGTGGCGTCCACCCAAACGTCATGTTTTTCTTTCCGTCCACTTTCTTTTTTTGTGTAACACAATTATATATGTGTTGCAATTACGTGTTCTACTCGCTGATCCACAGCCTCCTTCCGAATTTCCTCGATTTCTAGTGCCGACTTCCGCCGCTTGGCATCGAGTGCTCGCGCGTGCGCAGAACGCTTCTCGGAAAAGGTCCATTGGCAGACGCGGAATTATGCGCGGGGTTCTCGGAATCAAGCCGCGGACAAATACAGTCAATATATGACGCCATTTTATTGAACCAGTGCGCCGTGTTATTCAAAGAGACGGGTAGCAGCAATATTATTCCCCGACTGGCGCCCAACCGCGATATGCTGCTCGTCTGGGAAAATGGCCACGAGCTGGTTATTCCGGTGAAGGAGAGGCAGCGGTGACGAATCCGGCGGTCCTCATGTACAACTCACGCGTCTCGGAGCGATGGGCACACACGAGGCTACGTCACCCAAGCCTAAGTTCCTTCAATCTTCGGAACGCCTCACTAATACAGCATGTCGTCTACGGAGGACGTCAACAAAAATGTGAGTGATGAGGACAATTTGATATTCGGCGCAATTGCGGATATCTCCGCCAGGGACCAGAAACCAGATGCTAAGCCTGGCAGGCGAATCATTAGAGGGGTGTCTAGCAGAACTAGGAATGACCATGGCCATGCTTCATCGGTTATAGCGGGAGCAGAAGACGAGCTCAAGCCCCGCTCCTGCTTTAACCCCGCCCCCCAAGGACAATCTAGGGCTCTCGCTTAGCGTTCAGGTTTTTTTTGGATATCAAGATAGAAGGTCAGTGGTCGTGTTCGTCTTGGAACTCCGGGGCTATCAAGCTGTGTCGGCAATTTATGATAAAATCATGCTCACTCGTCTCTTGCTGGTCGCATTGACTGATAGCTCAGCGCTATTGGAAACGAAACAAGAAAGTTTTTTGAGTATGGCGTATTCTGTTTGCGATTCAGAGCGAAGTATTTGCCACCGAATTATGAAATCCGAATGCAGGACGAGCTCTGTGCGCGCACACAACACCCGGAGGAATCACTTATGAAGTTGGTAAGGGCCTTCCAATGCCTGTACGACCTTGCTGACGCGGCGGCGTTAGATGCAGAAAACGTAGCACGGGATATCTGTCACAACCACACACGATTCCACCCACATCTGAAGGGGCACGGTTTATTACTCTGGACGAAAGTTTAAGGGTTGCAACGATGATTCAAACGGTTATCCATGCTGAACTCCGGTACAGGCTTCTTTTACCAAGAAGCGCAGCCCTTGAACCAATCTTCGCAAGGTCCGGACACCCAGAGGAATTCGAAAGCCACAGTAAGTTTAACGCATCGGTGTACGATGCCGCTCTCCAAGCCCTTGATTCTTGCGCACACGAATCTCACAAACACTTCGGGCATGAGCACGCGGGAAGTTATCTCACAAACCGCAGCAAGTACGTGGGCTAGACGTGACACCCGACGACATAAAGGCACATCCTCCTTCTCACAGGGCCAGAGTGGATGACAGATATCAATCTTGGCTCCACTGTTCCCGGTGCACAAAACCAAGACACGCCCATTGGGACTGAAGCAAACGACCCCAAACCTGGATGCAGGAACCTAGCGGAGGTCGGTGGTGGTAGACGTCTGCTATCCGCCGGCAACGTAGAAAACGTGGTTCACAAGTTTTACCCGTCGCAGCCGCCTTCAGCACACCAGTAGAAGAGCATGGTTAGCAACACAGTATTGTGGAAGGCACGCTGAGTACGGTCTCGGTCATGGGGCGCTCAGCGGGTTTTCCGTGAAGGCGGACGACGGAAGGCCCGTTGAAGCAGTTATTGTTCTGCATTATCACGGTCATGGGAACCCCGATGCGTCCACAGCTGCGGTCGATCTCCCGAGCCCCACTGAGTAAAGTCTCGGCCATGAGGTACTTGGTGGCTCCGCCGTTGGGACGAACGTCACGATGACCGTAGAGGGAAGCTCGTTTTTACATTATCACAGTTGTGAAAACCCCGGTAAGCTTGCCACTATCCTGCGTAATGGGTGGCCTGATGAAATCAATCGCTGTCATAAGAATATAGGTCCGTTCCCTTCGGCGCTGAACCCCCATGGGACTGATCAAATCAGCCTCGGTCATCAGATACCCTGATGGCCGATTCAGCGTTGAGCCCTGGTAAGCCCGAATGAGAGATAGGCTCTTAGACTGCTTCGGCATTGAACGACAGCGGCTGTGACCAAGTCATTCACGGTCATTCAGATATCCCGGTTGCCCGTTTCGTCGTCGAGCCCCGGGGAACCCAGAAAGGAATGGCAGGGGCATCCGTATTGCCCTGAACACCTTGCAGTCCCTTTCAAGTTACACGTCGCGAAGCCCTAACCGAAATATATTCCCGAAAGACGCAGATGTTTGAAGATTCGCTTGGCTAAGGACATTCAACAGTGGTCCTGTTCCGCTTCATCCCCGAAAACTGCAAATTCAATGGCATCCATATTAGTGGTAAGCAGAATTGAACCTAGATTGAGGTCAATTGAGCCTTGCATGAGTCTAAACGTGCTGAGAGCCCTAATAGCCGTTCTCCTACATACAGGTGCGAACATGTCTCTTTTTGGGGATTCTGTATTCGTGCTCTGGTAAAAACTAAGAATAAAATTTCACGCGCTTGGTGAAGACATGACGAACGAAAAGCTCAGTCATCAAGTACCCATGATGGGCGCTTTGGCGTTTTGCTCCGGAGGACCCGGAGAAACAACTGCGGGGGAGCCCTCTTTTGCACTAAATCCAAACAAAATTTCTTTCAAGTTGCACGTCCGGAACCGGAACCCAAGCATAATCGCGAAAGACGTGCTGGCTCACCAGCGAAGACTCGATCATCCGTGACCTAAAAGGAAGGCCACCCCAGCACGTCTTGAACCATCTTTTATTTGATTTTTTGGAAGGGTGGAGATGTATGCGGCAGCCAGCTAATCCATAGCGTTCGACATGGTTGCCCGCATGTTAAATTGTATCTCGTGTTGTTTACCGAGAGTTCGCGAAGCATGATCGGCCACTCGAGCAGTGCTCCACCGCTGATAAAAGACCGACGAGGAAGTATGGGCGGGGCTCTTGGGATGGCGGGGCGGGCGATGACAGTCAATAATTGACGACGTGCTCATGAACGAGTGCGTTGTGTTATTCTCCGAGACGGTAGCAGGAAGGAAATTCCTACAACATATACCTGACCGTGTTGACATTTCGAATATAGCATCTATAGTGCTAACGCTGAGTGTATTTGCCTTGATTCTCCACCTCACACACTTACAAATGTGTCAACTGGAAATGTAATATCAATAGATAAATAAATATTTTAATTTAAATTAAATCCCTAGAGTCGTAAAATTGTGCATTCTAATAACTTCCAGCAATTGTTGATTTTGGCAAATTCATTAAGCAATTCGTCCCATCAATGAAATCACTGGGTAAAAGCGCAGAACTTTAAATTTAAAGTACATTTAAGGTTCATTAGCTTTCTCTTGTGGATTTGAGTTTTTTACAATAGGACGTACTACTTCTAGAGCTAGATTTTTTCGTGCGTGTTCTTATTTACGTTCACAAGGACGTTACGTGATTGACAAATGAATTGAATGGTACAAAGAAAGCTCAACGTTCCGATTTTCACTGAAGACCACTTATTTTTGCTAGTGTTCAGCTTGATATAATTTTATTCAAGGTGTATGATTCCTTAGTCTAAAACAAAACTGCATATAGAGATCGTCAAATGACAGACACGAGTTAAATCAATGAAATAGTTCTAGGATTATTCTCGTAGAAAATGTTTGATATAAATCAATATAGTAAAACCGTCCTTACCTAAATTACGATTAAATTCTGGCATAAATCACCTGTTCAATCATCTTCACTTACAATATCCAACCTGCTTATGATATCATATAGCTGCAGAACGCTTTTACTGTAAGTATCGTTTTTGACTCTTCGAACGTGACGTCACACTGGCGTGACCACTGTCATTTCGTTTCCCTGCGCAAAAAGTCATGCAAGGGTTCCAACACAGTAGCTAGATTAGGCAGAAATTTGGCGTGACCGTTCATCAAGTCTGAAACCACTTTCAACTGGGTCATGTTGACCCTGTTTCAGCGCCTTTTTTATGTCTTGCACCTTCCCTACTCTAGGGTAACTGATATTGTTTTGAATTTAGAGCCCCAGATACCTTACTGTTTGCTTGAACGGTCCGCATGTTTCACTGTTTATTTATGTATTTATTTATTTACCCTAAGGGCCCTTTCGGCCATTACATAGGGAGGAATTTATAACACCAATATTAGAAACAATACAAACAATGAGCAGATAGCCGTAACACACTGCGAGCACGAAAAGAAAAAAATCAAAAAGCCACGAAGAAACAATTCAAATTTGTCAAGGCGAAGCAAAGCATACAGAGTGACAATGACTTAGGCTTTTTCTGAGATAAAAGAAATAAAGAAGCCTTAAAAGCGTTTGGTAATCCTGTGTGACTGCAATATTACTTGGTAAGGTGTTCCATTCATTAATTGCGTGGTTCAGCGGGGAGTATTTTTATAAGTTAGTACGTGCAAATACTGAATTTACTTTGTTAGGATGATCAAAGCGGGGAAAAATGCGGGTAGCGGACACAATCTGCGTTTGACGGAAAGATGACGAACTATGGTAGATTTCATGAAATAACGAAAAACGTGTGATTCGCCTTCTGGTTGCGAGCGGTATTAAATCTAATGATTCTTTGATACGGGTGGTGCTACTAGTAGGAGAGTAATCGGGTGCTATAAACCGGGCTGCTTTATTTTGTAGTGACTCCAGACTGTTAATTAAGTAAGCTTGGTGTGTATTCTATATCACTGAGGTGTATTCCAGTTTGCGTCTTACAAGGAATGTATATGCCATACGTTTTGTGTTAGTGTCAGCTAGAAAAAAGTGCCTTTTCAGGAAACCTAATATTTTAGAAGCATCCCTTAAAGTTATTTCAATATGGACGTTCCATGAGAGGCAAGGTGCTAAATGACTTCCTAGATATTTATATCATTGTACCCTTTCAATATTTGTATTGTTAATTTTATAAGCATGTTCGGTTATCTTCATTTTGTAGTGAAAGTCATACATTTAGTTTTCTTTGTGTTAATCTGCATTTGCCAATGAGAACACCACCTTGAAATTTTCTCGAGGTCAGCTTGATGTACAGCATTGTCAGAGGGAGAGGTTATGGTCCGATAGATGACGCAGTCGTTTGCGAAGAGACGAATGGTAGAACTAATATTGGTATGAATGTCGTAATATAAATTAGAAATAGTAAAGGCCCGGTAGAAATAGTAAAGGGTTTTAAATAATCCCCGCTTCTGACTGGATAGAAGGTGCTGCCTTTTTGGCTTTTGGGTTTACCACACTCCAATTTTGCTTTTAGGATTAGAATGCATGATGTTGTACAAATCATGGTTAAAATTTAGCTTAAGTTGTCTTGATTTCTTTTTTACCCCTTCTTGAGTGCTCTCCATAAGACTCCCAGTCACTATGAAGATCCGAGTGTTTGGCTTTTGAAAAAAGTCGTTTCTTATTAATAATGCAACGTCTCACATTTGTCGTAAACCAAGGATTACTAGCACATGGCAAAATAGTAATTTTCGGGATACAAAGTTCAGCCACCTTCTTTATTTTATTATAAAAGGCCACCCAGTTTTTGTTCACATACCGGTTGTTGAAACTTTGCAAAAAATTAAAAGAATAATTGGACAACGAATGAAACATCGATTGAAGTTCGGCCCTTCCGTAGTCAAAAATTTGTTTCTTTAAAACTTCACGTCTCTGAGCAGGAGCAGCAAAAACACAATGCACTATTTAATGGCCACTGATATTCACATCAATAGCTTCTTGGTGGGTTGTTAGAAATAAGTCTAGAACAGATACCGTTGTTATCGACGTTGTTATCGACGTTGTTATCGACGGCCACGACACGTCGGCTCTCATCGACACTGGAGCAGACTACTCCGTCCTGAGTGGCTCTTCCAACGCCTTCGGAAAGTGACGACGCCGTGGGATGGCCCGCAGATACGGACCGCCGGTGGGCACCTCATCACTCCAGTCGGGATTTGCACTGCTCGCGTCGAGATCCACGGTGAGACGTGCCCTGTCAAGTTCGTCGTTCTGCAAGACGTTCGAGGGACGTTATCCTCGGAATGGACTTTCTTTGCGAGTATGGCGCCGTCATCGATCTCGGAGAAAACCGGCTGACACTATGAAAACCTGCTCCGCCACAGGAGGAACCCAAAGCGACGTCATCCGCGGTCCGAGTCCTCGCAAATCACGTAAACTTACCGCCGCGGTCGAGCGTTTTCGTACCCGTCGGGACCGATGAGGCTTTCTGTGGCAACGTTCTACTCGAGGGAAGCCTCCAGTTGCTTCTAGGAAGAGGGATCGGCGTCGCAAGAGGCATTCCGGAGCTCCAAGACCGACACACTGTTGCACTCGTAACAAACTTCCGACAGGAGGCGCAGAACCTTACGAAAGGCACCGCCGTGGGTCACACCGAGGAACTCGCGGACTCGGCCGCAATCGCCGGAATAGTAGAAGACCTCTCTTTGTGGCCACACAAGACAACGCCGCGTTCGCAGTTCGACATCGATCCAGTCCTGCCTACCCCACAACGACGACAACTCAGTGACCTTCTCGCCGAGTTCAGTGAGTGCTTCTCCACGTCGTCAAAGGTGCGCCAAACGACGGTTGCGAAACATCGAATTATTACTGATGACGACGCACTTCCCGTTCATCGGTCGCCGTATCGTGTCTCTGTAAAAGAGAGAGAAGTCATCCAGCAAAAGTTCCAAGAAATGCTCGACGACGACATCGTTCAGCCCTCAAACAGTCCGTGGGCTTCACCGGTAGTCCTGGTGTAAAAGAAAGACGGGACTCTTCGGTTCTGCGTGGACTATTGTCGACTAAACGCCGTAACAAAAAAGGATGTCTACCCGCTGCCACGCATCGACGGCACTCTGGACCGG
The DNA here is from genome assembly GCA_013358835.2 of Ixodes persulcatus. Classification (NCBI taxonomy): domain Eukaryota; kingdom Metazoa; phylum Arthropoda; class Arachnida; order Ixodida; family Ixodidae; genus Ixodes; species Ixodes persulcatus. The sequence goes on from JABSTQ010011205.1 coordinate 875,524, forward strand.
CTGCGCCACGCCCGATACTTTTCTTTGATGGACCTGAAGAGTGGGTACTGGCAGATCGAGGTCGACGAACGGGATCGTGAAAAGACTGCCTTCGTCACGCCGGACGGACTGTACGAATTTAAAGTGATGCCGTTCCGACTGTGCACAGCACCGGCGACGTTCTTTCCGGCTTGAAATAGCAAAGCTGCCTCGTCTATCTCGACGACGTCGTGGTATTTGCAAGCGACTTCGACGAGCACCTGAGACGTTTGCGAGCCGTGCTACAGGCTATCCAAAATGCTGGACTGACACTAAAGCCGTCAAAATGTCGGTTCGCTTACGGCGAGCTCAAATTCTTTGGTCATGTTGTGAGTGCTCAGGGTGTAAGCCCTGATCCTGCAAAGACATCCGCTGTTGCCCTATTTTCGAAGCCATCAGACAAGAAAGCCGTCAGAATATTTCTTGGGCTGTGCGCTTACTACAGACGTTTCGTTCGCGATTTTGCCAAGATTTCTGCACCGCGAACGCAGCTGACGAAGGACGACGTGAACTTCCAGTGGGGGGAGGATCAAGAGCAAGCGTTCAACGAACTGAAGGAAAGACTCCAATAACCCCCTATCCTCGGACACTTCGATCCATCAGCGGAAACGGAAGTTCACACGGACGCCAGCAACGACGGACTCGGCGCGGTACTCGTCCAAAGACAAGACGGAGCAGAGAGGCTGATCGCTTACGCAAGTCGGGCACTGTCCAAGGCAGAGCAAAATTACTCAACGACCGACAAGGAATGTTTTGCTGCCATCTGGGCGTTAACCAAGTTCCGCCCGTACCTGTACGGGCGGAACTTCTGTTAGCTCGCCAACCTCAAGGACCCGTCAGGACGTCTCGCTCGCTGGAGCCTTCGACTGCAAGAATTCGACGTGACCATTGTGCATAAGTCTGGCCGCAAGCATAACGACACCGACTGTATGTCTAGGGCTCCAGTCGAATCTCCTTCTGAAAGCACTGACGACGACGATGACGCCCGTTTTCTCGGCGCAGTTACAGATACCAACATGGGAGCACTTCAACGAGACGACCCGGAGCTTTGCGCTGTGATCGACCACCTCGAAGGTCAAGGAAGTTCAGTTCCGCGAGTCTTGGCCCGAGACTTGTCAAGCTTCATTCTGTGACGAGGCGTGCTCTTCAAGAACTTCGGAACGAGCAACCCTGCCTGCTGCTGGTTGTTCCGGCCAGCCTACGAGAAGAAATCTTTCAAGCATGCCACGATGACCCGACGGCTGGACACCTTGGCTACAGCAGGACGCTCGCCCGGATTCGTGACAAGTATTACTGGCCGAGACTCCCGAAAACAGTCCATCTGTACACACGGTCGTGCCATGAGTGCCGACATAAGAGGCCTCCGACGTAGCCAGCAGGACTCCTGCAGCCGATACCTGCCCCGACTACGCCCTTCCAGCAGGTCGGAATGGATTTACTTGGACCTTTTCCAACATCGACGCAAGGAAATCGCTGGATTATCGTTGCGACCGATTATCTGACACGATACGCCGAGACGAAAGCCCTGCCATCGGGAACAAGCGCTGGAAGTCACCAAGTTTTTTGTCGAGTCCATCCTCCTTCGACACGGCGCACCTGAAGTGTTGATCACAGATCGAAGATCATCTTTCATGGCACACCTGACTCAAGACGTTGTACGGCTCAGTCACACCAACCATCGACGAACCACCGCTTATCATCCGCAGACCAACGGACTAACGGAGCGGCTCAACAAAACGATCGCTGACATGATCTCTATGTACGTCGACGTGGAGCACAAGACGTGGGACGAGGTGTTGCCGTACGTTACGTTTGCATACAACACAGCGGTTCAAGAAACCACGGGAGTGACGCCGTTTCAACTGGTACACGGCCGGGCGGTTACCACGATGCTCGACGCCATGCTGCCTCACGTGCCAACCGATGATGGCAACGAAGACGCTCAACTGATCCCCCAGCGCGCGGAGGAAGGTCGTCGACTGGCAAGAATCAAGATTCAAGACCAACAGCGAGTTGACGCACGCCGGTATAACCTTCGTCGCCGGGACGTCCACTTTCAACCCGGAGACCGGGTATGGGTTTGGACACCGATACGGCGCCGCGGTCTCAGCGAGAAGCTTCTGAAACGCTATTTCGGACCCTACAAGATCATCCGACGCCTCGGCGATCTGAACTACGAAGTCCGTCCCGACGGAACGCGCCCTTCTGAGAGACGTCAGCCGCGACCCGAGGTGGTGCACGTCGTCCGGCTGAAGCCCTTTTACGAACGATAGAACTTTCCACTCTCGAGGACGAGTGAACTATGTACTGCGGCTTGCGATTCTGCTGTCCTTTTGTTTTGGGTTTGTTTTTGTTTTGTTTTCGCTTTTTGCTGCATCGGGACGATGCACTTTTTTAAAGGGGGGACTAATGCCGGGAGCGCAGCTGACCGAGTAGGCAGCGGTTATCGAGCTTGCCTTCTTCGCAGAAGGCCAGGGTTCAATTCCTGGCCGCGGTTACACATTTTTGTGGACGCTGTAATGTAATGTTCTGGAAAATTCGAGAACCGTCTTGCTGATTCGAGGTTAGAATGTTCTACGCGCCGAACCTTCTACGCCGAATTCTCCAGAAGATCACGCGTGTACTAAAGGGGCTCCGCGTGGCAACCAGGAGTCAGATTTCGCCCCAGCGCTCGACTCTGCTGTCTCGCCGACTTCGACGCTCGCGACGCTTTGTTATAGTTTTCTATCTTTTTTTTTGTTTTTGGCACAAGTTCGCCACATTAAACGTTTATTTCTTCCTGTTTATTTATTGTTATTTCGGTCACTACCCGTGACAGTATGCTCGTTCGTTTGCGGCAGTTGGCGTCACGACCGCTTGCGCCATCTCTTGTCTCCCGTGCGAAACGGCGCCGTGTTGTTTGCAGACCGGTGGCGTCGCTGCGTTTCCATAGGAGCTAAGCCTTTTTCTTTCTTTAATGTTTCCTCAGGTAAGTTCGCTCTTTGCAAATTTTACAAAAAAATGCACCATCTGTGGGCAACGCAGCACAAAGTCGTAGCGCGATAGGTTAAGAGACCGAATTTTCCGGTCGATTTAAAGAGCCTGGCGTCTCCTTGTATCACCCAGTACATCAACTTATGTGGAAAAAAAACACAAACAGGGTGTTCGACATCTTAATTTGAGTAATTTTTTCTTTTATTTTTGAGGACATGTAATTGCTTAATTACTCATTGGATATTTGTTTTAAGTTTTTACTTTTACTTAAAAGTTATTATTATTATTTTTTTTGGTCTGAAACTTTAGTCGTGTTGCGCGGCTCAGTAAAAGCGGGTTGTCTTGAGATTTTTAAGATCCCGTACAGCCGACAATACACCAGTGACGTAGGTAGAGGGGAGGCGGGGGAGCTTTCAGGGGGGAGCCCTCTTCCTCCTGCCTCTTTCTCCTCCTCGTCCCTCCTCCTCCTCCTCCATCCTCCTGCCCTCCTCCCCCTCCTCCCTCCTGCTTGATGCATTATGGGAGATGTCCCATAATCCAACGCACGCGTCACCGCGGTGCGTTGTGGCGCGTTTCCCATAATGCATCGCGAGGTTACGCCAACGGCGACGCGTCACGTCGACGCTTTACGGCTACCGTTACGGTCGCCGAACGCGTCGCGTAACGCGTCGGCGTAACACTTTTTCGTGACGATTCGGCGTCGCGTAACGCGGCGGAATAACGCTTTTTCGTGGCGCCTCGGCGTCGCGTCACGCGTCTGCGTAACGCTTTACTGTTACGCCGACGGTGACGCCGCTCAAGCCGGAAATGGGCGGCTAAGCGCTGCGTTCTAGGATGAAAGAAACATCAATCAATTAAGGTTTTAAAGTCTGATGGTTAAGGTTTTATAGGCAAAAATGCTTCTGTGTCTTAATATTTCTAGAACGTGGAAGCATCCCGACGATGTTGCCGCGATTTGGCTGGTGCAGTGCCGTCATTCTGTGTTGCAAAACAGAGCCCGAGATACCCTTTAGATATACCGAGGACAGAACTTCATATATTTTCAGCAATATCGTTTAGAAGCTGGCTGCAGAAACGGCAAATGTTGCCGTCATGTAGCCGTCATGTGGCCGGCATGCAGCAATATATTTGGAAGCTGGCAGAAATGGTAAATGTTGCCGTCATGTAGCCGGGATGCCGACATATTGGTTGAACGCTTGCAGAAACGGCAAATGTTGCTGTCATGTAGCCGTCGCGTAGCCGGGATGCAGCAATATATTTTGGAAGCTGGCAGAAACGGCCAATGTTGCCGTCATGTAGCCGGGATGCCGCGATATTGTGTGAACGCTGGCAGAAACGGCAAATGTTGCTGTCATGTAGCCGTCGCGTAGCCGGGATGCAGCAATATATTTTGGAAGCTGGCAGAAACGGCCAATGTTGCCGTCATGTAGCCGGGATGCCGCGATATTGTGTGAACGCTGGCAGAAACGGCAAATGTTGCTTTCATGTAGCCGTCGCGTAGCCGGGATGCAGCAATATATTTTGGAAGCTGGCAGAAACGGCCAATGTTGCCGTCATGTAGCCGTCGTGTAGCCGGGATGCAGCAATATATTTTGGAAGCTGGCAGAAACGGCCAATGTTGCCGTCATGTAGCCGGGATGCCGCGATATTGTGTGAACGCTGGCAGAAACGGCAAATGTTGCCGTCATGTAGCCAGTTCAGTGCCAACATCATGAATGCTGGCTCAAGACTGGTCAAGCTGGGCCCATATGGGGACACCTTAACCATGCTGAGACCAATGTTGGCACAATATCTTGTGCTGCCTGGGTTGTGGTTGTGCTGCCTATCGTCGCTGATACAACTAACCTGCTTGTCGGCGCTGACATCATCGACCCGCCGATTCCAGCATGCGATTGGGCTGTCCTTTTGGTACGTCACAGAAAAACACCTATGAAAGAAGACGGCCCTGAGAAGAATCTTCATACGCACTCATCAGCTTTAGAGTCCATGCTTCCTCTAGGAAGCTAAAATCGTCTTCCAAAACTTGCAGTTTAGTGCTGGTTGAGTTTGAGCTATCACTTAGGCATTTTTCTAGAGGATGCTGCTGCTGAAAATGTGGGTCTCTGTTCACTCCTCATTTGAATGGCGAATGCGACTATATCAATCCCCAAACTCTGCTTGTCATGTAACGAACCACTGCCGACAGAAGTTACAAAGTTCTTAACATGCTCTGACTGCAGATATGGCTTTTACATTGGGTCATGCTTGTGCGAAAGTAATTCTTAGTGCGTACACAGCGCTGGAAAGCAGAAGCCGAAGCAGGATCCTCAACGAGTAATTGAGCTAGCTCCTATTAACCAAAAACAGGCCGAACTTGTGATGTAATTACTAAAGTGGATTCACTAATGTCCGTCAATGAGACTGTTGATCAGATCAAAGCGTCACCTAAGCTGATGTCAAGTCAGGACAACGAAACTCTAATAAAAATGAACCACCAATCAAAAGCAATAACTGCCGTTAAAAAATGCGTGGAGGAATCCGAGGAAAACAAGAATGATGATGAGATTTGCAATTACTAAAGAAAATAAACAGTCTAGAACAGTACACAAGGCGACAGATCATGAAAATTCGTGGAATATTCTTAAGTTCCAATAAGAACATTCTGAGTAAGCTGAATGACATTGCGAATAAGCTAGAATTTCCAGAAGTAACCTTGAAAGATGTGGAGGGACTTTATCGGCTTCCAGCAGAAAAATGGTGAAGCTCCCGCTGTACTAGTTTGTCTTGTCTCACGAGCAACCCAAGTTTTATACCTTGCAGAAAGGAAATATCTAAAAAATGTACAATCTGAAAAAGCAGGGAGACCGTATAGTCAAGATGGAATGTGAAGCCGACTTTGATAAGATCGTGTGAACAGCCTACGGGCTGCGAGGTGTGCCTTTGTTTTTATCTGAGCTTGGATGATCTAAGCTCAATTTACTTATCACTATCGGCCACTGTTTGCTTTTCTTGAAAAAATATGTTTTCATTTATTTATTTAAATGCTACGAGTTTTGGCAATAAGCACGTTGTGAATTGTATGTTTCTTAACTATTTATTTGATAACGTGGCGTTTCGTAAAACCTGTTCTTTATGCAGAAATGACGCTGTGAGACTCTCGAGATGTAAACGTAAGAGAATATACCAGTCATACAACTAGAGTGGGAAGTCGCTCTTTCTTTTTTGTTAAATTAGTTTATGAAGCTTTGTTTGAATATTCAGTAATAAGTTTGACTATAAAGCATTTGGTGTCAAATGATGTTCCTTTAAACATGCCTTAAATGTTTTTTTCTTTTATGAATGTAAGATTCTTGTAGATGGGAAATGTGCTCGAGGTGAGCATTATTGTTGTTTTCTGCTCCATTTCGTCTTTTTACCAACAATGGCAGAACAAATATAACTTTCCACATCTCAACTAAATGACCACATGGGAAATGAGTACTGTAGTTTTTTATGCATACACTTAAAAAAGCGGTCTGTCCGAAAGAGAAGTAAAGAGTTTGATTTTTCGTTCAAAAATTTTGTTTTTTGTTTGACGTTATTATGTACTCAGAAGCATGAAGTTCTGATAAAATCTAAGTTTTTAAACTAATAATGTATAAAAACTACTTTTTCAACAGATCAATTTGGCACGGAGCGTGTGTGTTGTTAATGTTCAGAAATAAATATGCATTGTGAATGTTACCTGAATACTGATGCGTTACTAAAGACTATGAAGTGCTGTTCCTAGTTGTGGATATCAATATTCTCTCGGTATTCCATAGACCGCCAAATAGAAATATAAGTGTTTTTTTTTTCTTTTCTTTAAGGTTTTTTTTTTTAGATTTCCTACGGAAAATCAATATATTATTATTTTGGCTAGAATTTTCAACTGGAGCCTGCTTCTAGGCACCCTAAGCAAACGGCAGATGGATTTGGTAATTAACATTAGTGGTTGTACGAATGTCATAATATCACCCACAATAATTTCTGTTGACTCTTCAATACTCCTAAAACTGTTTATTACAAATTTTGACTTAACCTGCATAAAAGTCGCGGATATTAAGTACATATATAAGCGATCATTTGGGCGTGTTTGCGTGTATAAAATAGAGATAGCTAAAACTACAAAGAAGCGGTTTGATGCTCCTTTTCAAAATATTACAGCGAATAGCCGTTGTGAATTCAGTTACGAACTTTTGGAGATGAACTTGCGCCAGGTCTATGAACAAGTAGACGCGAACGCAGCATATAACGTTTTTTGAACAAATGTAAAGGAATATACAAAAACATGCTTTCCATAGAGATCTATTAAATTGTCGAAAAGAAATCGTAAACCATAGATAACCTCAGGACGTTTGTTTAGAGTTAATGGGAAAATATTTTGTACAAGAGATTCGTAAACACTTAGGACCCTGCAGATTTTAAATTATTTAATCGTAATGATAAATATTTTCAAGGGAATTCAGAAGTGCTATATCAAGATACTTTAATGACTACTTTGTGTCGAGTGCAATGCGAACAGACGTCACGTGGGAAAAGCTAAACAATGTACTGAATAATTCGCATGAAATAAAGTCCATTAAAAAAATCCCCCTGCATAATATAGAACTTACAGAAACATTACCAGCAACATGCTTTCAAAGATCACTTGGTAAATTTAGCAAGATATAATCCAGGCGAAAGCGCGTGCGTGTATTGAATGCAAAAATGAAAGTTCGATCTTCCTTGAGCCAGTCTTAAATATGGACGTGATGCCCACATTTTTGTCTTTAAAAATAATACAAACTGTGGCGCTTATGATAAGCCGATAAGTCCGAAAAAATATGTAGTAGATGTCGCACCACCCTTTCTGACCTACATTATTAATCTCTGTTTGCAGATCGGGGAATTTTCTAAAAACAATATGCAGATAGCTAAGGTCAGCGTTTGGTATAAAAAGGGTGATAAGAGCTAAGCTGTAAAGAAGTAGTGATTTGAGCTTGTTTGTCCTACCTACCCTTTTCTTTTCCGACGTTTTCTGTGCCGCTTTTTTATCATGGTGACAAGAACGACACGGCAAACTACAGGCCTATTTCTGTCTCACTGCATTGTTTTGAAAAGCTTCTAAAATATTGCTTTTACGTATGGTGAAGTTCTTAGATAAACGCAGTATAATAAATCCGTCACCGTTTGATTTTCCCAAAGGCCGGTCTACCGAGCTTGCTCTTTTAGAGAAAAAAATATTATATTTTGGGCTACTTTGAGCCGAATAAAATGACCCTTTGAATATCTATTAATTTTAGCAAAGCGATCGATCAACTAATTCATAATCTGTTATCAACAGAACTTGAAGCATGTGGTTTTCGTGGACAGGTATCAACTCTAACTGCATCATATCTTTAACATCGTATGCAATTACGTCCATATAAATGGCTATTCTTCTAATATAAAACCAATTGAATCTGGAGTTCCCTAAAGAAGTATTCTAAGGTCCTTTTTTGTTTAATTTATATGTCAATCATATCGTGAACTTAAATAAAAATATCAAATACGTAATTTACGTTGAAGATACTAGTTTACTATATAGAAATATAAACTGTAATGAACTTATAGATAGCGCAAATAAAACTTTTAAATGCCTACGTAAGTGATTGGTCTGCAATGTTCTAAAAATGAACAAAAGCGGTTTTGTGTCAATAAAAAAACAACTTGTCCTTTACTTGTGATAGACGATCATATTATTTATTTTTGCTTAAACTATCGCGTGTCGTTGGCTTGATTTATCGACACTGCCATCTTTTGCCAAAATGTGTCAAAATTTTAATCTATAACTATTTTTTTTCTCATATAAACTACTGCCACGTAGTTTCGGGGTAATAGTGCAAGCATTACCTTAAATCAAATATACTTTGTTGTAGGAAAAAATGCCAACAAACATTTCGATTGTATCATACGACCATCCTAAGTGAAACCCAACTTAGAAGTTTAAAATTGATGAATGCCAATAGTATATATAAATAGCGTATATATGCTGTTATAAATCTGATGTACAACAAAATTTATATTAATATGAGTGACCTGGCTTCCTTCCTCCAAATCTATCAGCTTACCCCACTCAAAGTTCACAAGATTGGAAATGTCCTGATCTTAGAACGACCTATGCTGAGGAAATTTTATTTAACACGCTTCCCAACTTGCTTCATATTCTTGCTTTAAAAATATTGATATTTTTACGTCATCGAAAAAGGATATTCGATATTTTTTGCCAATTCGGTTTTTAGTGGTATTTTCCAGAGATTTCAAATGTGTTTTCTGTGTATACTTCCAAAAGTACGAGTATATATGCATGATAGTTTCTGCGCATTGATCCTTTGCTAAGTGCACTCTAATTGTATATATGTACAGCGTCACTTCCAGATCCCTTACTGCAGCCGTCGGTAACGAGCTTCCCGAGCGGGCAGTATCTGCTGGAATGACAAGACTACCGGCTATCCACAACAACGCATCGTCATCACTTCTACTTGCGCGCATGCGCGAAGACGACATCGGAGCACCAGTCAGGTGCACTTTAGCATCGAGCCTACGCATGAAGAGGCCATCGCTGGATATAAGAACGCCAACTGCCACGGCCGGCTTCAGTGGGCGCGGCGAAACCGCCGTGAACATGTCACCTAATCTGCTCTTCATTCTTGTCGTTCAGGCGGTGCTCGGCAGATCCCTTACTGCAGCCGTCGGTAACGAGCTTCCCGAGCGGGCAGTATCTGCTGGAATGACAAGACTACCGGCTATCCACAACAACGCATCGTCATCACTTCTACTTGCGCGCATGCGCGAAGACGACATCGGAGCACCAGTCAGGTGCACTTTAGCATCGAGCCTACGCATGAAGAGGCCATCGCTGCTATATAAGAACGCCAACTGCCACGGCCGGCTTCAGTGGGCGCGGCGAAACCGCCGTGAACATGTCACCTAATCTGCTCTTCATTCTTGTCGTTCAGGCGGTGCTCGGCAGATCCCTTACTGCAGCCGTCGGTAACGAGCTTCCCGAGCGGGCAGTATCTGCTGGAATGACAAGACTACCGCTATCCACAACAACGCATCGTCATCACTTCTACTTGCGCGCATGCGCGAAGACGACATCGGAGCACCAGTCAGGTGCACTTTAGCATCGAGCCTACGCATGAAGAGGCATCGCTGGATATAAGAACGCCAACTGCCACGGCCGGCTTCCCCTTGCTCCCTGCTCCGTCAGCCTTTAATTGTCCGCTGAAAAGTTCGGGGACCTTCTCGTAGATTGTTTTTTAATAACCTTGAGGTGAAGATTATTCAGTTAGTTTTATCGCTGCAAACAAGCCGAGGCGCGTGGGAGGTCAACAATCTTTCGCGAAACGAAGAAATTACAATATTAGTGAGCAAAAAACGCTCGCGAACCATTTAAGTCAATGGTCGGTAAAGAGTACCAATGCACTTTTACGTCAATACTTTGCAGACCTAGCACCCGGTGATTATTTATTTGCTTATGCCTATGTGAAAATGCATACGCCAAATGTCAGATTTTCTTTTTTTTATATAGATCGACGACGATTATTTTTAGCACAGTTGGACGTATACTTGAACTCAACTCAGTGACGTCACGGCGCGGTGGTGGCGCGTCGGGCGCAGTTCCGGCCTGGGGCTGTGGGCAGAAGTCCCCATGCCAGACGTGTATTCCTGCGTTGTTTTGAAAGGAACCACACAAAAACCTGCCTTCTCGTGAAAACGCCACCACTGGGGCCGTACCAAAAGACTCCGGAAAGGTTTGAAGGTAAGTTTTCATGTACTCGGTTCGTCCGAGAATCTGGATATGTGCCGTGAAAAGGGAAAAACAGACGCCGTCGGACAACGATTGCTTGGGCGGGAAGCACTTTGGGTTGAATTCACGGATACTTGTGGTCATCAGATTTATGTTTTGTTGCAACATGAACGCCAGAAAACCGTCAAGTTGTGCGGACCACCTGCGGATTACGTTCAGTGCGTCTTCAAGTTCAAACGGCCGCCTGATCGTTCGAACTGTTGTCTGCTCTTTCATACGTTTCTGCTTGTCGTCTGCTCTTTTAGACGACGCCGGCCCGTACCAAATGTTGGCCGGGTACTTGGGATAGAAGTAAGTGCAGGCCTCAAAAGACTAAAGTTTTAAAGTTGGTAAGCAGGCTCGATGTAAACAGTGGATACAAGGAGATGTTGATGAGCAGAACGTAAGGGCGCAAGTGAGCTGGTGTATATTAAACATTTTAGTGAAAAACCCGAGACTGAGGTAAAGACAGACGACGACAAGGAAGGCGCGGCGAAACCGCCGTGAACATGTCACCTAATCTGCTCTTCATTCTTGTCGTTCAGGCGGTGCTCGGCAGATCCCTTACTGCAGCCGTCGGTAACGAGCTTCCCGAGCGGGCAGTATCTGCTGGAATGACAAGACTACCGGCTATCCACAACAACGCATCGTCATCACTTCTACTTGCGCGCATGCGCGAAGACGACATCGGAGCACCAGTCAGGTGCACTTTAGCATCGAGCCTACGCATGAAGACGTACCAATGCCTTCGATAAAAAGTTTGTTAAGGACTTCCACGTCGCCCAACGTCTAGGACCTTATTTCGGCGTCATCTCGACGTCTTGTGCTGCCTGGGTGATGACTTCAAGGTTGTCATTCGTCCTCAGGGCGGTCTGGACCTCAGCAAAACTAATGCAGCCCAGCTAGCCGACTGCATCTTCCACCAAACCAAGATAACAGACTTCGCTCAAGACCACGTATGCATAAACACCCGTTCAAACTTCATCGCAGTAAGTACCCCCGATGAACGCAGATCCCAACAATACATGGACCTCGATACAATCACCTGGAACGCTACCCACTACCCCGTCCAAAGCCACATACCCCCACCCAGCATCACCACGCCAGGAGCAATATTCCAGATCCCAGCTGAAGACTCCGAACCACTAATCATAGAAAGCCTCACGCGTCATAATCCCACCATAACAGTCCTCCACGCCCGTCGCATCAAAGACACGGGCATCGTGCAAGTCCTCTTTTTGGGGCCGCATGTACCCTTCTGGGTGCGGTACCGTGCGGTTATTCTTCGCTGCTACCCCTACAAGGGGAAAACCGAAGCATGCATGGCCTGTTGGTCGGCTGGCCACAGGCGAGACGTCTGCCCCAAACCCTCACCGAAACCCCACTGTACTATTTGTGGTACACTGGGCCCTACACCAAATCATCCCTGCCAGCCTCGCTGCATCCCCTGTGGACAAGATCACGTGACAGGTGCAGCGGGATGCCCTAAACGCTTCCAGCCTCGCCGCACCCTACCGAAAATTCTACGCAACATACCCCCCCCCCCCCCCCCCCCCCCGCACGCCGCGCGGCGAAACCGCCGTGAACATGTCACCTAATCTGCTCTTCATTCTTGTCGTTCAGGCGGTGCTCGGCAGATCCCTTACTGCAGCCGTCGGTAACGAGCTTCCCGAGCGGGCAGTATCTGCTGAAATGACTAGACTACCGGCTATCCACAACAACGCATCGTCATCACTTCTACTTGCGCGCATGCGCGAAGACGACATCGGAGCACCAGTCAGGTGCACTTTGTCATCGAGCCTACGCATGAAGACACCAGCGCTGGATATAAGAACGCCAACTGCCACGGCCGTCTTTAGTGGGCGCGGCGAAACCGCCGTGAACATGTCACCTAATCTGATCTTCATTCTTGTCGTTCAGGTTGGTGATCAAAAATATCTTTTTCGTTCTGACGAACTTTGTTTTGTAGTCCTGCCGTGCCCACAAACGGTGTTCCAGTGTATGTGTGAAAGTGGATGTATAATCAAATTGCTCTTGGGGCTATCTGGGGACGTCGAGGTTAATCCCGGGCCTACCTCCGAAGAAATGTTTTGTCAAATTAAAGAAATGATTGAATCCCAGAGGGTAATTATCAACAAGGTTGTAGACAGGCAACAAGATATCCTCAAAACAGTGAATGAAGTCAAAGAAAAACAAACTACTGCTGACGAGTCTTTCCAACAATTTAACACTCGGCTTAGTGCAATCGAAGGCAAGCTGTCTGACGTCGGTGAGACACGCAAATCGGTCCAAGCGTTACAGAGTGAAGTCGGCAATCTCCAATCGCAAATTAACCTTCTAACAGTAAAATACGATGACATCGATAACCGCTCTCGCAAGAACAACCTCATAATCAGGGGCATAAAAGAAGAGGAGCAAGAAACAGAACAGATTCTGCTAGATAAGATAAAAGTGGGAATCTTTGAGGCCATATTGGGCGTAAGGGCTAATCAAATCGAAAAAAACATACAGACTGGGAAGGCAACAGCCTAACAAGGATCGTCCGGTTATATTAAAATTCACAGACCATAAGGAAAAAGTAGCGGTGATGAAAAACTGCCATAAGCTAAAAGGGAACAGGGTAAGCGTTTCCGACGACTTCTCCAAAAGGCTACTTGATATTCGTAGGAGTCTCTGGATTAGTGCAGCGGATGAAAAAAGACAAGGAGCGAAAGTTAAACTAATCTATGACAAAATTAAGGTCAACGCCACAATTTATGGTTGGGACGCCAACACTGAGAGTAGATACATATGCAGCAACCTATCCTCCCAACCAGGCACTGGAGCGGAAGGCAGCAATTGACAACGAGGCACACAAGGGAAAAGGGCGGACCTGCCACTAACCGACTCTTACAGGGAATTTACTTTAATAAATATTAACGCGAGAAGTGTGGTGAACAAGGTGGTCGATATCGAAAGCTTAATTTTGGTCTATTCACCGGACGTGATTGTGGTAACGGAAACCTGGTTGAATCACGATATTGCTGATCATGAGATACTCCCTCCCGGATACTGCATGATACGTAAAGACCGCGATAGGCGTGGGGGAGGTGTAGCGGTCATCTTTAGAGAAGATTTACCGGTAATCAGATTAGACGACATCCCGGAACTGGAGTGTGTTTGGGTCAAGACGTCTCTCGCGAATGTGAGCATTGTTATAGGAGCATGCTATCGGCCTCCTAATTCAAAAGTTTTATTTTTCGAAAAGCTGAACCAGTACATCATGAACAACAACTTGGGGGAACGTAACTTTATTCTCGCTGGGGATTTTAACACGCCCGAGATTGATTGGTCCTCTACATTTCCGGTTCCCCTTTCTACGCATGCCGAGCCCTTGGTCGACATTGCTTTTTTTCACAACATGACACAGTTGGTAAAGTGTGATACTCGTGTGTGTGGCTCAGCCCGGTCAATACTAGACTTGATTTTCGTAAGCAGCGGCCTCGCTCAAAAAGACTACACGCTTTCTGTTTTGGATGCCATTTCCGACCACAAAACAATCCTACTGTCAATTGCTGTCGGTGTTAATACGCCCACTCATGGTAAACAAACCAGCGTACTTGACTTCGCAAGAGCTAACGATATTTGTATACTAGACGAACTAGATATTGCCTTCGGTGATTACTTGACCCTTGGGGAATCTGTACAACACAACGTCGATGAACTCTGGTTATTTTTCAAGTCTCTTGTTCATTCTTGCATCAACAAATACGTACCTAAATTCAAGAAAACGACGCATAGGAAGAATCCTTGGATGACCCGGGATATTATTCACCTAGTACGAAAAACTAACAGAACAAGGAAAAGTTGTAAGAGATACCCAAGTGACGGCAAAATGGCCGTTCTTGTTGATCTCAGAACTCGGTTGAAAGAAAAAATAAACACGGCCAAACTACACTTTCATTCTGAAACCCTCCCAAACTTTATGCTGTCCTCTCCTGACAAGTTTTGGAGATATCTTTCACCACGAAAGCAGGCAATCACAAACCTTAAAGTAAATGGGGAACAGATAAGCGACAACGCAACTATGGCAAACTGTTTTAACGACTTTTTCAAATCAACTTTCATAATAGATAACAACACACGCCCAAACTATGACTTGCCGGGAAACATCCCGCTATTAGATGACTTGTCAATCTCTGAAGAAGGAATTTTTTCATTGCTGCTTAATCTTGATGATAAAAAGTCTACCGGTATAGATAACATTCCAAATGCTTTTCTGCGCCGTTACGCAGAGTGGTGTGCTAAGTATCTTGCAATATTATTTCGGAATTCTCTTGTAGAAGCCAGAGTGCCGACTGAGTGGAAATACGCCAAAGTTATTCCCATCTTTAAGGCCATAGACAGACAGCTGGTGACAAATTACCGCCCAATTTCATTGCTATGCACCACAGGAAAAGTACTGGAACACATATTATCGGCTCACATTTTTTCGTTTTTAGAATCAAATAACTTGCTTCATCCCAGGCAACATGGC
The DNA here is from genome assembly GCA_013358835.2 of Ixodes persulcatus. Taxonomy (NCBI): domain Eukaryota; kingdom Metazoa; phylum Arthropoda; class Arachnida; order Ixodida; family Ixodidae; genus Ixodes; species Ixodes persulcatus. Next base: position 890,841 of record JABSTQ010011205.1, read on the forward strand.
TTCCGCAGAGCCCTTTCTACTTCTACACAATTGGTGGAAACTACGCATTATTTTTCAGAAGTTTTAAACCGGCGTGGTCAAGTGGACGTAGTCCTCCTGGATTTTTCGAAAGCCTTCGATAAAGTTTCGCACCCGAAGTTATTAATAAAACTAAAATCAATTTTAAGAAACGATACGATCACGAACTGGATTAGTGACTATCTATCGTCCCGTCGCCAAGCCGTTGTAATTGATGGTACATTCTCTGATTCCGTTTCTGTCGACTCTGGGGTACCGCAGGGATCTGTTCTCGGGCCCCTAATGTTTCTCGTATTTATTAATGATATCTTAAACGACATTCCAGTCCAGATTAATCTCTTTGCAGACGACTGCATCCTTTATAACGAAGTTACTACTCTTGAAGATAATCTCCTTATTGAAAATTCCCTGGAAAAAATTAATCAGTGGTGCAAAACGTGGCAGATGACACTCAACGCAACAAAGTCCGTATGTATGACCATCACGCGAAAAAAGAAAAACATTTCACAATTTCCCTACAAGATAGATGGCGTACCTTTGCAAAAAGTGGAATCTTTTAAATACCTCGGAGTCATCATATCATCCGATCTGCGGTGGAACAACCACATCGACTACATTGTAAATCGCGCGTACCAAAAGCTAGGCTATCTAAGACGGTCCCTGGGTCATTCTAGCACATCAGCAAAATTGATTGCCTACAAAACTTACGTACGGCCTATTCTTGAATACGCTGCCGTGGTATGGGATCCACATACGGAGGTAAACATAACGAAGCTGGAAAACATACAAAGAAAGGCAATTAGATTTATTTACAACACCTACAGCTGGACAGTATCACCAAGCCAGCTCTTAGCAGATGCTAACCTTGAATGCCTGGAACCAAGACGCCGGAGGGAAAGATTAAGATTTTTGTACCTTATTGTGAACGACAGCCTAAAAATCAACAAAAGCAATTATATTTCATTCTTCCAACCACGGGCAACAAGGAGATCGCACCGACTGTCAATCAAAGAATTTTCTGCTAAAAACAATGCATTTCTTCATTCGTTTTTTCCACGTACTATCCGCGAGTGGAATTCCTTGCCAGCTGACGTGGTCGAGAGCGTTTCTTTATCACAGTTTCTATCACAAATTGAATAGAGAATCTTGTTTTGAACCTTGCCGTGTGCTTTCTTTGCAGTATTGTTTTTTTTTCTTTTCTTGCGAGTCATTGTTAGCTGACGTGGTCGAGGGGGTTCGTTGTCACTGTTCTTGTCGCGAACCTAGTAGATATGATTCTGTCAAAACCTTCTTGCACGTTTGCCTTGCTGTTCCTTCAGTCTTGTGACTCCAATCGTGTTCTATTTTTGAAATAACTGCATTTTCACTTTTATCTTTGCACACTTGTGTTTATTTCGGTGTGAATTGATGCTTGTATTTAGTGCTGCAGTGCTGTGGGGCACTGCCAACACTGTTGATTTTATGTAACCGAGCATTGTATATTTGAATTTATGTTGTACCACTCCTGCCAAAGCCTTGAAAAAGGCGAGCGGTATGAATAAATAAATAAATAAATAATAAAAAAGGTGAATATTCCCGCCTGATCTCTCGCTACTCGAACACTGCCCGGCGTTGCTTGAAGTAAGCATTTCTTTCGTGTCTTGCGCCACCATTTCCATGGCCGTGGCTACGCTGCATGCGAGCTCTTACGCGATCTCGTCGGGCATTGTTAGGAAGCAGCAGCGTCTGGCGCCGGCGTGGATAACCGCAACGAGTCTGTCGTGAAGAGTTTTCTTGATGAAGTCGCCGAATTCACACGTCGCTGCTAGCTTTTTCAGTTCGACCACGAGGTCACGCGTAGTTTCTTACCGCTCTTGCTACCGTTGGTTGAAACGCGGTACCTTTCGGTGACCAAGCAGCATCTTAGTACATAGTGCTTGCGAAGAACGCAGACCGATTTTTCGAACGATACGTTGGAGGCGTCTTCTTCAAAAGCAGACTCCGGAGAGTGATGTAAAATTCTTACCAATTGACATAAAAAGACTTGCAGCCACTTTTCTTCTGCAGTGTCGTTGGCAGTGGTAAACAACTCAGTTCGAGGTAAAAACGTCGAAATTTTCGCTGTCGTGCTGGAATTTCGGTAGATTTTCAAGGACGGTTAACATGTTCGGTTAGCGCGTTTATTCAGTCCTTTTAAGACCAAAGTTACCGATTCCATCTTCGTCGCTAGACGCAACCGCAATCCCGGGACACGGGTCGCTTGACAGAGCCCTTTACTTAACTTGCTACACTTCTAGCCTCAACGCATCGTCTGCAATATACTAGAGAAGAAATTATTATATACAAAAATAAAGCCGTTGGGCCGAAGTGCGACAGTTCAGTGACATCAGTTAAGAATGCTTAGTCATGGTGCACGGGCTCAACACGACATGCGGTTATCACATGCCTAATACAGATATAACAAGCGTCCGGTTGTTTGGCTTTCATGTGGCTATTTCGAGTTCAAATTTTCAAACAAGGTGCCAGATTAAGGTTTCACTGCTGCTTCTTTAATTCATACTCATACGCTTCTCGGCTTAACAGCGCGAAAGTGCTTATTTTGCCCGAAGCCCTAAAAATTCTAGCCAAGGTACCCGAAACCCGGCTCAGATGGACACAACTCATTTGGGCACCGGCGCACTCCGGTCTACCGAGAAACGAAGCTGCTCACAGTGCGGCCTGAGAACTGGCCATCCGCGGCCAGCGCGACAACCACGCACGATGGGCACCTTGAATTCCTTAGTCGTTCAGGTAGGAACATGATGGGGTCCTATACTTCGTCTCACCCTAGGATGGACTAAAGGTAAAAGCTACGGGCCACCAGATCCAATCACAAGCCACTTAAAAATTGCGTGGTATTTCGCTTCGATGTACGTGTCGGTGCCTAGGTCTAGGATTATTGATGAGTATTGGCGGACAGTGGTTAAAATTGAATAGCACTGAGTGACTCTTCAATTTTACATCGCAAAGAAAGCCACGACATACAGACTCTTTGGAGTGTCGAAGCTATACAAATGACGCTGCGCTTTTTGATTCGAAGCAATATTTGGCCTCCCTTAATCAATGTTAAGCATGTCATAGTTTAGCGTGTAACGTGATTGGACTTGCTGGCCAATGGCTTTGGCCTTTAGTCCATCGTAGGTTGAGACAAAGTATACAAGGAAATTCTACAATACTTCCGACAGGGCAAGAATGCATTACCCCGCCGCTCACTAAAACTTAGATAAAAAGCAATAAGTTATTTAGCGCCTTTTACAAACCCACACTTCCCCACACCCAGTGACATAAAGTTACTTCTATCCAGAGCTATATGCAGCAGATTGTAAATTATGTGCAGGAAAGCCGATCTTAACCACATTATGTGGGCGCGCCCCTTCATAAGTTCCTAAAAACGCACCTGCTCTTTACCTCCCCTTCACATTAACACCCTAAAGCAGTGGGAGACTTCACTTCTTAGCTCAGACCCAGGTCTAGAAATCCGGGTCCTCCAGATGGCCGAAGACGCCGCCAAAGCACACTGCGTGGTCGCCGTCTAAGGAAGAAGAGGACGGGCATTCCCACTCCCCTCCTCCCTAAACCCCATCACGGAAAAATAAAGTTTACTACTACTACTACGTAAAATACGGAGTTCGATTGAACTCTACTGTTTTGGAAATGAAAAGAATTCCTGTAAAAGTTGATTCGAAAACAGAACACGTTTCACAATTCGGCGTTTTATATTTTCATTCTATCTGTTCAAGTGCACTTCTTTCAGGTTGGTATTATGTTCTTATAAAACTCGAATGCTCACATGTAGGTTGTTGGCTAACCTTGTAAAATCTAAACTAACGCAATGACCTGAACATAATGCGAAGCCAAGATGTTCGTTCGAACGGAAGATGACTATAGTGGTCGTTCGCATTTTTACTATATTAGGGGTAGTTATTATACTACCCTAGAAAAGTTAGAAGGGAATTTGTTACCTTACATATGGTGTTAAATTCTAATTTGTACATATATCCATTTTTAAAGTGTGTTGAGTGTTAGGCACGTACTTTTTCGAAATATATTCATCCCGATCGGGGACGTTGTCTCGGTAATTTGCTGATTAAGTAAAATAATTGTATTAACTTTTTTATTAATGGTTTTCTGGAACATGTTGAAGTTACAGTATTGACGCCAATTACTATTAGAATACAAAGCAATTTATAAAAAAAAAGTCAGGAAGAAAATTGGTTTTGAGATATTATTCTATCGAATTTCGCATGTTTTTTTTTTTTTCGACTAGTTTCAAAGAGCTTTTAAAAAACCGCCGCAAGTCCTTCTCACACTCAGGCAGCAGTGACGTAATGACTTGAGCCAGGTCGTCACCATCTCGGCTGATTTGCCCTTGGTGGATGAGCCGAAGCCACAAGTGATGACGTGATTGATCGAATACATCACTCTTTTAAGCTACATTGTAGGCAGGGCTTGCTGTTGCGGCGCTCTTTTTCTGTGCAATTTTTAAGTCGGGCTAAAACGTGAGCATTCAATGAAAAATATCAAAAATAACTCTTACACTTTTGCAAATTTATGGCAGTACTTTGTCATTAGCAATGGCTAATCCTATCGTGTTTAACGCGATAGCGTTAAGGAGCTGGTGTCGCAGGAAAGCGGGCGTCGGCGGCGGGACGCGAACATCTTGATTGGGCGATATGGTTATGACGTCACAGCCACATGACCTCGCGCGGGAATTTAAAACAGCCCACGACACTCCAGTGAAACATGAGTCACGCAAGCTACATTGTTTTCTGATATTTTGCGTAGTTTTTGAAATATCGCGGCTCAAAGTTTGGTATCGGGCGTCTAACGGCAAAAACGAAACTGTCTCCTAGAGAGATAGCAGCCCTGATCATCAGCCGTAAAGCCTGGACCTGACGTCATGGTGGCGCTGCGGAACGCGGTACAACCAAGGGGGTTATATCGAACTTCTCGAGTGTTAGTAACACATACCCTTGCGAAAAAGCCATTTCTATAAGAACTTTCTTGTGTCCAATAAGCACATATGAATCATACAAGATATATAAGACCATATAAGAACCATATAAGAACTATATGATATATCACATCATATACGAACCTTATAAGAAACTTCTCACAAATTTCTTATATGGTACTTATATGTCCTTATATGGTCTTATATATTTTTAAATATCTAATATAGTTCGTATATAGTTCTTATATGGTTCATTTATGTTCTTTTATATATTGTAGGATTCATATGGGTTTATTGGACACAGAAAGTTCTCATACAAATAAGGTTCTGCAATAAACATTACCGCCAACGCGGAGGAGTGAAGCCGAGCAAACCATTCGGCGGCCATATTGGTGGGGTCGAAAGCGAGCTGTGCAGGCCGTGCAGGCGGCAGTCCGCGCATCTGGATTTCTGTTTCTACTACAGGGAGAAAGCTGTGTTATTCTACCGGCGTATGAATATTTTGTTTTAACAGAACTATATTTGCCGTGGTATTAACTGATACCACGCAGCCGATTAGTTCTCTCACCAGCCGATTTCGCACTTTTTAACTATGAACATTCTCAAGGTATCGACACATAACGCACGCACTATCTTGCATTACAAGCTCAAAAGCTGTAAACAGTATTAATGCACACACACAGGGCACTGCAAAAAGGACCTACAACATCATCCTGTTCAAGTTTGATTTTATTTTCAATGCCACCTTACGCTTTCGCCACACAACATGTGTCCGGGGAGCATGTGCACTGCCGTCTTTAGGATACCTGGAAAATTGGATACATATTGAGCATGTTTTATGATTTACTTTGAAAGTTATAAGGGTAGAAATATCAGGCTTTATTCAAGTATATTCTAACCAGTTCGCAAGCATAACATAAGCATATATCCGTGAGATTGCTAAGTTTTGCAAGAAAGCTCATGCCTTCAATGCAGAGAACCACGTAATAGCTGAAAACACAAGCAAGTTTCATACACTGGGAAATTGTCGTGAGAAAAAGTAGTATGCAGGGGAGTACAAAAGGCTATCACGATAAATTAATAAGCTCCGCCAGTAACCAGGCACGAAATTGGTACGACACCGGCTGAAAATCGCGGACGTTAATTGATCCGCTGACCACCGGCAAACTCGCCAACTTCCTTCTAGCACGCAAGCGGCGTGCAATTCCGACATAAGCAGCCGCGCGAAAATGCCTTTTATGCACTGACCATCGTGCAAAAAAGGCATTCCAGTGTCCTTGACTTTGCAAGCACTGAACGAAACTTGTGAGATAAAGTATAGTCCCAGCACGACGAACTGACGACCAAGAGAGCTGTGAATAACCGCTATTTAACCAGCACACACGCTCATGTGTTATGTGTACTCCATGCTCAGTTAAATCAATGAACAAAAGCTGGTGCATTCTTACAAGTGAAACGTTCTACCTGATGAAGCCTACACGCGATTTTCACATTCGAACCTGACGAACGAACCGACAATAGTCAATTCAAAGTGCTTTCAGCCTCTTCAGAAAGCATTCAAAGCACACTGCGTCAAATCACAATCACGCTACGTCACCACCTGCTCAAGAAATCACTACCCGCCTTCACTACGGCGGCTACAGCGGAACAGGGGTGCACGCTTTTTGCCCTTGCAAGATAGAGGCGCGTCGGCGTCAGCGCTAAGGCGCCCCCTTAACTCCATAAACTGTATATCACCTTCTCGGGTAAACCGATCAACCGCAGCTCTACCGCGACGTGACGTCGTAGGGGTGCTGCGCCAGTGTTCCTTGACTAAAAGATAACCCGCTTGCTACCCGCTAAAGAACAGCTGGCCGCATCTTGAAAATCAGTTTTAGTGGAGTACGGGGCTTCACTTTGACGTAATATTTCGTCTGTGATCATTTTTCGTGCCACTAAAGCGATACCAATATTCTATTTTGGTTTCGTCTTTCAGCAATTTCAGTTCAGTTCAGTTCAGTTCAGTTCAGTTTATTATACCTCAAAAGCATTTCGGATGAAATGTATTACATGAGGGGGATCAAATGACATATAAGATCACAGGAGGGTGACGACAAGGTAAATAATAGGAAAATGCAAAAAAAACTACCAACTAATAGGACAGATGTCAAAACATAACATGTAGAAAAAGCAATTAACAGATAAACATGTTAAAGCAATCATTAAGCTTTTGAGCTTCAACGCCCGGAGAATGGTGAATAATGTGAATGACTTAATAATCATTTTATTGACTCAAGATCCCCAAGTTGTTTTCACTACGGAGACCTGGTTGTATCCGTGACATTCGGAAAAATTAAATGATTTTACCTTTATACGAAATGATTAGGAAAGACAGAAGGTGAAAAGGTTGTGGCGTCGCAGTTTAATTAAAAGATTATGCAAACTTGACTCCAATAAATTTCCTGATCAGGGGAGAAGCATTATCGCGGAAAGCAACTATCCACGGAAAGGCATTTAATATAGGTGCCGTCCGTGTACCTAGCCCCCCAAACACCCCACCAATATTTATGAAAAATTTCTATGTTACATATCACTGCACTCTAATGACGAAGCTAACTTACTTTGGCGGGACACTTTAATCTGTCCAACATTGATGGAACAAATGCGCAGTTTGGGAAAATGTAGGTCACTTCCTGTGAATCCCTCCTTGATATTGCTCTAAATTTAAACCCGCGACAGTTGGTGAACTAGAGCAACTAGCGAAATTAGAAAGAGCTATGAAACGAACCCGGGACATCCAACATTGGACTTCATTTTTGTTAGCAATGCGGTACAAGTAGACGAGGTAAAAATGAAAGAGTGCCTGTCAGATAAAAAACACGTTAACCCCTTCAGAATTTATGAAACAGAGATCTAAGAGTACTTGACCCAAAAACTGTAGTTCGCGGGTTTGAAAACGCGGATGATTTGTCTGCTAATTTAGGAGAGCATTTTGGTTATTTCAGTCAACGTTTTGATGTTAATAAGCTATAGAGGGACTTTAATAATATAATATGCCACCATAGCTATTTTTTTTACGGCAAGCAAGGTGAGAGCAAAAAACTAAATAGAAGATAACGCGAGAAATACTTATAGGGAAGTGAAAAATTAAACGAGAAGGAATAACAAAGATGGAAACGACGCAGAGATGGCAAGCTTAGACCGTCGTTTAAAGAAACTTGGAAGCGAAACAAGGGAAAGCTTCTTTAATTATGTGCTCTCGCGGGTTCTGACACAATCTCAACAAATGGTTTGGCACATTTTTGATCCTTGAGTGAGGGGACTTCAGAAGTAGTAGTTAATAATAAAGTTGTGTCGTGTCCTTTTTCCATAATAGACTGAATTTAGCAAATACTTTCAGTCTGTTTTTACTCTGCCAAGTGACCTGCAGGTAGACCCGTCCAATCTCCCTTGTGAGTCAGACATGACGAAGTAGGTTTTCTCGAATAGCGGTATTGTTAGTCTTCTAAAAACTTTTAAAGGGCGCATTCTCGAGAATATACGCCGAATAGGTGACTTGTTATCTATTCTTGAAGGGAAACTCCCGTCAATGTTTTCGAATTTGGGATTACGAATGTTTTCAGCTAAAACAGTGTGCCTGAATTACAAGGTATCGTGTTTTTTTATCGACATCATGTGGAGTTCTATAAATACCACAGCACAGTTTGGTTTCGGGCGTCTACGTCAAAACCGAAACTGTCTGCTCAAGGAATGGCAATACCGATCATCACCCGTACGTCCGTGACGTCACATCACACTATTGCTACGGTACACGGTGCAACCAATCAACTGCCACCCCACCACGAGGTTACGCCACAAGGTTGTTGCGCCAACGTTCCTTGACTAAAATCTAACCCGCTTGCCGCCGGCTAAAGAGAAGCTGCTCGCATCTTTAAAATCGGTTTGAGTGGAGTTCGCGGCTTCACTTCGATGTAATATTTCGGCTGTAGCCATTTTTCGTGTAAATAAGGCGGTACCAGCCCTTTATTTTGGTTTAGTTTTCGACCGCAGTTGCCCTTTAAAGGACCTGTGCAGCAATTTCAGTGCTTTGCTTATATAATTTGGGAGTTTGTGTCTCAGCCTTTCTTAAATACTAAATAAAAAAGTTGGATGCAAATGAAGAGTAGAAGCGCAGTACGTGCACCTAGAACAAGCAGGAAGTTAAAACATCCCCTGTTCATTTTTACACAACGAAAGTGTTCTCTCGAAGGGCCTGTAGGAAAAGCAATGTGATTTTTGGAATGATAATCATTTTTTTGTGATGTGCATATTAAGAATAACGAGCCGAAAAACGGATACACTCTGAGCAGGCAAGGCGAATAATCCGCTCCTCTTCACAGATATGCTACTGAAACTTTAAACATTACATTTATGAAGTAAAAGCTCTCCTTGGAACACGATAGACCTCCGCAAGGCAAGATTCGTGTATTATATTGGTGTGCTATGGGCGAGGTCAAACCGCCCAATGAGAAAATATGAGCACACTCTTGAAGTTTAGAAAACAACACTCGGATAAAAATAAGAACCTTGGCCAAACTATATAGAAAATTACGCTTGCAGAGACACTCATCTAACATTATCTAAGTGATGGTCTCCTCTGGTTGTCGTTCACGTCGGCCATATTCTTTCCCTTCTTGTCTCCATTCTTTACTGGCCTCTATGGTCATCTTGACCTTCTCTGGTCGCAGCCGAAGGTGTAAATAGTTGTTGTGATTATCAATCTAAAGACGCCACCAAGTCTTTCAATGATGCGTGATGTGGTCTTTAGACACCGATGTATCCGTCGGTGCTTTAGTAGGGCGATGTTTTGGTGCAGTGCGCAGCCGTGCGCATTGTTAATCTAGGCAATGGGCTGACTCGTGGGCTACTTGATCGCATATCTGCCCTCAACTGTGTGGTAATGTTGTGTGAACGTTGCCACCCTGTTTCGGAATTTTTTCTGGTGGCCTTACCGGTTCGGGACACCTTTAGGATTGCTGCCGAATTCTCGTTGGTTGTGCTTTTCTCCTGTGCCACCCATCATTTTCTCTAATTCCTAGTTCACGAAATATATCTTTCAGATCCTATGTTATGATTACAATTGAATTCTCTCTTATTGCTTTGTCACCACAAAGTTGTCTCTAGGGTCTTGTCGACTCCTAGAAGGAAACATCAATGTTAAAATGGGAGGTATAAAACATATCAACTAAAAAAAACTAAGGCGAGTGCTTCCTTTCGTATAGAGCGTTAGGCCATTTTAGCTATGGCCAATATTTGTGAAGTATATGTGACTGAGCAGTATGGACCGTTTGGAGCCATATTGGAAACTGCCGCGAAGATAAAATATTCCTTGACTTCGGGCGACAACGTCAACAGGGCATCGGGTTAGCAGTCCTTGTCCAGATGCGTGTTGCGTGGCGAAAGCACGCTAGAGATCATAAAAATTAGTTCTGGAATATTTTTAGTATCAATCTTAACTGGTGCCTGTCAGTTGGCAACGGTTTTTATGATTTGGCCCCAGATTTGTAGGTGACTTGTTCAACGCCACTGGCCTTTTTATATCTGGACGAAATAACATTCATATTCTTCAAGAAGGCAATTTGAAGATAAAAGATGAGGATTTGCTCGGTAACTAGTGAGCTTGATTAGGAAAACATCAATATTTTAGATTTGTAGAAAATGTTCTTCTTACGGATATGTGAATATTCGTTTGCCTTAAAGAGGGCAAGAAACAAGAAACCCCACAAAAAAGATACTGCAAGTACATAAGTACTAAACCTAAGAGTAAATTATATTTTGATTACATTCACATATAAAACCCACAGCTTTTGTGTTATATAGTCACCCTATTGTAACGGCGAACGTCAACATTTTCATGGACTCAGATGTTTATAATAAATTAGTGGTTTCGCACGTGTGTCGTACTTTAGTGGTATGATAAATACCGTAGAGTGAGGCAAATCCATTTATAGAAGAATAAAATGGTTCTTTGTTTCTCCATGCAGAATATATCTTATACGAAGCAAACATTTTGCCACCGGCTTTACATCTACCTTTTCCCATAAGTCGATTCTTTCTTTTGTGTGTAAGTTTAATTCCGTAGATAGTTAGTACCAATCTACAAACTTGTCGTTTTGTTGCAACAGGTTACTTATCCGTGCTTTCATAGTCAACAAAGCATCTAAGTGAATTCTAAAAACCGGCTGGCCCCCGCGATGCAGGAGTGGAACAAGCCCCGTATCTCTGAAAATCAGTGGACGCTCACTGAAAAGCTACGTCCTCCGCTTTTTCGCTGCTTCCTAATTCGCTTCCGGAACATCAAAGATGTAATCTTACTTACATGAAAAATTCACTATAGAAAGAGAAGCAGCGTCACTCATTAAAGCAGTACCAAAATTACGTGTTAGACTAAAATTGTTTTTTTGAGAATGCAAAGGCCCAACGAAAACCGGAAGTGAAGTGTCATTTATTGCACGTTAGATTTGCTTACTCCCTGGTGTTTTATGTGTGCTGAGATAAACACGTAAACTCACTTCGCTCAGTTATTCATGTTGATCTCTCACAGAGATGCACTCCGCACGCTACACCTAGCGCGTGCTCGAGCAGACCCTGGGAAAGAAGCACGACAGATGATCAGAGACACCGCACATCGTTTAGGAAGTTCCGCAGCCCCAAATGTGCAACCGAGCGAAGGTAGGCTCCGCCATCCGGCGGACAGATAAAAATACAGAAGTACGAGCTAATGTTCCTCGCTGCTTGCGTGTTTTCCAAATGGAGCCTGGAATCCTAACAACGCTCGCCTGAGAGGAGGATCTCAATGGCGAGTGTTCTCTAGAACGCGTCAGAAAAGCTTTTGGATCCTCTACGACTAATTATATTCTTTTGAGTTGCAGAGGGGAGACCACGACTTGTTTGCTTATAGCAGAATAAAGCGAGCAGGCCAACCTTGATAAGAAAAAAATTAGAAAAGATAATGCGCAAGAATAATAGATAACACAAACACCTTAAAAAACGACGCAAATTGGCGAGCTGTAAGACAAGCGTAGATATAACACAAGGAAATGTTGGAAAAGAAAGATCATTGATGAATTTTTTTGCTATGTTTCTTTTCTGCCCTTTCCCCCGCGGCAATATTTTAACAAACAATATTGTTAGTGATTGAGCCAAGAGTGGTCTACTATACGAGGGAGCTTACAAAAACAAAAGTAAATTGACACTATTCTTTAAAACAAATGTGGAAGGTATTTCGAACTCTCGCGATAGGAACATAACCCAGGAAATGTTGATATCATTGAATTCTAGGCGTTCATGATTTGTTGAAAGAGCAGCAGATATAAAATGGCTACTCGTACAGCGTTTCCATCTCTAAAAATCAAGTAGTGATCTTTTTTTTTTTTTGCAGTCGGAGAGAGCGAAATTATATGACATTTGTAGACGACTAATACAACAGAACGGAGATGCCTGCGTTTGTAAGAAAACAATCTACGAGCGGATCAACCCATAAAGGAATCGCGAACACCAATTATCGATCAACAACTCCCCGGTTGACATAGAGCATCGCTGATAAATCCTGCCACGTCCCCTATAGGGCGATGACAACATCCTTTTCAAGGATATATCTTTCCCAAGCAGCAGTTACAAATACCTGCGGTGTTTTAAGCAATACCGTCAGTCCATTGTTACGTTCTGTTACACACTCGGTAGGTGATTCAAAAGATATATTCAGCGAATATTATTTGGAAATCCCAAAAGGACTGTTATGGCAACAGGGGAAGATAAAATTGCAAACTCAGTTGTGAATGCTCGTGGAAATACTGACATTCTCTGCTTCAACTTAACGTGAACTAACCTCAAATGCTACGATCACGAGCGGGTGTCTTTGCCTTGGGCTCCGACTGCACTAGGGCTCAAAGTATAGCCTATCCTCATGCTATGCTCCGTTTTATCGTAAGAGCTTAGGACACGCTACGTGGGCGAGGGTGTGCTACTAATGGGACTGATACGTGAGGTGCCCACATAGAGTGGAAGCGTCGGTCAGATCATCTTCGTTTTTGTAGTATCACCTACGGTCGCACTTATGATGAGAGAAAATATAGAAAGAAAAAAAAATGACTTTCGTTTGGATGTTCATTTTTGAGCAAACGGAAATGTCACGTGCCTTTTATATTGTTCTAAAATTAGGCTTATCGTGAAACCAATGCCACTCCACTAGGCACTGGCAGGCGCCTTTTTTGCAAGCACCACAGAAAAAAAGGACCATGCCACAGACTACGTTGGCTAGCCACCAGCCTAAGTCAAAGATGTACAAATTGAGGTGCCGTTTTATTGACTAGTTCATATAGATTATTGGGCTGTACTTATTTATATTCTTTAGGTTAGTTTCTTTCCCACTTATAAACAGATGTAAGCAGTAATGGTGCACTTCCCTGTTGTTGTTGTTGTTGTTGTTGTTGTTTTCGACGTGCAGGCCGTTATATTTTATTCCGTATTCCAGCATACACCATGTTAATCATAGAACGTGTAAGCATTTGAGTTAGCTATATGTATATTGAAGTAAACATACGCTCTTTTCTTACACTCCTTTAGTCTGATTAAGGTATTTTATACATCGTTTTAGTCCCGAATCAATGATAGAATTCCTTTACAGTCCTTGTTAAATGAGAGGTCTATCCAACGTTCAGCACACATAACTACAAGAGCACAGGTCAGAGCTTCCGTTCAAGCTAAACTCCGAGAACTTTACAAATTACTGAAAGCGAATATTCCATATCATTCACGACGGAAAAATGGTAGATGCCTGAAATGTCTGAAACTGGCATGTATGTAAACATTTCTTGCAATGGTATAAGCTCTATATCAGAAAAGGTAAACAAAGCTTGTCTCCCGATCTGGACGAAGTGAACCAGCCTCTGCTGAACGCTGCACTAAAAAGATTACCATCAATTCACTTTCCAGCGAAGCGGGTATACGGCGGAAGTTCGGCGAACGAGATGACGTGGCAAACGTTTGCCCCGAAAAATCTAAGTCAGTCATTCAACGTGGAGCACTCCGTCTTGTTATGTTTATGACTTGCTTTTGCCGTGCCCTCTTACAGAATATTCAGTTCTTGGCTGTTTAAGTGATTCGATGGAAATTAGGAGTGCATATATTAAAACGGAAGCGCACTGTTTGCGAACAAGCTAGCGTTTGCACAAATAAATATGTCCTGGTACTGCATTTTCACAGAAAATGGTTGTGAGCGAAATAAAGCATCTGTATACCCACCATTCCGATGAGAGTGGTAAAACAACATTGTGCAGAGGTTATACATTATGCTTCTAGTATCGTAGTATTATACATTATGCATCAATACCGTAGCATTATGCTGGAGGATTCATGGTCATAACAAAAATGAAATTTATGTTTGTAAAAGCAAAAAAAGTGCAGCCTAGGGCTTGTTGATTTTGAATCTGTTTTTATTAATCTCCAGTAAATAGGTGCGCCTGTTTGGCATCTGCTGTTCTCCGTCTCACAATTCTGTAGCGAACTGTCGAGGCTGTTGCCCCTACAACCCAATCAGAGGGTCAGAGCAATGCACGTGACACCACGTCACGGAAACGTGTGTCATTGCGCCAAGTTAGATGCCCAGAGAAACCTGCGGTCGTCTGCTGGCTAAAAGTCGCCGACTGCGAAACTAAACCACCTCGGATGAACATTCCACCGACGCAACATTGCATTCCGCTGGAATAGCGAGCTCTTTAGGAACGTTTCATGAGAGAACCATTCGCTCAATTTACCAGCGAATCTGTGGTGGGTGCTGATGTCAGGGTCAAGTGCGATGTTTTCAGCGAAAGCGGTGAATTACACCGCTCCTATCGCCAACGACCATGCCGATACTTTGAGAAAAAAAAAAAAATTGGGAGCGAATATGGATGTGGCGTCACATGATTTTTTAAAAATATACTTGAATCTTCTATATTCGTTAATATTTAATAAACCACTTCTTTCTTGTTTTAACTAATAATGCATTAAAATGTCAGTTGATAGTAATAGCGTGTCCTTGTTATATGTTTTACCTTCTCCTTTGCGCTTTTCGATTTTTATGAAGTGAGTACTTAAGTTTAACGTTCATAAATCCCCACCAAAATGCATAATATAAAAAAACGTTGTGCTCGTATGAAACTTTGGCGCAAGTATTTTATGTTTAATATATTTTGTTTACTACATGTAGCATACTTCTGACTATCTGATTCGCAATGGCGTTGTATTATAATCGAAAACCTATCGCCGCACGTTAAGATATGTGTAGCAGGCCCACAGGCCTAGTCTCTTAGGCTTATATAGGCTACGCCTTCAATTAACCGTTCGGGATTATTTTCTTTTTTCTTTGTCTTTGTCTACAATGCTCGCACCGTCTTTTTGTTTCACGCTCTTAGCACTTGCTTCTCTTCCCTGTATGTTTAAAATTGGACCCTTCCACGCTCCACAAATGGCATCCGGACCGCCACTCCCCCAAGTGCGAGCTCTGTGGAGTGAAGGCGAACTTGCGGCACATGGGAGGAAGAGGGGAGAAGGAGGGGAGTAGGAGAGGGTACGGAAAAGTATGATGGGCATACCCTCTCTTCCGTACCCTCCCCTCCTCCTCAAGAGCTGCGCTCTAAGTTCTCTGTGCAGAGATTGGTAAACGTCTTTTATTTTTTTTTTGTTTCTTTGTCTACCAGGCGGCTAAATGTTTTGTACATTTATGTAAACAAATTCTCACGTACTGCCGCCCCTGGAGTAAATAATTGTACTACACGTTAAAAACCCGATTTGCATGGTCCCTACAACGACGCAACGCTTCATTGTGTACTCGCACTTTATACCAACTATCTCACAGTTATGCCAATTTTCTTCGTCTGGCTCGTTTACCAACTGTGAAATACTATAGTGAGGGAATTGAACGCTTGAATTTGTGTGTTGCCGCTGTATTTTGAACGGGGGAAGTCAGGATTAATGTAAACTGTTGAATAATGGCAATTTAGCCGAGGTAAATTTGAACAAAGTTGACAGTAAAAAAATGGGGTTCTCATTTGTTTAATTGTTCTTAACTGAATAACAGGCTGAAGTTGAGCTAGTTGGTACATAATTTTAGGTAAATGGTCAGCTAGAACTATAGGGACAAAACACAGACAGGGAGAAACAGAGACATACACACCGCTGACTATCAACTAAGACTTTATATTTCTTCTTCATCACTTTGACCGAAAGATTCACACCTAAAGTAATGCCAATGAATCACCCTAAATGCTTACATTACACTGCGAAATTAAAATACTAAATAAAACTAATTAATTACATTAAATTACTAAATTTGGTCACTAACACCTCCACGATCCAACCCACAGGCCACCGCCGACACATATTCCTCTTATTCCCTTTCACGGGGCTATGCCACACTGCAAAAACTGTCTTTCTTTCTTGCTGACCGTGATGGAGGGCATGCTCACGCAGTCATCGCCGGTTTGCTCAATGGCCAGGGCCTCGAGAATCTCGCGCGCAAAGGCACTTCTGTGTCTTTTAATAATGGAGACGCTGCTAAAACTTGGCCTGCACCCGCACGTGCGGCAATTGGCTGCAAGGTGCCCAGCCCCCGTGCCTTGCACCGACGCCGCGTGCTCCCTGACTCTGTCATTAACGCAGCGTCCCGTCTGCCCGAGGTAGCAGCTCCCACAAGACATTGGAATCTTTTACACTACACCGGTCTGGCACATGGCGTACTTAGTCCTGTGCGCAGTGTTGCAGGTTGGCTGGCGGTTCTTGGCCTGATTTACTCTGCGGCACATAGAGTTCCCTCTGTTCGGTGCCGAGCACACCACCCTGACACTTTGTCGTGCAGCGATCTTTTTGAGCCGGTGGGTGACACCGTGGATGTAGGGGACTACTGCCCCTACATCTACAAGCCAAGAACCGCCAGCCAACCTGCAACACTGCACACAGGACTAAGTACGCCATGTGCCAGACCGGTGTAGTGTACAAAATTCCAATGTCTTGTGGGAGCTGCTACATCGGGCAGACGGGACGCTGCGTTAATGACAGTCAGGGAGCACGCGGCGTCGGTGCAGGGCACGGGGGCTAGGCACCTTGCAGCCCATTGCCGCACGTGCGGGTGCAGGCCACGTTTTAGCAGCGTCTCCATTATTAAAAGACACAGAAGTGCCTTTGCGCGCGAGATTCTCGAGGCCCTGGCCATTGAGCAAACCGGCGATGACTGCGTGAGCATACCCTCCATCACGGTCAGCAAGAAAGAAAGACAGCTTTTGCAGTGTGGCACGGCCCCGTGAAAGGGAATAAGAGGAATATGTGTCGGCGGTGGCCTGTGGGTTGGATCAGGGAGGTGTTAGTGACCAAATTTAGTAATTTATTGTAATTAATTAATTTTATTTAGTATTTTAATTTCGCAGTGTAATGTAAGGATTTAGGGTGATTCATTGGCATTACTTTAGGTGTGAATCTTTCGGTCAAAGTGATGAAGAAGAAATATAAAGGCTTAGTTGATAGTCAGCGGTGTGTATGTCTCTGTTTCTCCCTGTCTGTGTTTTGTCCCTATCGTTCTAGCTGACCATTTACCTAAAATGTTCTTAACTCCAGGGTTTAAATATCAACATTAGACTGCCTTCCTCAAATTGTGTTGTTTCTTCGTGTTTTTCATATTGGAATGTTTTCCGCGCTTGGAATTATGTGATTAAGACAAAATAAAGCCACCATTTCCACACCAAGAACCCACTCCTGTAACATAATGACTTCAATTTCTTCCGAACTAAATGTTAAACTATAGTCGGTGACAGGTCAAGAAGGAAGTACAAGCTCCTCCCACCTCTTTCCACTTTAGTAGAGCGAACGCTGGAGAGAAGGCCACGCCCTCTTCAGCGTTTGCTCTACTAAAGTGGAAAGGGGTGGGAGGAGCTTCCACTTCGTTCTTGGCCTGTCACCGACTATACTAACCAGAAGCGAACTGCGATACTAAGCTTTAAGAAAGCGTATGAAAAATAGGAGTGTTCAGAATATACAAAGCGTGGAAAACTTCACTGTGAACGATAATTAAAAAATAGACTTTCACAAATTGATGCCGTTTGAGATAACTAGTACACTAAGCATGCGCTCTACTTGTTTTGCTAGTTATGATGCGACTTCCATGCATAGCTAATTCAGTTTGATCATTATTTCCGGAATCCTTTTCATTAGAAACATTTTGCCCCAACTCTGCCACTATCACTAAAATAGCTGAGGGGGGATGTTTGGACATCTACCAGGATCAATTAAAACACAGACAACTGGGAACGGTATATTTACTCCAAATAATGTAACAACCAAAACGACGCTTTCTTTCAAAAGTCAAACAGGCCAATGATAACACAGGGCCCTTGAAGAAAATAAACGACCAGTTTTGAGTAAATCCAATGTTCATTTAGAGGAATAATGGCATGCGACACCTTATTTCACCATGACGTATCATTATTTAATTTGCAGGTATGCATCATGCACCTTACGTGGAGGAGAGAAAGATACATGTTTTTATTTAATGAGGGATTCACCCGCTATGGATTTGTGCTCCTGGGACGGGAGGGGAGGGGTTGTGAGGGGTGAGGGGGTGAGGGGGATTCCATGATGATGGTAGTGACGTCTTAGGTGAAGCTATGTACACCCGACTCCCTGATATACCGTACCTTACGTGGAGGAATTATAGCCAGTTATCTTCAGAGTGACACGTCCATCCATGTATCTAAAACAGTCCAGATACACATGACGTCTTATTACCTTAAGACTTTACGTGACATCAAGGCGTCATGTGTCACTATCTTGCCATTTTACAGCATGACATCACGTGACACCCTGACGGTATGTGACACCGCATGACACCGTGACGCCACGTGAGATCATTACATCACGTTACTCTGTGACATCAGTGTCACTTGACGATAGCGACGACGGACGCCATACAACGCCCTACGCCTTACATAATTTCTGGCCCGCGCAAGAGCATGGTATAACGACTATCGCTGTCGAAAACATATTAAATGCCAATGATATGTGGTTACAGAGGCAGATCTTCACATATAAACCAGAGATGGCCCGGACGCTCACGTTCCTAGAGAGTTCGAGTAGCGGAGAGCCGTTTTTGATAATTACGTCGCTCCGATACTCATTTTTTTATTCATATTCAGTCTGCATTATAAAATTACATCTGAGCGTTATCTACTGACCAGTACCTAATATTATATGAAAGATGCACCTATGTAATTGGTTCTCATACTAAATAAAGAAATGTAGCCCTCTACATTCTGAAATGAAGTAACGCGTTCATTTATAAGTTCGCTAACTGGTGAGGTACGTTACTTTTTGAGTGATTCCCAATCAAATGCATTGACTTGCCTTTTTAGTTACTTATAGATATTTGCTTTGCGACTTGTTTACATTTACGATTCTTTTTTTTTTTTATTTTTAATGTTGTAACGTTGAATAGTCGAAGAAAACACGTATCAAGCACTGGATCTCGCCAGCAATTTTGCCAACTCAAAACTCAACCGACAGCTGTAGGAATCCTGAAACAAATACTGTTAAAACTCGCTAAGGTTTAGGAGCACACAATATATCGCTATAGGTAGTCTGGGAATCAGTACGATCGATAAAATAACCCTTTTAAGGGAGCTACGTTGTTCAACGCTGATCGTTCCCATGCACAGAACAATGTTAATTGGATGATCTTACTGTTGCCAGCGACTCTAATCTACATGGCAGGACTAAGCGACCAAGACATCGCGGCCTGCTACGATTGGTCAGTGGCGCGGCACTGACCAGCCGCAAAAGGCGACTATTCCTTGGTCCCTTGGCGCCGCCGTGTGGCTTACGGCCATAGGTGTTACAACAGACGCGGCCCTAGGTGCCACTTCTGTTGTCTGACATACCTGCCCAAGTTCACCTCCATCTTTCTGATCTTTAGTGAACATTTTTGTGGCATCTTTAAGGTGCCCTGAGGAGGTTTCTGAGATGACATAAATATGTCGATAACTTAGTCTGCTGGCTATAAGCTTCCAAGAAGTAGATAAACAATAACAAGACGCGACTGATTTCCTTATTCAAAAAATCAATCAAAGATTGCTACATACCGAGGTCATCTCCGGCGATGGGCGGAGCATATTCCGAAACCAGGACTACTGTCATCGAATAGCAAGCGTCTCCGACCGGTGGAACCTCGGACTGATATCTTGAATACGCGGGCCTCTTCACCCATGCATCTCGGAATGCGGGTCCACCCAGCGAGCGTGCACTCGAGAGTGACGACCGGACACATCACCCACGCAGAGGACAAAAAAGGACATAGTGCACTGTTTCTTAGACAATCATTGCAGTATTTTAATTCCTCACCACGAAAAATTAACATTTTTCAACTATTCTTATTTGATTTTGTCGTCTACAAAAGCATACACTCTTTATAATCACACCGTTTACGATCTCAACGAAATATCGCGTTTTTATTGGCCACATATCATCATGGCTGCCGGAACAATGTTCCTCCCATCACCGTAGATGACTTCGGTGTGTTCAATGTTTGCTTGCTTCTTTTAAATAAAAAATAGGCCGCGCATGGTTAGGATTTATGGGATCTCAGAGACCACCTCAGGGAAACTTCAGAACTTTAGTAACAAAATTCACACGCTTTAAAAAGTGTTCTTTTTTTTTGTGATTTTAGCAGCCCGTCTTTATGCTTAGAATACAATTGCCCCCATGTTTCCGGAGTGTTTGTGAATAGTTCACATGGGACTATTTCTTAATAGATACTTCGAAAATGAATGGATACATACACGCATACATAAGTTGAAGTAATTGTTCGAGATTTGTCACTGTAGCATAGCGATGTCGTACCAAGCGTTATTCCCACTGAAAAAAGTTTACTGTCAATAAGCAAGACTGACGACCCCGTAACTCAAACTTTCTAAATAAATTAGGTTATTTATAATTCTTAGATGTAAATTCAAGACCATTTAGGACCAACAGAGACAAACGCTAACATGTCTTAAAAGCCGCTAAAAACCTTGCCTTCCGCAAAAGGGCCTTTTCTCCCGCTAGACGACGCAGAAAACCAAATTTAGTGGATAACCGCTAAATATTCAACGCTGCTCGTCAGTAAGTAATAAAAAATATGTGCTAAGAAAAATTTAGAAAACAAATGCGACAAGTTATAAAGTCATTTCAGTTATTCTTTCTCAAGAAACAATATATAGCGCTCAAAATCAATCTTTAATTAACGGCTATTTTGATTTTTGGCTTGGAAGAATGTGTTTAAAATTGATTAAATATTTGAAGCATATTACAAACATTTATTTATTTAGTGCTTTTATACTTTGCGAGGACGCACGTCGCGCTCCAAAAAGCTTTGCTGCGCGATTTGCAAACTGCTGCCACAACTCAAGTACGACATATGCATGTGCTCCAAGGCGAAATCTACACATTCAAATTAGGTTTAAGTGGCCGTACTGCGAAGAAATCTAGCACAAACGCTGGACAAACACGGAAGAGAACGTATAAATACAACAACTAGTTTTTAGTTTTTTTTTTTGTTTGTTTGAAAGTTAGGAACAAAAACTAGATATTCCACCGAATATGAGGAGCGAACAAAAAGTCATCTCCACTTAAGTCGTGCCCACATTTAAAGCTCTGTCGTATATTTTGGCGTAACATTTTAAACAAAAACAACAAAAAAAAACACACACAAACCTGAACGCGAGCATTCCTAGGCATTTGCATCGTGCGCCTTTAAAATAGACACCGCAAACGCTTATGTGAGCGTTTTCGACGGCGGAACAAAAGAATTCACAAAAGAGGCACAGCGTTAGCGAGCACTCCCGAGAAAGTCGGACACAAAACTTTATATATAAAATGTCCCGCAGGCGTCGGTATGCAAATCCTTGTTAATTCGTGTTGCAGTACCAACGGGGTTGTGGAAAGGATTGGAAAAATGCGGTCGAGCAGTCTGCCACGTTACCACCATCCGCTCCTGGGGGCACTCTCGCAATAAAAAAAAAAAGAAAACGGCGAGAAAGAATCTGCACACGAACAATTCGGTCGCATTTACGCTTCCGTATAACGCGTGTCACATCAACAGCAGCTCGCCGCTTGCATAATTCGCTTTCATTGTGGTGCCATTGTCGTTTCTGCGTCGTCTCCTGAGCGTGATTTTGACAATTTTCGCGTGATTTGCGCTTCCGCTGTTGATTCCTCTCCCCCGCATCGTCCGTACACCGTTTATGAGGAACCTCCTGAGTGCGTAGCAACTGACGGTTGTGCTCTTCGCATCAGCTACAGAATTCTCAAGGCCTGGCCACGCGACATGCAAGTTAATCTTCCCCACGTGTCTTGCGCATGCGCTGACAGGACGGGGTGTTGGCTACAGCCAATATCACCTAGAAGACAAGGCCTGCGCATCGCGCCGTCGTTAGTGGATACCCAACCCGCCCCCAACGCTCTAATATAAAAAAGAGAGCGCGACGGGGAAAGGAGCAACCTTGGTGAGGAGGTGCTCCTCACCCTGAGATGAAAAAAGTGTATACCTACATACTTCGTCCCATATAAGACACCCCAAAACTTTAGTTGGACGCACAGCGCACTCACGTCAAACCGACGGTACCAACGTTTGCGAGAGACTTGATAGCCGCGTGGTACAACTTATTGAAATAGCTCATGTACATATAACTATCTACAACAAAAAAGTGAAAGCCGTTTACAACTTTCTGTAACGCCGAATTAGAGCGCAGCTCCTGAGGAGCAGGAGGAAAGGGTACTGAGGGGAGGGGGGTTCATGTGACCTCGGGGGGGGGGAGGGTTTCGTGACCTCGGCATGGGGGGTCACGTGACCTCGGGGGGGGGGGAGGGTTCACGTGACCTCGGGGGGGGGGAGGGTCACGTGACCTCGGGGAGGGGGGTTCACGTGACCTCGGGAAGGGGGGCTCACGTGCGCCCCCTCACCGAGGTCATGGTAGGTACCCGAGGTCGCCCCGAGGTCCTCCCGAGGACCTCGGGAGAACTCGGGGAGGAGGGCACGTGACCTCGGGGGGGGGGGGGGGGGGGATCACGTGATCCTCCTTCCTCCCTCCCTGAGGTCACCTAAGGTACCCGAGGTCCTCCCGAGGTCCTCACGAAGGAACCCGAGGTCCTCCCGTGGTCCTCCCGAAGGAACACGAGGTCCTCTTGAGGTCCTCCGGAAGGAAGCCGAGGTCCTCCCGAGGTCCTCGGGGGGGGGTCTCGTGGTTACGCCGACGCCGACGGCGACGCCGGCGCCGACGCCTTCGCCGCTTAAGCCGGAAACGGGCGCCTAAGTGCTGCGCTCTAAAAATAGTCGGGGTTTCCTTGACTTTACAACAAACCCTCTGTGTTTTCTTTGTGGTCTTTGATACGTACTTTAGCTGTTTAATAAGATATTTCACACCGTTATCAAGCCCCTCGTAAAATTTGGGGCCATCAGTTCGAGTATAATGCGCTGTACGTCGAACTGAAGTTTTGGGGCTCATTATATGGGACAAAAGAGGGTAAGACGACACGCTTCTTCTTTAGAGTGCTCTCTTTAGTCCTTCAGAGGTAGACACCCAGGACTAAATATTGAGTGCTTGCATTTAGACCCCTGGGACTAAATGTTGCGCCTTCGCACTTAGACTCCTGGAACTAAATGTTGATCATTTACACATGGTCCCGAGCCACCCAATGTTTATCCCTCGCAATTTCAGTTCTCTTCGAACCAAAGCTGAACCCTAAAAATTGCGCACATCTGAAGAAACGAATCTCGTGGCATTCTACAGGTTGCCAAGTGTACTGCAGTCTCGGAAACTAAATGTTGCAGTTCAAGTCAAACGCAGCTTTATTACCTCGTGTATCAATCAATCAATCAATACATTGCTTTACAAAAAGAGTTGATCTAAGCTTCAAGGGAAAGAAGAGGCTAGCAAAAATTACAAGATACAAAACACAACAGATTCGTGAAACCCACTGTAAAGGTAACGCACGTTTTACAACAGAAAAAAATACTCAGAACAATTGATCCCTCAGTGCGTGGAAAATTTTAATGAATAAAAATATGTCGAATTGTTGCAAGATTCATTCGTTCAATACTTGTCAAAAAAATTTTCTGAAGTTTATTTAGTACTAGTGTAAGATTATGCCTTACTATTTGGCATCCGTAATTTGTACGATTTAATGGCATTTTCGAACTCTCCCCTTCACGAACGTCGTATATCCAGAAGTTTGAGTCAGGTTTGAAATCTGTTCAAGTAAAGGCTCACTACAGCGAAGGGCAGATCTGTATCGTGTTAATAGGGCATTCTCATATAGGCCAGATACAGGTAGGTATTAGACGGTAACTTTTTAGATAGTGGAAGAGTATGTATATTAAAAGAAACTCTTGATGTTTGACAAAGTTGTGGTACCCCAAATTAAGTTACAGTAATCAATATGGGGTTCAAAAAGTGCATTATATATGAGCATTGCAACGCATAATGCAATACATATTTGAATTGGCATAGTTTTCAAAGCACTCTTGTTAACATTATAACAACGCTGTGAACGTGGTAATCCCAAGACATCGGTTTATTAAAATAGACGCAAAGTGTTTAAACGTTTGGGACAATTTCTATAATTTAGGAGACCAGGATGATATTGACAAGTTTTGAAGCACGTATGTTCTTATGTTTAAAAAAGACAGTTTTATGTTTGCTTGTGCTTAATGCTAATGAGTTAGCTTCGCCCCCGGTCATACACCTTCTTTGTGAAACATTTATTTTATTAAAAAAGTCTTCTAATTCGGTGTATGAAAAAAAAAAACGAACTGGTATCGTCGGCATAAATTATGAAGGATAGGTTTTGCTGTTATTAACAATAATGTTTATATGTAAATTATGTAACAAATGGTCTCAAATGCTACCTTGCTGTACTCCAGCTGTAGTGGGCTAAACAGAACTATGTTCATTAATTACAAGACAACGGTGACAAAGTTGGGATACGAGTCGAGAAGAACTACTGGTACGCCAACAATTTCATAGTACTTGAGTTTTCGTTTATTATGGTAGTCTGATTATTATGATTGAATGCCTTCGAGAAGTCGACGAAGACTACTATAATTAACAAATGTTCTTCAAAATACTTTAAAAGTAATTTCTTCAGCTCTAGCAAGGAGAACTCTGTTGATCTACCTTTACGAAAACCGTACTTTGAGTTTCTGATTAAGACGAATTTTGTACAAAAATTGTTACTGTATTGTGAATAATGTTTGACGCATTTCAAAAACACAGGTAGTTTCGATATAGGTCTATAATTCGAGAATTCGTTTTTGTTGCTTGCCTTAAACAATATATTGACTTTCAAGTACTGCAGTTTGTTTTTTTAGAAACAAATACCGCTGGACGATGACGCATTCAATATAGTTGGTACTACCGGTGTATGAAAGCCCAAAACGAGCTTAATTGTTTTGATCTGCAAATCATAGAGGTCACAGGAGCAGTTATTTCTAAGAAATGGCATAATAGAAAATATATCACTATGACCCCTTAGGAAAAAAAAGCGCTATTATTGTTCCTAGGCTCGATATATGTCAATGACAAAGGTGTGTGTACGCTATTAACAAGGCTACTCAGGTAACTATTGCAAGCTTCAGCAAGGACTTTTTCTTATAATGTTTTACCAATATTTCTCTTTATTACGTGTGCAGTAAATTAGAGGGACTCCCCTGTAATACTTGGTTTAAACGTTTCCGTACACATCTGTTTAATTCATGCAAGACACAATAAATAAATGATACGGGTTTATTTGATTTGCTTTACGCATGGTATTATTCAATATAATTCAATCTATTTTTTATATAGAGAGGCCTTCTGGAGACTGTTTTGGGAACATATTGTATTATATATTTTATTTTATTTTTGATTATTTTTAACGTTCTTTTTTTTCCCAGCGCTTACGGTTTCATTTAAATAGCTTATTCGTTCACACGGAAAGCACTTATGGTAAACATTTTTGAAAATATTCGAATATTACTTGTACACCTCACTGGTAGCACAAAAACCCCTACTGAAAAAAACGATATGAATTTTCTTACTGGTTTTATTATTGGGTTTCAATATAGATTATCGAACCAGGGATCATATTGGTGAGTCTTACCGGGATAGAATCTGGGGATTGAACAGTGCCTGAACCAGCCTATTGCTACCCGTAAATGAACCGGTACGTTCCGAATCGGGAATGGACCCGGTTCATTCCCGATTGTGATACACTGGTTTATTTCGAATCGGCAATTAACTAGCTGGGAATGAATTTTGAATTGAACCAGTTTGTTTCACATCCGATAACCATGTTGGTGTAAAAGTCTCGGGTGTGACAACACATGTCGTGGGTCTGAGAAGTCAAACGATGAGAAAATAAAGTGTCATATACATTTCTGAAAAAAGAATCAAACGAGGACGTTTATTTAAACTGCTGGGTTGTCCACCGGCAGAGCTTCTGCTCCTGCCTTCGGCTTACGAGGCTCCCTTTACGGCCTGTTCTTTTTGCTAAAGAAGTTCCACAGGATGGTCTTCAATTTGTCGAGGCGCTCCCCATCGGCCAGGGCTGTTCTTCTCCCCTTGATGTAGTCGGACAAGCCAACTGCGAAAGCATAAGAAATGTATAGATGGATACAATTAGAAGTTGTTAAAGTTTCCTACAAACAATGGAAAAAGATGTCATACAGACAAATATGAGCAGTGTAATATGGTTATGTGTGCCCAGCTGCAACCTTTTAGGTCCATGAAGAGTCAAATCTCACAGAGAGGGTTTGACCACTATTGTAGATTCACAAGCATTGACAGTGGGTTGATTTGTACGTAAATACAGCAACACTACAGCTGGGTTCTTTGTAGCAATACTTGTGAGGTATATGCTTTTACTCAATGCCTAGCTATTTGCAGCTAAGCTCTCTACGCTGAATGGGCACTGTATAGTGGCACGACCTAAACCCGCAAGTCAACAGCAGTTCAATATTTGGACCACAATTCTAAAAAAAATGAGTATGCAAATACTAAACTGCCAGGTCAACCTCCTCACGGTAATACGCCGAAATCTGCAATTTGTTAATGCACATCCTGTACAATTGAGCATCCTGCTTTATGCATATCGTGTCATTCATCTTGAAATGTTGACTCTCGGAAGCAAGCAGAAATAAAAGCAGCACCCACCCTTCACCGCTTCCACATTTGCAGGAGTGAGAGGCTTCTTCTTCGCAGCGCCCTTCTTGAGGTTGCGACGGGAAGGTTGACCGGTCACGCTTCTGTTGATCATTCCGCCATGCGTGTACAGCTGGCGAAGTAGAGGCCCACGAAACCGCGAGTCGGTTGGAGCAATTTTTTGGTCGACACGAATTTGTGGTCTGGAACGAATATTCCTTGTCCAGGTAACCCTGCAAGTAGCCAGATCAGTATTTCCGGTAGTAAGTGATGTACTAACGCAAACAAATATCCCCACGATTTATGTCCACGATTTTTCCTACTAATGCGCACGGCTGCACCATCTGCCGGAGGCTCGCTTGGTGTTGGGGACACGGAAAAGCGCATGTGCATCCTACCAAGCTTGCAGGCATGTCTGTTCTTCGCATCTTTTGTGAAGAAAATTTACCTAGAGTCAGCGCTTCGGCGGCAGCTGTGAAGAGACTCTGCTACGGGTGCCGCGACTGGAGATCACAGCATTCGTAGGATCGCTTAGTCAACAGATTATGACCTGTTGCTTTATAGATATATCAGAAAACGCGCCCTAATAATCGCGATATAAAAAAAAAAACATGAAATCAACACATTTGAAAATGAAACTCGATTTTTGTCTACGATATTCTGAATGCATTATTAGGTAGCGCAATCAAGTGCCCGGATTTTTATAGATATGTTCCCTCCAGTGTTCCGAGAGGCAATCAGGTTTTTACTCTGCCGCCTTTATTCTTGAACACAACAAAGTTCGCATTTGACATCACCGAACGGGCACTAATCTTTTACCAACAGCCACTGTGAATACGCTGGCTTACCGGGAGAGGTAATGCTGTTCAGAGCTCGCGATACCTCAGTTTCAAACTGATAGCATGCCGCAAGCATGCCGCATGCTGCAAGTAGCAACATGCAGCAAGACGTGCAACTACTGAATTTAAGCTTAGTTTGTTCTAAAGTTAAGCCTTTCTGTTTGGCTTTATGAGCCTCAAAGCCAGAAGCGCTAGCTCTAGTTGCAGCATCCTTGGCAGATGCCCATCACAGTGGCTTCCGAGGCGGCCCTCACGTCAAATTCTAGGGTATGCACCATGTCACAGAGACACACATGCTTGAAAGAATAACACACATGTTTGAAAGAATAGAAGGACGCACATGCGCTCCTCTGTGGTCTCAAAACCATGCAAGTGGCGCAGTGATGTGCTTTAGTTGCCACTCGCGCGTCCCAAGAATTTTTATTTCCGATAGTACATAAAAATGTCCAATCAGTGCAAACCTGAGATCAAATCCATTTGGCTATGAGGAAAAAAAACTGTTGATACCCTCTCCTACATGTCAGACAGGTTATGCAGGATATAAAATTGTACGCAGCAGCAAAGGATGTTTTGCTCAGCTTTAGTATATCTGTTTTCTCAGAGCTGAACAGAGCAATGCTCATACATCCTCAGCTTGTAAACAACAAGTGAGCAATGTTAACTGATATGGCCCCAATTTGACAAGTCCAGTATTTCTTATTCATGCCATCTTATCCACAAAGCTTGGCTCTTAAGCCTTACAAAAAAAAAATGCACTTTTGCTTAGCTCGCGCCCGTTGTAAGTTGAATGTTTACAATCAGAAGAGTAAAATCACAAGAAGGTTGTTGCTATATAAAAGAGAGTGTTCGTCTGTATTCGTCGTCCAAGCTTTTACTCTTTCGATTTTAAAAATCCTACTTTATTTAATAAAATTGTGTGGGCTAGATCTTTTCAATGTCCTGTAAAATAAAAAAAAAACACACTCCACATATTGCGGAACAAATTATGAATTATACTTACTATTTTGCCATGCTCGGTAAAAATTACCGGAACAGAAACTCGTTTAATTTTGGCCAGGTGCACGCAGACCTCCGACTATGCTCCTGTAAGCGATAATAAAAACAATTACTGGTACATTCATATGCAAAAAGAGTGGCAGCACATAACAATTTTTTGTACTGGACAAATTACCGTTGCAAACCGAATGCAAGTGACCAGATTCTAAGGCATCCAACCATTATTCTGCATAAATATCAGCACAACTATGTAGCTTTCACTCAAGTGGTGGAAGTGGGCCAGGTGTTTTCAATACGTCTTTATATTTTTAGATGTTTCTATCTGCCAATAAAAAAAAACTTAATGAATTGCAAGAAATTAGGTTAATAAATAAGTAATGAGAATAGTGCAGTATTACTCAAGAAAAAGTTTAATCGATTGGTTCTAATATTACATATACATTTAAGTGCAATGAACTGCGAGACGAATTTCACGTAACGGATTATACATGAGTCTGCATTTAGACGAGTGTTGTTTATATACGGTAGCCATGCTGGCTTTTTAAACAAGGGCTTTTCAAAATAGCGCACAACTATTAGCTGCCACCATACGGCTATTACTGGTTGCACTTACGCATTCAAAGTTCAAGCTGCAACTCTGAGTGCAAGTTTGCACCGAGCTGAGACTTTAAATTTTAGAACGATGCTATATGTCCTACGTAGTGCAGCTCCGGCAGACGTTGCTACATGCACGACTGCGCAGAGAGCTCATGCCAATGGAGTCACCTTTTTCGGACGGCTCGTGTATCACTGGTAAACGTGTTACCCCCCCCCCCCCCTCCCCCTGCGCTTCACGCCGCTTCGTGGCGACAGTCTGCGGCTGCTAATTACAAACATATTAACCCACTTGGCCCCCGGACACGCCGCCTCGAGGCCTCCAGCCAGCAACTCGCTGTCCCCGATTGCACCTCCGGAAAGGGAGTCCTCTATTATTTAGTTCAGCAAAGCTTCGTCAATACCATTCTTTTTTGTGTGTGATCAGTGTAAAAAAGATAAGTCGTGAATATCGCCAAATATTAACAAAAAAATTGTTAGAAAAAAAAGGAAACCCCCCTCGGATTGCACCCGGGTCCGCTACGTATGAAGCAGACATCTTTTCACTAAGCTACGCTACAGCTACAAAAAAGTAGTATTGCCAATTCGTTTCATACGAGACCCAACAAGCTTCGCGTAGGGCAGTGGTCTCAAACTCATTTGAGCGTGGGGGCCAAATAGCCCACACTGGAAAGGTTGAGGGCCAACATTAGAAGGGGGGGGGGAGTGAAATATTTAAAAGGGAAGAGACCTCGTGCTTTATGCTTTTTGTTTGATTTCATTTGTTTACGTGACTATTTCGGGGGCTCTGGCCTGATTTGGTAAAATAATTCAAATGACACCGTCCCACTAACCTGCTGGCATTTTCAATAGAACAAGAGAGCCAGTACACTGTCGTTCCCGTTGCTCAATTCGCTCGGGAATTAACCAAGTTAATCACGCATTTAAAAAGCAACAAGTTAATTTGACAGTTCTTGCTTCCCTTACGATTTTTATTAAGAGACTGAAAAAATACTTGTCTTTTAATTGTGATATATTTTTTAAGGCGAGAATCCAGAGCTCGTAGCTTTATCATTGGCAGTTGCTCCTGCTGATCGAGAGTTCTCGCAGCCGAGATACATCCTTCAACAAACAGTTCGCTCTTGCAGCCTAGTAGCCGAATTGTTGTGCATTAGAAAAAACTGGGAAGCAAAAAATAAAGGTAAATAAAGGGCAATGGAACACAGATAAGTAAAACCTATAGCCATTTTTCGAGCGAAAATAAAACGGCATGATTCACTATGGCGCATACCATCGCTCGAGGCATGGGAACCGGGTCTCGTAGCCGGTTTTTTGCGGGCCGCGTCCCAGCGAGTCGCGGACCGCATGCGGCCCGCGGGCCGCGTGTTTGAGACCCCTGGCGTAGAGCATATAGCAACCTCCGGTGGAGCTGCATATGTAGTGCATATGGGATTATTCTAAATGTTAATAGCTACATGTGGCTTGTAAAGTACGTAATCGAGCGAAGTTTTGATACATCAAGTCAGCCTTTTGCGGGCCGTTAATCTTTGTGTTGAACTTTGGGGAATATGTGCTCCGCGCGCCGCCGCACGGAACCGGCATGTCACGTGATATGGTCTCGGCGTCGGATTGACTGCGCCTGCTCGTAGGGTTGGCCGCGTTTGCACTTATGGTGGAACAAAGCAACATCATGTCCATAACGTTTCAGAACTTGTGCGGGTGACAAACGCAACAAAAGAAAAGTACTCACCTCCAAGGTGTAGGACATGGGCATCGTAATATCCTTCCTCATCACCGTTCGGCATTCTCCAGTAAGCTTTCATAGAAACCGAAGGAAGGTCGTCGTTTGACATTGCAGAGAACCTCTGTGTTAGAGAAGCGGGCAGAAGGGCCCGCTTCCCGTCCTGAACATATTTGATGTAAGCGTACATCATTGCAGACACCACAAGAGTAGAGATTGCGATAATCAAAACAAAGAAAAAGAAACTCTGAGACTCAAATGAAATCTCAAACGGAGCGAAGAACACGGACGAGTGGGAAGTACGGGAAACCCAATCGGCTAAGGATTGGATTGGATCGGAAAAAAAGCTAATGGAAGTAAAAATATTAAATTAAAATTGTTCTCAAAATTATTTTATAATAGTGCGTATTAGTGTGTTGTATATTTTAATTTATACGATTAAACAGTATTTTTGTTGAAGTAAAACAAAATCGCAATTTTGAAATTTATTTTTGAGCACTTCTATCGAGACAACAGCAACACCATTAACAATCTAATTCAAACCAATCCATTTCTAAGAGGTACGCCGTTGAGCTGCAGTGTACTAGAATACTTGGGTAGTGTTGGGACCGGAGCGGCTCGCCTGAGGCGCGTGGTATTGATCCCGACAGGTGTCGACACCGCCGCGTTACCCAGAAGGTGTGCGCATGCGCGGCTGCAGCCGCGAAATTATGAATTTTTGATGCCGCTTTGGTATACGACCTGCCAGCGGTCGTACCGCGGCATCAATTACGCTGCGGCACAACCGTCGGCAACATGATGCTTCAATGTATTGGACGGTACAAGCTACATTACACTGCCTTCTCATAAAAACAATTGCGACTTTCAAGATCGGGATAGCAAGTTGTTGCCGCGTAGAATTAGCTGCGACTTTCGGTTCGTCGGATGGTGAGTATTTTATATGAAATGCCCATTTCCTTGTTTCAAAAGGCCAAACATTCGATATTGTGTGGGAATATCTAAAACTCAAAAGCAGTTTTTTTTTTATTTTATGGTGGAACGAAACGGTACATACTAAAGGCCGAAATTGTTTTAGTATGTTTTAAGTACCCCAGGTTAACGTCCCTGTCTTCTTCTCTGACAGTCTTTTTCTTCTTGTCCTTAATGAGCTCGCTTCACTTGTCACTCATTTTGTTTTCATTTATGCGATAATCCACCCAAGCGACGGTCGCAAAGAGATGAGAATTTTTTATTTCTTTATGGCTGCCACGATCATCCGAGGACCACGTGACGTTCACTTGTAAGAAATGGCTTATAAGCCTTGACAATTTTTATCACGCGTTTCAACATTAAACTTAAGTTCAAAAAACGAGACAACGTGGGTACCACGTAGACGTTTTGAGGTACAAGTAATGCTTTATACAATTCAAAGAAGAAAACAAGCAACAATTTCACATAATTTAGAGCACGAAACAACACACGTAAATCAGGCAAGGTAAAAGTTGTAATAAATTACAGCAAGGCATTGAAATACACGGTTACACTGTGCAGCGCATACATGGTTACAATCTGCAGCGCATCCTCTTGAGGGTAAACCATCGAAAACCAACACGCTCATAACAATATATCTAACCGGCAGCTGCTTTCTGACAGCCAGGTAAGTCTCGCCGGAGCTGGGTATTCGAAGTGAAACACCCATGGTTCCACAGGAGTCGTATCTGTTTCACGCAGACATACAGTGTGTTTTTGTTTCACTCTTCACAGAACTTTACAGATCTCGCAAAAAAAGGAGGTGGCAGATACGAGGACGCCGTTTTTACTTATATCTACAGGGCTCGGTGGACAATAAGTGGGCTATTGACCGTTGCAATGTTTAATAATTAACCAAAATCTGTTAGTTAACTTTTTTATCAACGGTTTAATTGGCCATGCTGCAATTGCAGTTTTAAAGGCAGTCATTATTAAAGGCTAACACAATTTCGACTACTCGCGAAAGAGCAACGAGGTTCGCAAAATTCATCCTTAAAAGTTTGCCTTTCCTCGCTTGATTCAGAAACCGCGCAATGATAATGATACGCAGAATAGTGACGTAGCCATCTTGAGGTGTGCTTGGTATAGACCTTTCCAAAAACGAGCTTGTGGCCGGAGCCATTTTGAGCGTTCGTGCGTATGGCGCGTGCTTTGCTCGCTTTCCGAAGCGACGAACACGCACGTGCTGGGCTGTGAAGATCGCACGCTGGACTGTGATTTTGTAAACATTGGAAAGGTCTATACCACGTAGTCGTTTTGAGGTATACTTGGGATACCACATCAGGTAAGTTATCAAAATAAAAAAACACCTCCCTTTCGATGCTGATCTTGCAAGACTTCGGCTGAAGGGCAGTCTCAAAATAAGGAACACCGTCGAAGTTGCTGAACTTGTGAACAGCCCAGTAGGGAGATAGCACATTCAGGGAGCCTAGTGCGTTGCGATCAATGCCTTGTGGGATCGCGGCAGGAGCTTCGCTGTTCACCGCTGGTGACAACGGGTCAGTTTCCCAAGCGAGCCCCGAACGCTTTGCAACGATAAGCTCTGTTGGATTTGCCTTCCGCTCTTTTTCCTTTCGTATTGCGAAAGGGTCACCATTCAGGTTTTGGGGTACACTTGGCAGCAGAGTCGGCAGCGCGTCTGGCGTAAGCGCAGGGTGTCCACAAAGAATGCTCACTTCCTTTTCGCCGATTATGTGGACGTAGTCTCGAAGGATGAAGCGGGGCTCGAAGTGCAGCTTGCGGACAGCGCTTGTTTCTTCAAGGCGCTTGTCCGATCGTTGCAGATTACTTTCCCGAAGATCTTTTGTGGGTCTCTTCGTTCCCTGTGGAACGCCGAAAAGAGACACCATTTTCATGCCTTTCACTCGGATGAAGCCCGTTTGGCGGCCAGGTGCGCAGCAGAAGTTCTGTTGCCGTTTCGACGACGGCATTTCGGCGCTACACTTACGCGTTCACCATCCGGAAAATCAAAACACACAATATTTAAAACATATTTTATTCCAACACACGGAACTATAAAATCCTGGTCGGCTTACCGACGCGCGCACCGCTCAAAGTGAAAAAAAAACAATAACGTCGTCGACTCTAAACGCATTTTCCGCCAAACGAGGCGGGCTGCGCGATTTTTTCCGGGTAACTCGACTAAAAGCCGCCACAAACTGTCAATACACGCGCCTTCACGAGCTCCCGTTGCCGAGCCGCTCCGGTCCCAACACTACCCCAGTATTCTAGTATACTGTGGGGGATCGGTGGCCGAGTGGGCTAGCGCACACCAGCTCGGAGTACGTGGAGCGAAAGCTCGCGCTGTAGAACCCAGAGAGCCTGGGTTCAATCCCCACCCCTGCCCGTTTCGATCTGGATGAGCATCGTACCGTCGTGCGGTCGTGTGTCACTACTGCGTGGTGCACGTTAAAGACCCGAGGCTAGCGGTTGTACTGCACTGGCTAGATTGCTCATATACAGCGAGTGACTCGTCGCAACTTTAAATGGCTGACCAACTACACGCTGTATAAATATCCCCACAACCCCAATTTTAGTACACTGTAGTTGAGCTGATCGAACGAGCTACGCCAGGGAGCCAAAGCATGGTGATGTAGTTTGCCAGCGAAGCCGCTATGCCCCTACGGAGTTTCTTGTTTGAGTGGCATCTTGAAAACCACTCTTTTGTCCTTGTAAAGTTTTGAGCCAAGGTTATCTAGGGGCTCTAGAGCTTCCGCAGAATATATGGCCAACGGCGGCGGACCCAAGCGTTGGCGGCTGCACTATTACGAGAACGGTAATAGTTTCGATGTCCCAAAGTCGACAATGGCACATTATAGGGCCATCAACTGATCGACGAGTTCCGCAAATACAGAATTCTCTTCTCAAAACCTGCCATCGACGATTGCTGTCCACTATTCCGACAGCGAATCGCGCACACGAGCGTCTTCGGTTCAATCGGATTCGGAACCCGCCGGATCAAAAAGGCCTGCCGGTGGCACTTACGACGACGACGACGAGTTATACCCATCCAGTGACGAGGAACACAGCGCACACGACACTTAGACGGCCAATGGAGGTTTGCTCCACCAGATACCATGTCGGAAGAGGAATTCTTTGCAGCAGGGCCTCGTATTCAGATCGGAGACATTGAAGCACTCAACCACCACGAAAGCCGAAGCGGTCGCCCTGATGATGTCCTTACTATCCGCAAACGGGCTGAGCTGGAAGGGTTTGGACGACCTCGTGAAAATGGGCAACATTTTGTTTTTTGCTCCGGCGGCAGACGTCTTCCCCCGGAGCAAATAATTGTTTCGGAAGCTGTGGGGGTCCAAGACCGAAAACCTGGTAGAGTACCACTATTACTGCAATTCCTACAGTGACCTGTTATCGTCTCGTGACGGAACGGATTCCCTTTTCTGCCCAACGTGCGAAAAAGGAAACAAAGTGTTATGTACCGGCGCTGCCGGCAGGTGAACTAAGTAGCCGATGCCGCGAGCCTCGTGACAATCGCGTGCTAGCGAGAGCTCGGGCACTCGTTCCTGGACCAAGAACCGCGATGGACGCACTGTCGACACTGCAAAGCTGACAGTAAAGCTTGTACTTATCAATTGGCGACGAGTAACAGAAACGAACCTGCGGCTTTGATGAGATGGCGACTCACGGCACCATAGAAGCGTTCTCGGGAAAGGGCTGGTCATCTTGGGCGGAGCGGCTCATCTACTACTTCGAGGCTAACGGCATCAGGGATGTCAACAAGAAGCGGGCCGTCCTCCTAACTCTGTGTGGTTCCTCCACAATTGAAACGGTCAAGGCATTGGTGGCTCCCATATCTCCAAGTGAGTTGACTTTCGAGGAGATCGTGAATTTGCTCCAAGCGCATTTTAATCCCCGGCCGGCAGAACTATTCAGCCGATGCAAGTTCCAACGGCGAGATCAACAGCCCGAAGAGTCAGTGAGCGCTTACGTCGCTGCTCTTAAGAAACTTGCAGCAGATTGCAATTTCGGGAACATTCAAGCTACTCCGACGACTAGCACACCTAGCACTCCCGTCTCAGCGCCAGCTGTTGGGGCAGCCGACGGTACGGTCAGCACAGTCACAACAGCGGTTCCCAGCAGCGCGACGATGTTACCCATGGACATAATGTTGCGCGATCGTTTTGTTTGCGGCCTTCAAAATGAAAATCTCCAGCAGCGGCTATTTTCGGAGCGGGACCTTACGTTTCTCAAGGCGTTCGACGTTGCTGTACGAGCCGAGAACGCCAAGGACCACCAGCTGCAAATAAAAGCAGATTTTCCAGAAATAAACAAAGCGGAAACAAACGCGTCCGGCACATCGTCGCCAGGACAAGACGACGCCATCGTCCACGCTTGCTATCGCTGCGAAGAACTCCACAGTCCTAGTTCTTGCAAGTTCCGGACATCACAGTGTCGGTACTGCAAAAAGACGGGACACATCGCGAAAGCTTGCTTCAAGAGAAAGAAAAACGCCCAAAACTCCGTACAGGCACTCGAAACCACAGGAGAATCATGGCCCCTTTACGAAACCGTCAGGCACACTGGATGACCTGTACGCCGTAACACCGCAGCGGGAACCGTCAGAGGAGGTTATGATAAGCCTGGAAGTTCAGGGTGTTCCTCTCAGATTTGAGGTGGACTCGGGAGCGGCGTTTTCTTTGATCAGCGAACAAACATTCCGAGCAGCGTGGCCAAGGAACCCTCCGGAATTTACAGACGATAACATCGCTCTGCGTACCTGGTCTGGGGAAGGCATCAAATCACTGGGAACAATTCACGTCATGGTCCTGTTAAAAAAAAAAAAAACTGAAAGTGAACTTGCCTCTTCTTGTGATGAAGCACCCCGGATGTAACCTTCTTGGGCGGAATTGGTTTTGCAGCCCTGGGAAATGGCCTCAGCGGCGTGCACCAGGTGGTGTTGGACGGCAGCCTGACAGCCACCATCGAAAGGTACGGGTCAGTTTTTGACGGGAACCTGAACGGCTACAACGGACCAGCGGTAAGCCTATAACTGGAAGACAACGCGTCACCCAAGTTTCTACGAGCTCGCACTGTGCCATTCGCGCTCAAACCAGCGGTGGAAGCCGAGCTGCAACGCCTCACTGAACAAGGCATCCTTGAACAGACTCAGCACTTGAATTGGGCAACACCCGTTGTAGTAGTAAGGAAGAAAAACGGAAGCATCAGACTTCGTGGTGACTACCGCAGCACCGTCAACGCTGTGACGCTCAAGGCGTCACAGCGTTGACGGCAGTGCCGACAGTGCCACTGCCGACAGTGACAGAGGTGCTCGCAAAGCTGCGGGGAGGGAGAATTTTCTCCACCATTTACCTGGCTCAAGCATACCAGCAGCTACGAGTCGCCGAGAACACAGTTGACGTTCTTACCATCAACACGATAAAGGGCCTTTATCGTGTCAAGCAACTTCCTTTCGGCGTCTCGGCAGCACCAGCCATTTTCCAGAAATGCATGGGGACAACACTTGCCGGGATATCCGGTGTCAGCGTGTATCTGGACATCATTGTCAGCGGTACCACAGCCGCGGAACACGCCCAGCGCCTGAACCTTGTCCTGTCAAGACTCCAAGAAGCTGGCGTTCTGGGCCACACGATCGATGCGGTTGGTGTTCACCTAACTAACGACAAGATCAAGGCCTTCAGGGAGTTGCCAGAACCAACGTCAAAATCCACGCTGCATTCGTTCCTCGGAATGCTCGCCTTCTACGACAGGTTCTTAGAAAACCGAGCGACTGTAGCCTGCAATCTGTAGAAACTACTAGCCAAGAGCGTTCGCTGGCACTGGGAAGAGCGCCTTGCCCTCGCTTTCCGCTAGCTGAATAAGATGGTACTTCACAAGACAACGTTGGCTCACTACGATGAGTCGAAACCACTGCTTCTGTCCTGTGATGCGTCACCATATGGCGTCGGCGCAGTTCTTGCGCAGGTCGACCACGAAGGCAGGGAAGCTTCAATCGCATTCGCGTCAAGAACTCTAGGAGATGCCGAGAAAAATTATTCACAGCTCGATCGAGAAGGATTAGCTGTAGTGTTTGGGGCGATGCACTTTCACCAATACATCGCCGGACGAAGTGTCGTTATTATCACCGATCACCAACCACTGCTCGGCATCTTGGGACCGCAGAAGCCGGTACCACAAGTCTTGTCACCCCGAATGCGGCGATGGTGCGTCAAACTATCGGCGTACGATTACAAGCTCGTGTACAGGCCTGGAAAACGACACCAGAACGCGGACGTTCTAAGCCGTCTGCCCCTGCCTGACAGTGACGACGAGCCTTGCTCACCAGGTGACGTCCTGATGATTGAAGCCTTGACAAGTTCTCCGCTGACAGCAGAGAAGATAGCAACCATGACATCCGCGGATCCGATTCTGTCCCACGTCTACGAGGCTGTGCAGCAAGGCAAGCTTCATGAGCTCACGGAGAAGGACTTTACCGCGTACAGAAAAAAAGGCGCAGAGATGTCCACTCAAAGAGGATGTGTCATATGGGGATCCCGGGCAGTCATACCAGCCTTGGCACGTCCTGAAGTCATGAACTTAGTGCATGCTGGACACAAGGGAATTGTGGCCATGAAGTCATCTGCACGCAGCTATGTGTGGTGGCCTGGCATGGACCGCGACATAGAGGAAGCTGTTGGCAGCTGCCCAATCTACCAAGAGTCTAGGAAAATACCAAGCAAAGGCACCGCTTCCTACGTGGGATCACGCATCACTTCCTTGGGACACGCTACATTTGGACTTTGCAGGCCCTCTGGAAGGAAACATGTTCCCTGTCGTTGTAGATGCCTACACGAAGTGGCTGGAAGTTCGAAGCATGACGAATGCCACATCTGCAGCGGTCATCAAAGAACTCCGAGGTAGGTTCGCAACTTTTGGACTGCCTCGCAAGATTGTTTCCGACAACGGAAGCGTCTTCGTATCCAAGGAGATAATGGACTTTTATGAAAAAAATGGCGTGAAGTTAGTGACCAGCGCTCCGTACCATCCAGCGACAAATGGCCAAGCCGAGCGCATGGTTTACGAGCTAAAGCAAAGTTTGACAAGAGAGAAAACGGGGTCGCTGTCACTGAGAATCGCTAGATTCCTGTACAAACAACACAACTCAGTTTGCAGCTGGACAGGAAAAATACCAGCATTCTTGATGTTCAACAGGGGCCTTACTACGAACATCAGTAGACTCCTTCCTCATCCAGAAAGTAGTCACAAGGAACGAGCTACGGAAATGACACCGCCGTCCAGGGTGTTCCACGAGGGATAGGCAGTCTATGTCCTAAACTTCAAAGGAACCCCCAAATGGATCCAAGGAAAGTTGACCAAAAGACTTGGAAGTCGCTCCTGGCTGGTAGAGACGGCAACTGGATCAACCCGCCGTCACGTGGATCAAATCAGGCGTCAATTCACGACATCGACTCTATCGACTGAGTGGTCTGTTCCTGCTCCTGTTTCGGACTCTCAACAGGATCACCCTACCGAGAGGTCGTCATTCCAAGATAATTACGAGACGACACCGGAACATACGACAGACGCCGGAAGCGGAAGAAGGGAGCAACCTCCAAGAAATAGGCACCCTCCAGAACGCTATGGGAGCTACATCTGAGGGGGAAAAGGTGTTATGTACCGGCGCTGCCGGCCGTGGACTAAGTAGCCGATGCCGCGAGCCTCGTGACAATCGCGTGCTAGCGAGATCTTGGGCACTTCTTCCTGGACCGAGAATCGCGATGGACGCACCGTCGACACTGTAAAGCTGACAGTAAAGCTTGTATTTATCACAAAGCCAATGAGTTGAAGAGGAGTGGGGCTTTCTTCGTAACATTGAAAATGCATAAACAGCTGAAACAGGTGATCCGCCAAACAAAGGCCATGCTACATGACAGTCTTTCAAGTATACCATCCAGTGAGCCTGTAGTGATCGGCAGACATTACTTCAGCCACGACACACTGCCAGCTACGGGCAAGCGGGCGCCTGGGTGCCACTGACCTCACTCTGACCGTGAACACCGATGGGAGCCCAGCGTTTTCTTCATCAGGAGCTTTCATTTGGCCCATCCAGTTCACGGTGAACGAACTGCCGGTCCCCTAGCGTTTTGAGAATTGCACCCTCGCAGGACTGTGGTTTGGCAAGGGACACCCAAACATGGCTCTATTCCTCAATAAGTTTGTTGAGGACATCAACAGCATGGAGCCAGTTGTCTGGGAGCGCCAAGGGACATGTCATTCTTCCAGAGCCTTTGTCATCTGCTTCTCCGTTGATGCACCAGCACGATCCGCGGTCCATAACTGTGTGTTGTTCAACGGTTACTTTGCCTGCCCGTGGTGCTTAATCAAAGGAGACTACATTGAGGTGAGAATATTACTTGGCAGTTTTGAATTGTAGCAAAGACATTTATTCAGTAACGGATGATTGCATAATTTTTGTGTTTGGTACTAAAGTACAGTGTTAAAGAGGTTATGACACGCCAAAAAAATAAAATATATGATAACTATACTGCTAGAACCCATTGCATGTTCCTATAATCCTGCTAAATTTGTTTAGAAATTGCGCTATATTTTCGTGGATAAATCGATTTATTTTGCGGGTCCCTCGGAGGGCCGGATCCGGGCGGAGCTCGAGGCTGGCTACGTAGCCTGCCTCCACCGCGGTGTCTCCTTGCACGCACTCACAGACTTGGCTCTCTTAGCGTCCCGAGTTTCAGCTTCCCCGTTTACTTCCCCGTTGCGCGCATGCGGTCCGTGACGATTACGTCTACGCCATCGCTCGCCTTGTCAAAGTGTCCGACATTGATCGCAGCAGCGATCAGAGTAATTGCTATCTAGAGATCTTGGAAGCTGTTAATTTTTACTGCGACCCGCTGGCGACCAGCTCCAGCAACGACGAGTTACGGACGAACTCGCCGTGGTCACCGTCGTCCGGGAATATCTCGCAGGCGCATGCAGGGTGGAAGGTCAACGGGCCGGGGAGAGAGCGAGAGAGCTTTCGGGTTACCGAGTTGCGTGAACGGTTTTGATCGTACCGCGGCGAGGAGAGCTTGCGTGATCATGGGTTCGCCTAGAATGAAAGGGCATTCATGGTCACATGTTTTATGGACACCATGGTGTGACTAACTTGGGCAGTGTTGCCTGGTCGCCAGATGAAAATGATAGAAATTCGTAAATTGAATATTGCAATTATCAGAGCTTTAAAAATCGGGTAACTTGGTGTATATTTATTTATTTTATTTATTTGGTGATACTGCCAGCATTCTGTAGAACGCCCAGGCAGGAGGTGTACAAAAATAATATTCAAGAACAAGCGGAAGCAGTAGAAACAAACAGACAGAGCCACTACTCAACAAAGTGCGAGAGTAGGGCTTCACTAAAAGTATCTATTGATCTCAAATTTACAACACTTTCAGGAAGCTTATTCCACTCACACGTGGTTCTAGGAAAAAAGGATGTTTTAAACAACGTGGTTCGACACAATGGTTCGACAAGTGTTAGTTGGTGTTTGCCTCTCGTGGGCCTTGTGTCGTTAAATGAAGTGTAATAACAGAGACGCAGTCGCAAATTACCTTCTATCATATTATAAAGAAACTTCAGCCGTTCTGTTTTTCTCCGGGTTGCTAAATCACTCAATCCCGACCTTGGATACAAATCTGAAACGGTTGACATAAAACCATAACGGTTGTACACAAACCGCAATGCTTTTTTTTGCACAGTCTCTAACATATCAATTGACACCTTTGTATGAGGGTCCCATACAATACATGCATATTCTAGCATTGGTCTTATGATGGTCTTATAAGCAGTCAGTTTAGTTTCAGGTGAACAAAGGTTAATATTTCGTTTCAAAAACCAGAGCTTCCGCATTGCTTTACGAGCTATAAACTCAATAAGGTCACTCCATGTCAAATCAGAGGTAATTAAAACTCCGGGGTATTGATATTGTTTAACAGTCTCGAGCGGTACTCCATTGATAGAATATGTAAAAAAACAAAAACCAGTTCTTCCGCGTCAC
Organism: Ixodes persulcatus; assembly: GCA_013358835.2. Taxonomy (NCBI): domain Eukaryota; kingdom Metazoa; phylum Arthropoda; class Arachnida; order Ixodida; family Ixodidae; genus Ixodes; species Ixodes persulcatus. The sequence goes on from JABSTQ010011205.1 coordinate 933,193, forward strand.
GGTCATTTCAACGCACTTTTTACAGTTCAGAACCATATTCCATTTTATGCACCAGGCATGAACCAAAGATAGACAATAATTTAATTCTTCTTGATCAGACGGGTTGTTTACCTTAGCAAATAAAACACAATCGTCAGCAAAAAATCGACTTTGTACATTGGGGTTGTGTATCTTTAAATCGTTAATAAAAATTAAAAACAAAAGCGGCCCAAGGACCGAGCCCTGGGGCACGCCCGAGAAAACGGGTAACTCGGGGGAAAAAAACAGTCAACACTAACACGCTGCGCACGGTTAGTAAGATAGGAATCGAGCCATCGTAATATGTTCTCATTACTGATGATGAAGCGTAAATTATGCAGTAGTTTGTCATGCGAGACGCGATCGAATGCTTTCGCAAAATCTAAAAATATAACATCTGCCTGTCCGCCGATATCAATGACAACCGCGAGTTCGTGTATCGTATGAACAAGTTGTGTTACAGTGGAAAAACCCCGTCTGAATCGATGCTGTTCGTCCTAAAAAAACGTACTGTCGTCAAAAAATTTTATAAGATGTTTGAATACGAAGTGTTCAAGAACTTTACTGGCCGTACACAAAAGTGAATCAAGTCTGTAGTTTTCGACGCATTGACTGTCACCCGATTTAAATATTGGTATCACCCTAGCCTTTTTCCATTCATCAGGCACGTCTCCCGTATTGAGACTATGGCAATAAACCAAATGCAAAAACTTTGCCGACCATTCAGCGTATCTAAACAAAAAAAAACATTCGGAATGTCGTCGGGACCGTGGCTCTTCCTAACGTCAAGGTTAAGGAGGGCCGCAAAAACTCCCTCTTCAGTAATGCTGATGTCCGGAATCACTATTCTAGAACTCTCATAACTTGGAACTATTCCAGTTTCCACAGTAAATATAGACGTGAAGTACTCGTTGAAAGCATTTGAAATTAACTGCTTGTTATTTGTTAGGATATTGCACAGTTTCATGTCCGAGAAAGTACATTTCTTTCGTTTCAAAAACCTCCAAAACGTTCGGGGATCCCTAAGCAGATAGTTATGCAAGGTGACCTTAAAAAAAAACGGTGTTTAGCATTTTTAACAGAAGACCTCAAATGTATTCGCAAAAACGGTAAAGACGAAATGTTATTCCCGTTACCAAAATTCCGAACTCGCCGTATTTTACGCTTCAAATGTAGAATGTCACTTGTAATCCATGGGTTAAACTTTTTCACCCTCCTAATACGCAATGGAACAAACTTCTGAATGCAGTGCTGAACTATTCTCCTAAACCATAACCACAATTCATTGGTAGTACTTGTAACAGGATCATACATATTGTAAAAAAGCGAATAACGTTCCTGCAGAATGTCTAAAATATCGACATGTCCGCATTGTTAAAGTCACGGTACCGTTTGATGTCGATAGTAGTTGATAACTGACAAGCCAACGTTAGAGTGCATACTACTAAAGAGTGATCAAAGATACCTTCGACTATTTCGCACTGGGCACCTTGTCGTGCAATCTTAGAGGAGACAAAAACCATGTCAAGAAGGCTTTCACTGGCATTAGTAACACGTGTCGAGCTACGAACGACTTGAGTCATATTGCATTAAAAAGCGATGTCAAACAACAAATGAGAGTGCTGACACTCCCGCAGTGGTTGCATATGATTAAAATCAATATGTGGTAAATTAAAGTCACCCGCTAGTATAACATGAGTGTAACGATGGTAAGATGCAGATATAAAGTCCTGTAGTGCCAGCAGGTGTGAAACGTCGGCATGAGGTGGCCGATAAAAAGCACCGACAAGGATTGACGTCGTTGAAAAAATAAGTTTTACCCAAATCAATATACTAAGTAGCTTATGAGCACTCTATTTCAAGAAGAATATATCCGTTTAATGTTCGTGTCATAACCTTTTTAAGTGCTTCACATTTGAAAACAAGCCATGCAGCAGAAACATATATGAATATGTTCCTGAATTCTCCACAGCCATACAATCATGTTACACCAAATTGATTTACTATCTCTATTGAAATGTGGGCAGAGAGATATACATATTGCATTCAAATTAACTATTTGGCTCAATAAATTTGAGAAAAAAAAGTGCAGTGATTTTTTTTGTGTGATTTTTAATTAATTGGAGTTTTTGCACACACAATCCTAAGTGTTAAGGGCAAGGCAGATGCACCCAGTGCCTGGTTCGTCACACAATGCGGTAGAAAGATGGCTGAATCTGACCGTATTCAGCACGACACCGATGCAGAATTAAAGCCGAACACCTTTAGCGCGATCAAATTTGGCCGTTTTTTCGACTCGTCATATGATGTGCTGGGCATTTGATTGTGCATTTTACTCAGGTTACATTTTGGTCTTAAACATGTCTCGATAATGTTTGACCAGTTGACCTAAATTGGTGCTTATACTCGTCACACTATAAAGCCCCTGAAAAGTAAAAAAAAAAAAAAAAATTAAACAGTCTTGTTGGGATACGCGTGTCAAAAATGAATTTTATGCAAGAAAATAATTTTTTAGAGCGATGTTGACGGCGAGAGATTTATTTCGAATTTCTGAGCGCAAAGTTCAAGACGTCACGGAATGGTCATTTGCTCATCGAGATAGTGATCCGCTCTTTCCACCTCAACGTGAAAGCGAAGCCGATCCACCAATCCGCCATGTGCCTGAAATGCCGAGAGAGAAAAGAAGTGGAAAGGAGGTGACTACCGACTAAATCGCGTCTCGCGCCGTCAATATTGCTCTAAAATATTTTTTTTTGCATAAAATTATTTTTTTATTTGTGCGTCTAAATCAGATTGTTTAAAAGAAATGATTTGCTTTTTAGGGGCCCTTTAAGAGAAAGGCACATTTTAGGCATAGTTTATGCGCTGCACACAACAGTTCTGACAACATTGGGCTGTCAAAGAAAGGAACAATGTGCTTTGCATTTGTGAAGTGAATGATCATAGAGTTATTATGATGCACGCTAGAGGTTCAACTGGCGCTAGTGTCTAAGCGACTTCCGGGAGGAAAATTGAAGCAGACAGCAACCAGTCTACTTTTGCGGTGCTCCTGTGCATTCATATAAGAAAACGCGAGTGAAACTTGTCTCTTCGCCGTAAAATAACATAAATAACGTTTATTATTTCGGTTGTACCAGATACTATGTACATTTATTAATATGGTAAAAGTGGAATTGCTTTAATTACATCATTTGTTTTACTACTGAAAGATGTTAATCTTCGCTACATTTCAGGCCCAAACCTATGTTCCATGACAGGTATGTAAAACAAGAGACGATTCAGAGCAAACTTACGATCGAAAAGAATGTAGAGTGTGTTCAAGGTTCGCTAGGATTGGGGTAGCGCTTATATACTGCTAATATGCCCGTCCTGTCACTCTATGAAAATGACTCCGTCGTGCATCTTTACGATCGGTTAAAAACATTCGAATGTAAGAAATAAAGTACGTGGACTACGAAAGATGTGCCTTTTTATTATTTCCTATGTCGGGCAGTCTTCTTCGCGCACCTGCTCTCTGACTTCGCCCTATTTGCAAAGATTTGTAGCGTGAGGTTGATGATTTGAACCCAGAACCTGCATCTTTGAACATATTCATGAGCAGAAAGAATAAAGCAGTACTTATTTATAGCAAATCGGACTATATTACGTGGCTTTCAATTTATTTTGATCGCCTGCATGCACATGAAGTTACTTATCCAGCGTTACTGCGTAATTCTAGCCGCCTCTCATGGTTTTCCACATGTCCTTCGTTCGTTTGACACGTATGGTGGAAAGCGCGGATGCAGTGTTCGCACTAACAATGTCCGACAGTGCACATAAAGACATGTACGAAGCGGTTTTAGCACCGTTCGTTATGCCACGAATTACAAATAGAAACGCCCTAACTGACCAATTATTTCGTCTGCGTGACTGAGAAATGTTTCAATATGCCAGTACGTACAAAATATTCGTGATATTTGCTCTTATAATCGAGCGCAGCGAGAAAATGTACTCGCTCTTTCCCATTGAAATGCATTACCGGAAGTCAATTTCCGACTGGTTTCTTTCTGCTTCAATTTGCGGCAGCACACTAGCGCCACTTGAACCTCTAGCGTACATTATAATAACTCTATATGTATGATTTGGTGAAGTGACAAATAACATCAAAAATATACGCACAAGTATCCTAACTGGATACAGAAAGGTGAGAATTCGTAACCCTCCGCGAAGAGCTCGTCTTTTTTTACTAGACGGTTATTGAGGTGAAAACAAGTATAGTAGGTTTCTTGAAGTAGCAAACATTGGTGAACAATATAGAATGAAATTGAAGCTGTATATAGATAGTTAGATAGATTGTCTTTATTCGACCCTGGAGGGTCGCAGCATCACAGAAAGGCCATTGGCCCGTAAATGAGGCCTGTGGTGCCGCAGTATTACAGGAACTTAACACAACAGTAACAAGAACATTAACCGTAATTAAGATTTAACGCAAAGGACATATGGGATGGTATATGTCAGTCCGAAAAGGAGGTGTCCGTCACTCCCGGACGAAGTCTAATGCCTTTTTGCACCAGGCTTTCATGTCCTCTTTCTCTTGGGAGGGACACTCGGTGAGCTGCCTTGGTAGTGAGCGCCACAGTGCTACAGTCCTGATGAGGAATGAATTCTGGTGTCGCGTAGTGCGGCCGAAGAGTGGCTGCAATCCAACGGATCGTGTATGGCGTAGGCTTTCCACCAGCGGGAATGTTGAATTGCTTGGGAGGAGGGTGCTGTACAAAACGAGTGTGCTTGTTTCAGTTCAGTGATCAATCCTTGCCCATTGCAAATTTCAGGAAGACATTGCGGCCATGACTGGAGTGTATAGCACAAGTTATCACCCGTATATCACCAAATTTGTACTAGGAGTATAGGAATGTAATAAACTCTTATCAAGGTTGAGGTGCCAAAATTTGTGTACCAATGAGTTAAATTATACTTAATGTAAATGCGTTATTTTTTATTAAAATTGTAAACCAGACCTATTAAGCAGTCTTTTTTTTGTCTTTAATTTCTCAATTTTGATGGCTTGATTTCACGGCATGCACCCGGTGAGTGTATAAATGAACTATCAGTATATATTTTAACTTTCGCTTCACAGGATGTGTGCGTGACATAAATTCATCTGATTCACCAGACCGGACAACGGAAGGTGTTCTGAGGGACATCGCCCTCGGTCTAGAGTGCTCTGTTCCCATCAATGGGTACAAGGGCCCATCTCCTACCGTGAAGCTTCCCCACTTTGACCCAGTGTGGGGCTTCACGGTGGACTAAATGCACGCCGTGCTTCTGGGCGTTCCCCTCGAGATCACCGAGGAGCTTCTTGCTTCATCGAACTCCCAAAAAAGATACTACACTTGTGAGATTTCTACACAAAATTCTGAATATAGTAAGATATAAGAATATCCTAGAAGTGTGTTCCTTCATGCTCTACTAGCACAAAGTAGCACACTTAGTAGCACTAACTTGTGCACTAATATCTCGAATAGTTACTCATTGTGCTATTCAACATTTTATTGGGGTGATGATGCTGACAGAGGTTGCAAGTAAACTCTACATAATTTCACATGCTTTGAAAGGGCACTGTCGTCCCAAAACATTATGTTGGCTACCATTGTGCGCACACTCACCACAGAAGCACGCTGAAACTAGGCTTTGCAACTATGGAAATGATGCTTTGCTATTTTTGCAGGAGTTCATAAAAACTGCACTATAAAATGTCGGCATATGCTAACTCCAACTGTACATGAGCAGCAATCAAAAAGCGGAACCAAAGCTGCTGACTGTATAAAAGAGCAATGACGCTGAAAGTATTCCACACGTCCACATGGGCTGCATTGCTGGTATTGCCTGCTTCTGCATTCCTTAGCTGTATGCAACATAACTCCAAGCTGCTGGCACAGTCAACAGCACTGCTCTCAGACGCGCACCTGCATTTAGTTGAATGATATTTAAGCAATCAGCAAATCAGATTGCGCTCCTGGCACCGATTGGCATGCGTGGCACTCTCAGCCTTCTTCGTGGCACACATTCGTTCACTGATTCCTAAATGCCATTCAGCTGGGTTCCATTTTAGGCGCCCGTCTGACACAGGTGTAAATTTGTTAAGCGCTTCTAATGCATTTAAAAACTGCTAGCTCTGCTTTTTTAGTTAGATTACGATTTTCATCAGTGGTAGTTCGAAATCGAAACGCAAATAACACCCATTGGATGTAAGACAGCCTTGACTCATGAATGATGGCAAGTTCGTTTTACACCGTACTGGCTTTTCCCAGAATGCATCACGCTCATAGAGGCGCACCGAAAACCGGTCTCAAATAAACTCGCCGAGCACGACCCGGTGCTGTTACCATCTATGTTGTAGTAGATGTACCAGCCGCGAACCGAAACAAGCGCGCTGGATGATGATGGGACAGGCAGGGAATACGACAGCGCAGAGAATTGATTCCACTTGCGATGAAAAATGCCTTAGACAACTTCACTGTCGCGAAGATTTTGACAGGCTGCGTAAATTTCAAGCAAAACCCCACACAAGAACTGTAAGAAGGAATGGTTTCCAGCACTTACTGCATTGGAATACAGATTACAAGATAATTTGTTGGCATAACCCTTTTAACCGATACAGACTGGGATTGATTTTGTAGTCGGAAATGTCTCTGTGTTGTCTCCATACACTTGAAATCGATGATCGAGCATTTTGTTGCAGATCGAAGCATTATGCTCAAAAAAGCAAGACACAAATGCGGTCCATCGCATGGTCCGGGATGCACAGAGATCCCGCGCTTTTTCATCGTTTCGAGCAGCTGCCACGTGCCCGTGTTTCTTCGAACTCGCTCACAATAGACTATTCGTGCTGTTCCGGTCCCCACTGAAATGAAAATCGATTCAATTGCAGGTCATACAAATGTTTACTTTTCAGTCAAACATGTGGTGACTTAGAAGGCAACAAAGGTATTTGGTAACAATACATGCACTGTCATCTACAGTCGGTCTTAAAAAAGATAATGCGTGGCCGGCGCTGGGAAACCGCCAGATGTGTTGCTGTATTTAGCGATAACACTGGGAGTGAGAGCGACCGGGAAATTCCCAATTTTGATTCGCAGGGGTGCTTGAATAAAGTCATCGTTTTTAATAATTTTTTCTTTTTTTTTACGGGCGGTTTTTTATGTGTTAATGTTGACAGTTTACCATTAATAAATCGTAAATGACGGTAAAACACAGATAAAAAAGATAGTCCTCTCATGGAGTGAGCGAAAACAGAAAACATGTGCGCAGTCACACTGTGTCATTTGGAAAGCGCGCTTCGGGAACGGCTTCGGTGTGCCGACGTGCCCCGTGTATCCAAAAGTGGACTTATCCGGTAATCGCGGCCCCAGCGTGCTTACACTATCGTTGCGCCCCGTGTCGCCTTATCGCCAGCCGGGCCATCGCTCCCTTGTGTTTATCTTTTTTAAAGCCGACTGTACATATGTGGTAAGTTGAGCAGCTTTGTCAAACGCTTTCAGTTCCTAGTTTGGCAACTGCAATGATACATCCTTTTAACGTTAATAGTGACATTGGAAGAGAATTGTACAATCTTCTAACAAAAAATCCTACAGACAGCCCAGAGACAAACAATACAGTTGCCGCTTGCCCTGCCTGCCTCTCGCTGCTGTTTGAGTGCAGCTTTCTCGACATGCCTCGTCGCTTTTGATGCTAAGCTGTTCCACGAGCTCGCAGGATTTGCTGTCAACACAAGAACACTTATTGAAACAATCGAGGGACACCATGTGGAGAAGATCAGCGTTAAAAGCGGAGACATTGCATCAGTCTTAGCAGCCTAGAGCCGAAGTGCATCACTCTGCTCAAGCACCAAAATCATAGCCGATTATCTGCGTGACAAGCATTAATGTTTCAAGATAATTCATATCTGCAAGCCACAGCACTCCTACAACAAAACCTGAGCTATAAAATGCGAACAGAGATGTTACTCTGTCAATGCCGAGTCCGCCTGTAAACATTGGACGGAATTTTGCCCTTTTGCGAAACAGGTTATTCAAACAATGTATGACGTGATTGCATCTGGCAGACTGTTGTTTCAGTCTTATTTATTTTCACACGAAACGTTTGTGATTGTTCTTTATTCTAGCAAACCTGACGTGACATACTTCAACTCCCACAATATCCACTCAAGTTGAATGATCTCTCCAGCAAACTATTTCTTCAACATAAATTTCAACACAACTATTGGTGCAATATTTTGCTGAAATACTTCTTAAATATCATTCGTACTGATGAAAGAAGCTTGAAAATGAAGACCAGGTGAATCTGTTTTGTTTTTATGACCCTTTTAATTATTAATGGACACATTGACTGAACTTGCAGGCCCCCCTGCTCATGTTGCGGAGATGAACCGGCGGCTTGCAGCGATCAAGCCACCCCACTCGTTCACAAGACTCCCCAGGCCACTCGGCACTCGAGGATCTTGGAAGGCCACTGAATGGCGCCACTGGCTGTTCATCTACTCGTTCCCCTGTACCCTCGACGTGCTGCCGCAACAATATTGGGCGCGTCTCAAGCAGCTGGTAACGGCTGTGTATATCCTCCTCAGCGATCAGCTCACGCAGCTCTCTATTGACCAGGCTGTTGAGAGTTTCCACATAATATTTTTGACTTTGTCTGGGCATATGGTAATTGTAGAGTGTGGTGTTGCGGCTGGCTTGCCTTTTCATTGGGTGCTGCTGGTTGCTGCAAGGCAAGACCTCTCTGAACATCTATGTGCTTTTTTCTCACTTGTAATGTGAGCAAGGAGAGCTTCTTCCAGCACAGGTGGCTGGAAATGGGGTTGTTTACATCTGATACTTAAAAAAAATCACAGGGTCTCTTGTGTTATCCCTAAAACGACTTTAAGGCGAAAGCCCAAGCGCTAATGCATTAAAGACAGACACATGAGCCGGCTTGAGTCTGCGCTTGCCGCTCTTGACTTAATTCACTTTTCTCCTGTTAATTCGCTTTGTCATCCTTCGCATTTTATTGCCTCTAATTCATTTGAGTAGTCACGTAAACGTGATAGCGACCCTTTGAAGACAGCGCGCTCTACGACGACACACTTTTGGCGCCGTTTCATTGGCTCACTCGGATCATGGCGTTGACTGTGGTCCCGGTGATTACGAACTTCCGAAGACAGCACGCTCTCCAATGACACACTTTTGGCGCCGTTTCATTGGCATTCACAGTGCATCTGCATTGCTGTGCTTTTCTTTGTGTTTTTTTTTTTTTCTGAGGCGTGTCCGCCTTGACCTCAAGCGGCCTTGCCGGCTTTCGTGACGAAGCATCTGGGCCGGCTTGCTATAAGCAGCATCTCGGCTGAGACTGGGTGAAAGAAAGCATTACAAAGGCTAGGACGCGCGAGCGTCTTGAGATGCGGGTTGAGTCCCGCTCAGCTCGTGCGCTGGCTTTAGCAGTGCTTTCTTTCACCCAGTCTAAGCTGAGACGCTGTTTCTAGCAAGCCGGTCTTGATATGACGCATCCCAGCCAATGGGAAGTTAAGGTACCTTTGTGTCACCAACGTTTTTTTTTGAAGGTCTACTGAACGATTAGGGTATATGAGGCTTTCGCCTTAATAAACCTTGGAGGTGGTTACGCAACTTGCATATTTGCACTTCTGCCATGCAAGGTTTGTTTAGTTACTTCAATTAATCTTATTAGATATACCTCATACTCTATACGAAAGTTAGCTGGGCTATCATGCGACCAAATGAGGGTAACCAACCTGTAATTAAAAGCCTTTGTAAAAAGAAACTAATCAGTGTTGAGAAAAGGAACTAAAGATAAGAACATCAAAAAGATAAAGGAAGGATGTGGCATCAACCGCATCGGTTTTGGTCAGAACCCATGCTCAGCCGTGCTCAAGAGCAGCTTTTTTCGCCCACCCTGCCAACACCTGTGTTCACTTCTATTGCACATCTGTGCTTTACGTGTGCGGTCTGTAGATCATCACAGTTGACACGTAGAAGAGGGCGACACTCTAGTATGTAGTTAATGGGTTGCATTGGTATCCGACATTGAAAACTGAAGCACAGTCTCACGTTCTGGAATGAACATGTCCATGATCTGAGGGTCGCAGAAGTGTCGTTCTCAGATCTTGCGTGAGTTGCCTTATTAAAAGGGCGAAACTATCTTATTTGTTGGTAGTTGGTATTTCCTTCGTGATGCACTCTTAATAGCCTTAATTAACTTACTGTAGTGAATGGAATTACTTTTATGAATATTGTTCACTGGTCCTTAAAATAAAGATACTATTTTACATTTTTCTCTTTGCAGACACTCTGCTGAAGCTCTTCGTTGATGACACGCAACGGTTGTATGGAGTGAAAGCAATTACATCTCAGGTTCATCAGATGCTGCACCTGGCAGAGGTGGCTCGCCTGTTGGGACCTCTCTGGGCTCACTCAGCAAGTGTTTTCAAGAGCGGAAATGGACGGCTCGTCAAGCCTCTGACTGGGACTAGTGGTGCACCGCTCTAAATTGTTGAGAGAGGAGTGATGTCTCAACAACTGGAGTGTTTTCTTTCTTCTTCACTGGTCTCTCAGCACATTGCAAGATTGTGCCGAGAAATGCTGGGATATGCAAAGCTGGAAAACTTTATTTTTGCTGGGGTTGTTTGTTCGCTTGGACATTCTAAGCAACTACAGACTCCAAAAGAAGTTCAGGCGGCTTTTGCAGGATAGCCATGTCCTGGGATCTGTGTGGAATACTCACGGCTGGTTTACAGATGGCAGATTTTTCACAGCACAGCATACTAGCGTGCCACTAAGTCTGACTCGTGTGTCATTAAAACAAACAAAAGAGACTTCTTTGTAATAACAAAGATCATTTCCCTCAGTGGAACGGCTTTTTTTGCTGTGCAAGAAAGTTTTCCTTATAGAAAGTGGGCATTTTCCTTCACATATTAAGGATTGCTTTGTATCCATGGTTGGTACTTTACATGTCCTGGAGCCTCATAATCTGAAGGCAGCATGCCTTTATATGAGGTTTAATAACCCCGTTGCCAGCTATGTTTGCACGCTACCAAACGAGATTGAGCGTGAATAAAGACGACTATGTTTGCATTTGAGCGTCATATTGAGCTTCGTTTGGCGCTGTATGATCGGCTTGTTGTATATAGCTGTAGTAAGTTATCTTTTTTTTTAAATAAGAACAGCTGTTTTCTAGTCTTTTCCTCTTTTAAGCAAAACTTATTTTTACCTCAAGAACCATAGAAAAAAATGTTTGGCTTCTCGCAGAGCGTTATAAATTCCACCTTTATGTACTAAATATACAGTTGGACATGTATTCCAAATCTGTTGCTGTAAAACTCTTCAATTTCGCGTCCCCAATTGTTCGCAAATTGGGGAGAAAGGTACATATATGCGTCTACTTAGTAAATTTGCAAATTCTCGTAGACGAGGCGAAAAAATTCGCAACTACTAAATTTCGCGAATTCTTGAAGGAAGGGATTGGAGAATCCAGCGAAAGTTGGTGTTCCCCAGAAGGGGCGTCCCTGAGAATATCCCGCACACTCGGCGTTAATGACCCCCTTGTTTTTTTTTCTTGTTGGAAAGTTTGTCGCTTTGAGCTTTGTCCTATACAGGAAGTGGCCTACCGCTCACAGTCAGATAAGGTGCTAAAGATACCTGCTTTACGTAGCAAAGTTTGTTGTGTCATCGTGTGTCAATGTCTCTGTTGTGAAACCAGGTCTTGGAGTTGATGTGTCATCGCCTGGTCAATGTCTATTGTTTCTCTTTTAGTGATTTTATGTACTATCGCGGACAATATGAGCTGAAACAGCGCTCCGGCCGGCGGAGCGTACTACCTGCGCCGCCTGTCGCCTTGCTCCGCACACACGGCGCACCCTGAGGCCGAGATAAACTCTCACTTGCGCTCCCTGCGCCACTGCGCTCTTCCGGCCGTCTGCAAGCGAGACAACGTGTGCGACAGCGGGCGGGTGCGTCGTAGGGCGGCAAGGGGGGGGGGGGGGTACAAACGATTACACTTGTCGTCCCTCTTTTGAATTTGATTTACTTTACTCTATCGCGTAGAATCACGTAGACAATACGCTGACTGGTGAAGAAGAAATATTTCAGTATCTTAAGTTGCAGCTGCATAATCGTGTTTGAAAATCACATCAAAATACGTTGCAGGTATTTTTTGTTTGATTAAGCGCACACACAAAGTAGTACATCGTAAAATATAGGCTAAAATCTGTATACCGGATTCAGTCGAGCTTCAAGGTATTCACTTTTTTTCCTCTTTCCTTAATCACAGCTGTTTAAAAAAAGCGGTAGCCATACATGTTACTGAGAAGGTTTCGTAACCTTGATTGGTATGAAAAGATTCAAAAATACAATTCGTTCATTACTGGGCCCACGTGTCTGTTGCAAACAAAACAATTCGCTAACAAGACACCAGTGTTTTATTTACACATTTATAGTCTTAATAAAGTGGGACAAACAGTCATATATTTGTCAAGAGAAGGAGCTTGAAACTTCATCGAAAGGATATTCGCAGAGGACAATGTCAGACACAAAAGATTAATAGTCGGCGTGGAAGTTCAACTGCACTATACAAGAAGATCGGGATCAATGATGCACCACGCAAAACTATGCGCTGGTTAACGGCGTCAAACAGGGTGTTGCAACCATAGCATCAAGCTTTGTTCCAATCTGCAGAAGTCCGGTTCAGGGGGTCCTGAGGCGCGGTAAAACTTACAAGATAATACCACGTCATTCTCCCCTGACCGCGGCCATGACTCTCATCCTGTATAGTAAAAAATTCTAGAGCGCGGCCACGAAGGCTGGCTCGGCCCGAAGCCACTCCCATGCAGCTCTCATTCCTTTCCGCAATTTGTGTGCAGTGGCGCGGTGGAGGGGACACCGTGACATAGCTAGTTTAATGCGCCGCCAAACGTGTTCGATGATATTCAGAGCGGCTCCTTTCGGGGGCCAAGGCAGCTTCGTCAGGCAGCGCTTCTTGAGGAGATACGAGCGTGACAGCGCATTTTTCACTTCGGCGCTTTCTTGAGATGCACTGAAATGCATGTTAGCTGAAAACGTGAACATTGAGCTACACGGCACACGCACCGTGATGGTGGTTCCGTCGGCCAATATTTTCGATAGCAGACGGCCGGAAGAGCGCAGCGGCGCAGTAAGCGCAAGTGAGAATTTATCTCGGACTCAGTGTGCACCGTGTTTAAGGAGCGATGCGACAGGCGGCGCAGGTAGTACCGTGCACAGGCCGGAGCGCTGTTTCAGCTCATATTGTCCGCAATAGTACTTTTATACCGACTGTGTACCTTAAATTTAGTCTGTATCCAACTGTACTCTGCCATCTCTTTGTAGTGAAGCCTGGTTTGGGAATTGAATATGTCATCGCCTAGTTAGGTTTGTGTGTCCTAGTTGGCGTTATCCGAGTCGTCTTTTGGTATATTCATATCTTTTAGTTTGTAATCTATTTAAGGATGTGGTTCGTTCAATAATCATCTGTGTTTGGACATTCGCGTTTTCCTGGCTTGTTGTTTTCCCACTGAAGTGTTAATGCCGGTGCTCAACCACCTCGCCTCTACGCACGCATTCACTTCAAACTTTATTGGATTTTACTCGTTGCTTTGCTATGCTTCTTTACAGAAAAGCACCACGCACATAATCTTTTAGAGTTATTATAGTCATCAGTCAACCAGCCAACTTGTATACTTCACTCTTCATACCCAGCTTCTCTGAAAAATGGTTATACACTGCTGTACTCCCGGGTTAATACCCAGTTAACCGAAACTGCATTTCACAAATTTAACATTTCCCAGCCAAAACCCACCTTACCTAAACTGGGTTTTTACTTCCATATATACTTCCCGGCTGGAACCAAGGTTACCCAAATTGGGTTTTTACTTCAATATATACTTACCCATTAAAACCCAACATGCCCAAATTGGGTTTTAGAGTTCCGATTTCATTCACAGTATGAAAAACCAAATATTTAAACTGGGTAGTAGGAAATCAGTATGTTTCCTGGTTTGTTAAAACTGGGTTTTGACAAATCAAAACTGTTTCCCGATTTAAATCATACTGTTTTTTTTCGGTAGGGTAGAGAGTCACAATTAGTGCAAGTCATAATTAAGCGAAACTTTTTTTGTGTTGTAGGAATTATACTTCGCATCTTCATATTGCGTTTTTTTTTAGTTTTCATTGAAAACTATATGAGCTGGGGCGCTGTTTTGTTTATAAACATAAGTATCGGCAAGTGGTTACTTAGGCCATAGCATAGAACGCCAGCACTAATGTGACTTTCCTCCTGATTTCTCAATAACACGTCAATTAATGTTGAAGACCAGGGCGTGACACGAGTGGGAGGAACAATGACATAACAAAAGTTGTTCGACATAAGTAAGTAAGAAATTGATCTCTGAGACGTAATTCCTCAAGTAGGTTGATAGTCACATCTCCACGAAGAAAAAGATAAAATTCTTTCTCATTTGCAAAACAAAGTATGTTTCTAAATGTCCTTGCAAATACTAACGTTTCCACCTAGTGGACTATACAAACAAGGAGATATTTTAATTTTTTTTTCAGCACAAATTATTTCATAGTTCCGTGTCACAAAGGAGTAATCAGAAAGAATTTCAAGATCTGAAAGTTTTTTTTTGGACCACGTTCATAATCACGATTTAAATAAAAAGACTATACCCAGGATCTACGAAAATTTATCGTCATATTTATACCATGTTTATATTAACATTATGATAATGAATGAAGTTGGAACTAAATAAAAGCATAATCATATCATGTCTCCTTCTCCTGGCAGATTGCATATGGAAATTAAAGAAACTGTAAGTGTGTTCCCATTTTTATTCAAACAGATATTCAATTGATAAAGCGTTTGACACATCAAGGTTTTCAGCGATAACTTTCCAGTACACTCGCAACGTCTAATTGACAAGATTCCACAAATCTGACTCGCACCATTATCTTGTAAAATCGTGCTAACAGTTGTGCCGACTGCTTTTCTTTGATATTGCCGCGCGCGCAATTTGCCAAGCAGGCAGCGCGCGCGTGGCCGAACGGTTATCGCGCTTGTCTCCCACGCGAAAAGCCAGGGTTCGATTCCTGGCCGCGGCTACACATTTTTGTTGACGCTGTAATCTGACGTTCTGGTAAATTCGAGAACCGTCTTGCTGATTCGAGGTTAGAATGTTCTAGGCACCAGACCTTCTACGCCGAATGCTCAAGAAGCCCACGCGTGTACAAAAGCGGCTCCGCGTGGCAAGCTGGGGCCAGTCTCGCCCCAGCGTTCGACTCTGCTCTACGCCGACTTCGACGCCCGCGACGCTCTGTTATTATTTTCTGTACCCCTTTTATTTTTGGCACAAGTTCGCCACATTAAACGTTTCTTTCTTCCTGTTTATTTATTGTTCTTTTGGTCACCACCCGTGACATTTGGTGGAGGTGCTGGGTAATCCATTCTATGCCCGTTAATCGTACCCCTCCAAGGACATCCCGGCCAAGCGACGTGCTCAGCCCCGGAAGACTACCCTTCGCCAAAGACGCCGGAGTCCGAAGAAGCCGGCGTACCAGAGGTCAGTCCCCTGAATTGGGTCTGCTGCCGGACAGGCCCCGGCCGAAGAAGACGACGATGGCCAACCAGTCGCAAGCCCCCGCCGCTCCCGTCATCTACATGCCCGTCGCACCGCGGACGGCTGCCCCATTCCACGGTGAACTCTACGAAGACGTCGAAGACTGGATTGACCAGTATGATCGCGTTGCCCGCCACAATGGCTGGACCGACGAGCAGCGCCTGCACAACGTCTATTTTTCCCTTGAGGGGACCGCCAAGCACTGGTACGAGAACCATGAGTCCTCTTTGACGTCGTGGGACATTTTCAAGACCGATCTGAAGCCTACATTCGTAAACCACCACCGCCGAGAGCGAGCCGAGGACCTACTGCGAACCAGGACCCAGGGCCCCAACGAGAGCGTCACCGGCTTCGTAGAGGATGTTCTGCGCCTGAGCGCCCGCGCCGACCCTCGGGCTACAGAAGAGAAGAAGCTACGAATTCTCATGCGCGGGGTGAGAGACGACATCTTCGGGGGCCTCGTCTGCCACAGGCCGGCAACCGTCGACGCCTTCGTCACCGAGGCGACAAACATCGAGCGCGCCCTCCAAGCGCGCGCTTCCCACTACCAGCGGCATCCAAGCGTCACTGCAACCGCACTGCTTAGCGGCGAAAACACTCCTGGTACGGATATCCGCGAAATTATCCGGGAGGTCGTCCTGGAGGAACTACGAAGGTTGCTGCCAACCACCAGCCATCCGGCAACCCTTTCAATCGCCGAGGCTGTCCGAGAAGAAGTGCATCGTGCGCTCCAACCAGAGGTTCCCGTCACCACGGTGGCGCCGGAGGAACCGACGTTGAGCTACGCTGCCATTGCCCGACGACCGCCGCAAGCTCCCCGCCAAGCCACGGCGCCACCCCGAAGAGACGCCCCAACGCCGCAGTACCCCCGACGACAGGAAGATCAGGCGCACGTTCACCCAGACCGACCTGCGCCGAGGAAGACAGACGTCTGGAGGACGGCCGACCGACGCCCGCTGTGTTACCACTGCGGGGAAGCTGACCATGTGTACCACCGATGCCCATACCGACGACTCGTGCTGCGCGGATTCCACCCAAACGACCCGCGCCCCCGGTATGGTGAACGCCCTCGGGAAATCGACGATTACCTGCGACGACCTCAGTCCCCCGAGCCTGCGTGCCGCCGAGAGTTCCGGTCGCCTTCGCCACGACGTCCAGCATCGCCGATGCACCGACCCCGACGTGAAAGCCTGTCGCTCCTCGCTCCTCGCCGGGGAAACTAGGCGCGGCAACCCCTGGAGGTGGAGTTGCCGAAGACGACCGACGCCAAGATCCTCCACGAACGTCGGAGGGCCCCCACTCGAACGCTACCAAAGACCGAAACGACGCCCCTGCAACGGTGTCCAATAACCTAAACGTCGTCATCGACGGCCACGACGCATCAGCACTCGTGGACACCGGAGCAGACTACTCAGTCTTGAGTGGGAGGCTCTCCCGCCGCCTTCGAAAAGTCATGACGCCGTGGGATGGACATCAAATAAGAACCGCCGGAGGACACCTCATCACACCAGTCGGGAGATGCACTGCTCGCGTCGAGATCCACGGTGAGACGTGCCCTGTCAAGTTCGTCATTCTGCAAGACTGTTCGAGGGACGTTATCCTCGGAATGGACTTTCTCTGCGAGTATGGCGCCGTCATCGACCTCGGGGCAAACCAGTTGACGCTGCGAAAGCCTGTTCTGCCACCGGTGGATGCCAACACG
Source organism: Ixodes persulcatus (assembly GCA_013358835.2). Taxonomy (NCBI): domain Eukaryota; kingdom Metazoa; phylum Arthropoda; class Arachnida; order Ixodida; family Ixodidae; genus Ixodes; species Ixodes persulcatus. Next base: position 950,571 of record JABSTQ010011205.1, read on the forward strand.
ACGTCGTCCGCGATTCAAGTTATAGCCGACCATGTTTTCGTCACAGTCATAACCGACGCAGTCATGCACGGTGAAGCTCCTCTGGAAGGCAGCGTCCAACTGCTTCTTGAGAAAGGAATTGGCGTCGCACGAGGCGTAACGGATCTCCAAGAAGGACGTACAACTGTTCTCGTGACAAACTTTTGAGAGGAGCCGCAGCACCTAACGAAGGGTACCACCGTGGGCTACGTCGAGGAGCTTCTGGCGCCAGCCGTGGTCACCGCAATCTCCGAAGAAACCTCGTCGTCACAGCAGGAGAGCACGACACCGCCGCCGCTCGACATCGTCCCCGAGCTCCCAGCTCCGAAGCGACGGCAACTGGTTCATCTCCTCGACAAATACAGTGACTGTTTTGCCACGACATCGAAAGTTCGTCAAACACCAATGGCGAAACATCGCATTATTACCGACGACGACGCACTCCCTGTCCACCAGTCGCCGTATCGAGTCTCCTTAAAGGAAAGGAAAGTGATTCAAGATCAAGTCCAGGAGATGCTCGACGACCTCATCATTCAACCCTCAAGAAGTCCATGGGCGTCCCCGGTCGTACTTGTAAAGAAGAAGGACGGAACCCTGCGGTTCTGCGTGGACTATCGTCGACTGAACGCTGTGACGAAGAAGGATGTCTATCCGCTCCCCCGCATCGACGATACGTTAGACCGATTGCGCCACTCCCGATATTTTCCGTCGATGGACTTGAAGAGTGGCTACTGGCAGATTGAAGTCGACGAACGTGACCGGGAGAAAACTGCCTTCGTCACTCCCGACGGACTGTACGAATTCAAAGTGATGCCGTTCGGACTTTGTAAAGCACCAGCCACCTTCCAGCGCGTCATGGACACCGTGCTGGCAGGTCTGAAATGGCAGAGCTGCCTCGTCTACCTGGACGATGTCGTGGTATTCTCACGAGATTTCGACGAACACCTCAGACGACTTTGAGCCGTGCTTCAAGCCATCAAGACCGCCGGCCTGTCACTCAAGCCAACAAAGTGTCGGTTCGCCTATGGGGAACTAAAGTTCCTTGGCCACGTCGTGAACAACAAAGGCGTTCTCCCTGACCCCGAGAAGACCCGCGCCGTTGCTGCATTTACGCCGCCGGCTGACAAGAAGGCTGTGAGAAGATTTCTCGGACTCTGTGCCTACTACAGGCGCTTTGTTCGAGACTTCGCCAAGCTGTACGCACCGCTGACGAACCTTACGAAGGACGCCGTAAAGTTCGAGTGGACAGAAGAACACCAGAGGTCATTCGACGAGCTCAAACGAAGACTCCAGACGCCCCCGATTCTTGGCCATTTCGACCAGTTTGCTGAAACCGAGATCCACACCGACGACAGTAACACCGGACTGGGTGCGGTACTAGTCCAAATGCCGGACGGCGCAGAGCGAGTCATCGCATACGCAAGTAGGACGCTGTCTAACGCGGAGAGGAACTATTCAACTACTGAAAAGGAGTGCCTCGCTGTCGTCTGGGCAATAACAAAGTTTCGCCCATATTTGTATGGAAGTCCTTTTCGCGTGGTCACAGACCACCACTCGCTCTGCTGGCTGGCGAATCTGAAGGACCCCTCTGGACGCCTCGCCCGGTGGAGCCTACGACTACAGGAGTTCGACATGACCGTGGTGTACAAGTCCGGCCGGAAGCACAATGACGCCGACTGCCTGTCAAGGGCCCCAGTCGAGGCCGCCCCTGCCTGCACCAAAGAGGACGACGATGAGTGTTTCCTTGGCGCTCTGGATGTCAGCGACATGGCAGCACTTCAACGAGATGACCCTGAGCTGCGAGCACTCATCGAGCACCTAGAGGGACAAGGAAGTGCCGTTCCCCGCAGTTTTGTACGAACACTGCCAACCTTCTCCCTCAGACGAGGTGTGCTCTACAAGGAGAACTTCAGCGACAACAACACGGCGTGGCTGTTGGTGGTCCCTTCGAGTCTTCGAGAAGAAATTTTTCAAGCCTGCCACGATGACCCGACGGCGGGACACCTTGGCTACAGCAGAACTCTCGCCAGGATACGCGAAAAATACTACTGGCCCAAGCTCGCGAAGACAGTGCACCACTACACCCGATCTTGCCACGAGTGTCAACGACGAAAAAAACCACCGACAAGACCGGCAGGACTTCTTCAGCCTATTGAGCCACCATCTGCCCCGTTCCAGCAAATTGGAATGGACTTACTTGGGCCATTCCCACCATCGACGCAAGGGAACCGATGGATGATCGTCGCAACCGATTATCTCACACGGTACGCCGAGACAAAAGCCCTTCCATCAGGAACGGCTGTTGAAGTCGCCAAGTTTTTTATCGAGTCCATTGTCCTCCGGCACGGCGCCCCCGAAGTCTTGATCTCAGACCGTGGATCCTCGTTCATAGCCCAGCTGACACAGGAAGTCCTTCGTCTCAGCCACACCAGCCATCGTCGCACCACGGCGTACCACCCGCAGACCAACGGGCTGACAGAAAGACTCAACAAGACCATCGCCGACATGATCTCCATGTACGTCGACGTGGAGCACAGGACATGGGACGAGGTGTTGCCGTACGTCACATTTGCCTACAACACGGCCGTGCAAGAGACGACCGGGGTGACACCCTTTCAACTGGTGCATGGCAGGAAAGTAACGACCATGCTCGACGCGATGCTACCCCACGAACCAGCTGACGATGGAAGCCCCGACGCCCAAGTGGTTGCTCAACGAGCCGAAGAAGTTCGCCAGCTCGCCCGACTCCGAATTGAAGATCAACAACGTGTCGACGCTACCCGGTACAACCATCGTCGTCGGGACGTCCACTTCAAGCCTGGAGACCGTGTGTGGGTTTGGACCCCAATACGACGACGCGGTCTCAGCGAAAAACTCCTGAAACGGTAGTTTGGACCCTACAAGGTACTTCGTCGACTTGGAGATCTGAACTACGAGGTGATGCCCGACGGAACACGGACTTCATCACGCCGCCCTCCACGACCAGAAGTCGTCCACGTCGTGCGCATGAAGCCATACTACGCTCGATAGGACTGTGGACATTATGTGTTTTAAATGACTCTTTAGCCTACCGTTCTTTTCGCTCGCTTTGTTTTGTTCTGCATCGGGGCGATGCACTTTTTGAAGGGGGGAGTAATGCCGCGCGCGCAATTTGCCAAGCAGGCAGCGCGCGCGTGGCCGAACGGTTATCGCGCTTGTCTCCCACGCGAAAAGCCAGGGTTCGATTCGTGGCCGCGGCTACACATTTTTGTTGACGCTGTAATCTGACGTTCTGGTAAATTCGAGAACCGTCTTGCTGATTCGAGGTTAGAATGTTCTAGGCACCGGACCTTCTACGCCGAATGCTCCAGAAGCCCACGCGTGTACAAAAGCGGCTCCGCGTGGCAAGCTGGGGTCAGTCTCGCCCCAGCTTTCGACTCTGCTCTACGCCGACTTCAACGCCCGCGACGCTCTGTTATTATTTTCTGTACCCCTTTTATTTTTGGCACAAGTTCGCCACATTAAACGTTTCTTTCTTCCTGTTTATTTATTGTTCTTTTGGTCACCACCCGTGACAATATATCTTTCCGTTACTAACCCACACTTACCGCAAAAGGGGCTCACGTTTCTTGAACACCGTCATCCCAAGCAGTCTTTAGACAGCAGCTCTCAGGCACCCGGTTCCGGGTTGAGCGGCGTCGCCTTCGGCATCGCCACCGGCGTAACACGCGCGTTGCATTATTGGACGTCATAATTTCCCCGCTGAATTTAGCGGAAAAACTGAATTGGTGTTGAGGTTACGTCACGTCAATTTTCCCGCTAAATTTAGCAGAGAACTTAACACACTAAATTTGGCGGAAAAATTTTTAGGTAAATTTAGGGGGGAAATATGCCCGCTACATCTAGCGGGTTAAGATTCACCTAAAATTTAGCGTGGCGTTTTCCCACAACATTTAGCGAGGAGATTGAGATTACGTGACCTCAACACCAATTAAGTTTCCCCGCTAAATTTAGCGGAGAATGTAACGTCACTTGACTTCGTGTCACGTCACCCATAAAAATATTCAGCGGGAGGAGGAGAGGAGGAGGACAGGAGGAGGAGGTCAAGAAGAGCGGAGGGTACGGACGCGAAGTTGGGGCATACCTTCCCCTCTGCACCCTCCCCTCCTTCTCCTCAAGAGCTGCGCTCTAATTTCGAGTTAGAGATTTGTAAACGTGATTATAATGCAATTAAATGCAAAGGTGCAAGCGAGCTGGACAAGAATGACGAAATTAATCCCTTGAGAAAAGGAAAAGAAGGAAAAGGACAGAGACAAATCTCCAAACACAGCTAGGTGACTTGTGCGGGACCGAAAAAATCTGCCTGGTCCGGGTATCAAGCCCGGGACCTCTACATTTCCAGTAGAGCACTCTACCAAAAAAGCTAACCAGGGGTTAGACGTCAGTGGAGAAAAACGAGTTTTATCAGCTGCCACCAGTCTAACACCAACAAGGGACAAAATCCGGATCAGGCGGAGTTTTTCGGTCGCGCACCAGTCACCTAGTTTTGTTTGGAGATTTGTGTTTGTCCTTTGTCCCGGTTGTTCCCCTTGTCCAGGAATTATTTTCGTCATAAGTAAACGTTTTTATTTTTTTTTCAAATAACATCACATTAACGGGTGACTGACACTGAACTTTCTGAGCGGTAGAATCCGCCCTAAGACCTAATTCCGGAGGGTGCACTTACGTCTACGATGACTTATGGAGAATTCCACAGGTCGTTTTGGAGCCGCCTAATTTATGGGCGATCGGGATCGAGACGGACGTGTTCCACTCGCCGTTTTTGGTCAGCTCCCACTCCAGATCTCGTTCCGGATACCAGACTATTTACTATGCCGATTTCGCCGGATCAGACCGAAGCCAGCCTCGCCAGCCATTGGCGCGCACACGTGACTTCCTTTCTCGCCGGGCATCTCAGGACATCACGCCTCTGAAGAACCATGTCGTCGTAGATTTTGAGTTCGACACTACCGGGAAAGAGCGGTTTCGGGGAGAAGAGGCGAGTTTTGACTTGTTTTTATAAGCTCAGTTTTAGCGACTGGGGTTTTCATTTGCAGACGCTGATATACTCCGGTGCTAAAAACAATTCCTCTACAGACTCTTAAAATAGTTTAATTTTTAAGAAAAAGAAAAAAAAATGTTTGTATTCACAGATGTTCTGTTTGAATAAATGCTGATATGTTTGCGCGAGGTCAAACTGCGCTAATGGGACTTGTCAAATATCAACACATAATTGTTGGCAAGACACTTGAGTGAATGCGAGACAACACAATAGTTAACTCGTTTCCACACAACGCCCGAAGCTCAGTGTACCCGTAATTTCTCAGCGATCGTTCCACATTAAATAAATTCGCCAGTTTCGTCCGAGTTTGGTCAACACTTTCAGCCGTGCTGGGCTGAGTCTCGCCGATCCTCAACACGAGCATAATATCGGCCGTCTTCCCGGCGACCATCCCGTTTGCCTTTGGGAACGTAAACATAGATGTGCCCTGTCCGAGGAGGAGTAATGTCCTCTTTTGCGCGCCCACGTCTCTTGGTTAGCCCCAGTCGAGCGCACTACGTCGCCAGCTTTTGCACACGTTATCGGTATCTTGTGCCTGACAGAATTTACGTGGAGCAAATGGGAGTTCAAAGGACCAAATTACGCCTTCCGTCCTTCGAGACCATCTTTTTTCATGTAGTGCTGCAGCTGCCAATACGCTGAGGCTGGCTGCGAGACGCCGCCAAGTAGCACGTACGTCCGTCTTGGCGTCACCGCGTGCCAATGGCGCGTTCCTTGTGAGACGCAGCAGAATGCGCTGTCGTCGATGCTCACGCAAAGTAGGTGCTGCTGCATGGATCTAGCAGTGATGACATTTAGAGGGTAGGTGGGTACATGTCTTGCCTTACAGGTGATATTGTTACAGTCAACACCTTCTCTAGTGAATGCCGCCTCGCTGGCTCCGAGGCAATACGGCGGCCTACGGATCCCCAGGCCTCGGGTTCCCAAACTGAGCAGAGGTGCCCACAATCTGACGGAAGATTACTGCGGAGAAGGCGCCGTGTAATTCATTTTCGGTTGTACGACAAAGGATCCCCAAGGTGATGTAAATTATTCCTCAGTCCTTGCGTGCGGTGTACCAGGTGCCCTTTGTTGGCTCGCCACGTAAAACCTCCAGTTTTAACTTGTATGATTACCGACAAGGTGAGAATGGAAGGGCGTCTCTTCGAAGGCCCGGCCTTAAGCAGCGCGGAGTCATTGCCTTTAGCCGTGCTTTGTAGTCGCATTTACGCCAGAGGCTCACGAGATGCAGAAGCGTTATGGAAGGTGGAAAGAAATAAAAAGTGTACCGCGTCTAGTTCTCTGAACATTGTGCCATCGATAGCTTGTTGGTAGGGCTGTTGAATTATGAATGAAACGACTGCTGTCATCCATCGGTAGCTGTTTTTAATCCGTATCCACAGAAGAAACCTTTTGTTTTCGTAAAACCGACAGCGGTGGCGGGGGGAGCGATTGTGAGATCGATGACGTAGTTGAGAGATTCTTCGAAGAACGCCCATTATTCTCCCCTTGATGTTCCCGCTAACAGCTGTCGCCGTAAAACAGCAATGAGCAACAAGACGTATTTAACCGGGTTGTTGAACCACTTCAAACAAAGTCAGAACTAGCGTACAGCAATCGGTCTGGGTGGCCAATATCTGCTCAAACTAGGCTCAGTAAAAATGAATGGCTCAGTATCGAGGAGGGAGTGCAGCAGCGTGTTACGTTAACACTGCTGCTAATTGGACGTGTACATTGTTTCATGAAAGGGAAACTGAATACCACTACTAATATAGATTGGTGGCATCTATTCGGCCCTTTCTTTTTTCAGAAATCTACTAGGTTTCACAAAGCCCGTGCAGTGCTCCATGAGTTAGTTGTATTAATAAATAAGAGTACGAGAAGCAGTGATAATTATATGTAACATCTCATCCAGCACTTCAGAACTCCAGTTTTGGTCAATAACCCCCCCCCCCCCTTGACCTTTGACTTGTGAAGGTATAATTGAAAGTTGCATACTACTAGCATATTCCCGATACAGCTACAGATGTGTTTTACATTTTCACTGGGATATCTATAGAAAATATATTTATAGGTAATAAAAAGCCACATCTTAATCGCAAAGTTCGCTTCTAATATCTTGTGAAGACCAGATTATCTCCTTTAAAATTATTAACTATTCAAAAATGTACATAATTATTAAGTTCGCTTGTCCAATCTTCTTCGCAACGGACAATTCTATACACTTTTAATCAACAAAAAATAATGGTTTTAAAGTCAGTCATGCAAAAATAAAGACATACCCGTTCGGCGTGACGTCGGCTAATGAAATTTACTGCGTGCCTTTTCACAAAGCCGTGTATGAAATCGCGTCATTATTTCATCGTTTTTATGTTTTATTTAAAAATTTAAATAAAATTTTTGGTACATTCAAAATATTCGTTGTATCGTTTTTATATTAAATTACTCTTAGCAAATGGTCGTTTTTTTCGAATTGCATTTCTTGAGCAGGTATATTGATTTGATCACTGAGCACCTCAAAAATTACAAAATCTGTTGTCAAAGCAAAATGACCAAATATTTTAACTGAGAAAAATATTTGAACTTTCTCCTTAAATACGTCTAAACAAGGGATACACAATATTTTTTTGTTTAATTTGTTCAGAAGCATTCGGACCAGTTTTGTTATTTATTTATCACTGTAGATATAACCACAAAAAAGCACAGTTGTGTAGGCATTAATGGGTAATACCCCTGTCAGATGGCGTTTTAAAGGTCCTTTTCACTAAGCTCCTTTATAAAATCGGCAAACCAGCGCACGCCGTAGCGCACGTGCGCACGCCGTAGAGCACGTGCGCACTCCACATCGCGAGCTGATTGGCCGATTTTATAAAGGAGCGTAGTGAAAAGGACCTTTAAAACGCCGTCTGACAGGGGTATAAGTCTAATGTCTTCAAACGTGCCGCACAACCAAATACAAAAATGTTATCAGATTGTTCGTCAACCACCAAGTTTTAGTGCATCATTCTGCAAATTATACTTAGTGACTGATGTGTCTCTGCATTCAAGACCGAAAAATAAACTCTGGAAACACATCATCGACCTCAGTTTATGGCCTTCGCGGATATTTATAATAGCAAATGCACTAGGAAATTGCCTGCGTTCATTGGTGAAACAACAAAACACACAAACTGCAACATTTTTTTGTGTGTGTTTCCGTAATCAGAGGGTCACTCGCGGGCGTTTTTGTGCTAAAATATATTGGCATCTCTTTGCAAAATGTGATATATAGGCCAGATATATTTCATATACGGCCATATATATTCATATAAAAATATATATATATATATATATATATATATATATATATATATTGTCGTATAGAGGAGCAAATAGGGGCGACATGGGAAAGGGACGCTATATATGTTAAGGTATTGTAACAGATATACCCATATAAGGTGTCAATTATTGCTATATATGGCTATATGTAGTCGCTTATACGGCGTCCTTTTCCTATATTTAGCCGTATATAGCTATATGTAGTTTCTTATGTGGCGACATTATTCCAAATTTATCCTTATATGGAAATATTACATGTTTCTTACTCGACACGGACAGTGAATACCTTAACAAAAATGTGTACATAAAGTGTATTTATGTGTACTATCGCGGACAATATGAGCTGAAACAGCGCTCCGGCCGGCGGAGCGTACTACCTGCGCCGCCTGTCGCCTTGCTCCGCACACACGGCGCACCCTGAGGCCGAGATAAACTCTCACTTGCGCTCCCTGCGCCACTGCGCTCTTCCGGCCGTCTGCAAGCGAGACAACGTGTGCGACAGCGGGCGGGTGCGTCGTAGGGCGGCAAGGGGGGGGGGGGTACAAACGATTACACTTGTCGTCCCTCTTTTGAATTTGATTTACTTTACTCTATCGCGTAGAATCACGTAGACAATACGCTGACTGATGAAGAAGAAATATTTCAGTATCTTAAGTTGCAGCTGCATAATCGTGTTTGAAAATCACATCAAAACACGTTGCAGGTTTTTTTTGTTTGATTAAGCGCACACACAAAGTAGTACATCGTAAAATATAGGCTAAAATCTGTATACCGGATTCAGTCGAGCTTCAAGGTATTCACTTTTTTTCCTTTTTCCTTAATCACAGCTGTTTAAAAAAAGCGGTAGCCATACATGTTACTGAGAAGGTTTCGTAACCTTGATTGGTATGAAAAGATTCAAAAATACAATTCGTTCATTACTGGGCCCACGTGTCTGTTGCAAACAAAACAATTCGCTAACAAGACACCAGTGTTTTATTTACACATTTATAGTCTTAATAAAGTGGGACAAACAGTCATATATTTGTCAAGAGAAGGAGCTTGAAACTTCATCGAAAGGATATTCGCAGAGGACAATGTCAGACACAAAAGATTAATAGTCGGCGTGGAAGTTCAACTGCACTATACAAGAAGATCGGGATCAATGACGCACCACGCAAAACTATGCGCTGGTTAACGGCGTCAAACAGGGTGTTGCAACCATAGCATCAAGCTTTGTTCCAATCTGCAGAAGTCCGGTTCAGGGGGTCCTGAGGCGCGGTAAAACTTACAAGATAATACCACGTCATTCTCCCCTGACCGCGGCCATGACTCTCATCCTGTATAGTAAAAAATTCTAGAGCGCGGCCACGAAGGCTGGCTCGGCCCGAAGCCACTCCCATGCAGCTCTCATTCCTTTCCGCAATTTGTGTGCAGTGGCGCGGTGGAGGGGACACCGTGACATAGCTAGTTTAATGCGCCGCCAAACGTGTTCGATGATATTCAGAGCGGCTCCTTTCGGGGGCCAAGGCAGCTTCGTCAGGCAGCGCTTCTTGAGGAGATACGAGCGTGACAGCGCATTTTTCACTTCGGCGCTTTCTTGAGATGCACTGAAATGCATGTTAGCTGAAAACGCGAACATTGAGCTACACGGCACATGCACCGTGATGGTGGTTCCGTCGGCCAATATTTTCGATAGCAGACGGCCGGAAGAGCGCAGCGGCGCAGTAAGCGCAAGTGAGAATTTATCTCGGCCTCAGTGTGCACCGTGTTTACGGAGCGATGCGACAGGCGGCGCAGGTAGTACCGTGCACAGGCCGGAGCGCTGTTTCAGCTCATATTGTCCGCGATAGTACATGCAGTAGAAAAGGTGCCCTAATGAAAGTATACTCGTAAATACAAAACAAGCACATGCACTCGAACTTTATTCAGACTATATTGTAACCGCACTAAAGTTACACTAATAACATATACTTATATTACACATCGGTGAGTCTTCTCGTTACTCTGGGGTACATTTACAGTGTACGACTACGTGCTAAGAAATTATGGTTAGCTACTTGTCTTTTGTTGAGTTAAATTCAATGTAGAAAGTTAAAGCAAAATATCTATCGAAATGCAGGAGCAATTTATCCGATTGCGAAGACATATCTCGTTACGTCAACATCTGGCTGCAACTGCCGGTCACTGCTGTTAGCGAAATAACCATGACACTTAAACTTTGACAATAAAGAAAACGTTAATGGCATTCGGTTCTGTCGAACTGATTGACCAGCGAAGCTGTTTTGTACGCATCGAGTCGGCAACATTTTATTTTCATTATTTCTTTATTTATTTAATATTGAGGGTCAATGGCTCCAATATCGTTATGAAAACGAGTTTTGAATTTCTGGTTTGATTCTGATGTGTTCCTAATGAGTCGTCAAAAGTTAACAAGACACTTAAGTTTCAACGTATAATCTGTTTTAGCAGCCGTTTCACAGCAAGAACTCACTTGGGATTGCACGTCAGCTTTTGAAAATACTATATAACTTCCCATTAGGATGTTCTATGTGTAAACACATTATGTACTTAAAGGCTCAAAGAGCTTTCCTGGTAACTCTGAGATTACATTTAACTGGGATACGGTGAGTGCAAATACGCAAATGACAAACTTTTTTTTTTTTTTTCGCGTTCGCCAGTGCGAATTTGAAGACACGCCCCTAAGTGTTGTTACTGCATTTCTACCTGCTCGCGACGAAAGCTTTCGACGAGCGTGTTGAAAATGTTTATGGGGGCGCAATTCGGAGCTGGGAAAAACACGCGTCTCTCCATTGGACTTCCGATCGGCACGTCGTGGTGGATCGTTTCCGGCCGACTTTCCGTCAAAGGCGGCACTTTGAAATTACAGAGAAGATGCAAGCGAGCTGGTGAACTTTCAACATTGTAAAACCCAAGACGTAGGACAAAAAAGAGAAGAAAAAAGGGCACAACACAGACACAGGTCAGTTTTGTCCCCTTTTTTCTTCTCTTTTTTGTCCTACGTCTCGGGTTTTACAATGTCGAAAGAGGCAATTTGCTTTAGTTTCTCGTCGAGTTTCCGATTGGAGAACCGGCTTGCTACCAGGAACTCAAACCGAAAAATATAACGTTCTGGATACGATTACGGTTAAAGTTTCCTGTTGATATCGGTTTCGTTCCGTTTTTTTACGGCTTTAAATTGTACAGTTTCGGTTACCGGTGTCACGTTCCTAAAGAACGGTTTATATCGATTTCTCCAATATTACGTATTATTGAAATGCTAGACAGCCGTTTTATATTAGAGGGCCCATGAAACGAACTTTGGGCTGGAATAAATCAATTTATATTGGGATTTTATTAATAGCACATCGTTCAGTGGGCCAAAAGAAAAAAGGTAGAAAGTCAAAAGCCTGACTTTCGGTACGAAAATTTGAAAACACAGCGGACTATTTTGTACCTCCTTCCCTTTGTAAGCTCACTACATTTTCACTATGATACATCCGCGGACCCCGCAGCGCGTCAGCGGTGCCAACCTGACGTCAGCCAAGCCCAGCTCACGCATTGGACACGAGAACTGCGTCACTCGGACGTATGCGCTCGTCAACAATCAATGCGTCGACGAATATTTGGATTCGCGTTCGTGACCAATGAGTGCCCTGACGGAACTTATCGTCACTGGCGACCGACAAGTTCTATGGTGTGTATACAAAACAGGGTGGAAGCTAGGAGTCATCGCACCGGTGCCGAAGATGATCACGACGACATGATTTCACAATTCGCATTTGAGTTGAGGATTAAAGCTAAAGCCCCTTTAAACGATTTAAAGTAGTCACACATATCCAACAAAGATAAATTCAAGTTACTTAGAAACGGTTTAGTACTTCTAATTGGTCAAACGTGGCACACGTTTCTGGCTCCGACGCTTGTTCACAACTACTTGTATTATATAGTTTGATATCCGAGCGTACATGTTCTTACCGTTACTGGGGGATCATTGCATTCAATACAATAAAATGAAAAAAAAACATTGCTACTTTGAGTTCTGAAACTATTGTAAAGAGCCATCAAAACATTTCCACTGGGTGTTAGAAAAACCATTCGCACCTCCTCGTCGCTATAGTTCATCGCGACCTAAGACATGCAGAAGCGGAAGAAGGAAGGATCAGAAGTATTGCCATCCTGTAGTAAAATACTGCTAAGGGAAATAAATTAACAAAATTGAGAGCTGGGTTATTTGATAAATGTCAAACATAATGTAAATGCAAAAGCTCTAAACAAAGAAGAATAAGGAAAGGAACGAACAACACAAAAAACTGTACAAATATATCCTATGTTGTTCGTTTTTTCCCCTAGTGTTTGTTGTTGTGCGACGTCCCACGTACGTTGTTTTCTATTTTCAAGCAAATGCACGTGATAAAAAGCGCACGTCTCTTACTGTCTGGTTCTGTGACGCCAGAAAAATTATAGAATTATAGAAACGAAAAAATAAAATAGGAGGGGACGCACGTTATTTTAAATATATAAATATATATATATATATATATATATAGACCGGGTGTTCATTTTTAATTCGAACAGATTTATTACAAAAAATAAGTAAAGGATGCACTAGTACGGTTTGTTCAAGTGAGTTATACGGCTAGGGGGACATTATGTGGGTGGCTAATCCTTGCGAGAAGTTGGCTAATTACTTAAAATTCGTTAATTAACTTTTTAATTAATGAAAATAGACTAATGGTTCCAATTAGAAATTTGCTCAGCGTCGTCGAAAACCCCTAAATCATTCATTTTCAGAAAGACTTTGAGCGCGTGAGAAGCGTAGTAGTGAACTGAAGTTACCGCTCGTGGAGCAGGTACAAAGCTAGAGGTTGCGATAAGGCGCCCGTGCGATTTTTCCGTCATCTTATCTAGCCCCAGTCTTGTACCTGCTCCACGAGTGGTAAATTTAGTGCACTACTACGCTTCTCACGCGCTCAAAGTCTTTCTGAAAATGACTGAATTAGGGGTTTTCGATGACGCTGAGCAAGTTTCTACTTGGAACCATATGTCTATTTTCATTAATTAAAAAGTTAATTAACGAATTTTAATTAATTAGCCAACTTCTCGCAAGGATTAGAAACCCACATAATGTCCCCCTAGCCGTATAACTCACTTGAACAAACCGTACTAGAACATCTTTTACGGATTTTTCGTAATAAATATGTTCGAATTAAAAATGAACTCCCGGTATATATTACAGGGTGTCACAAAAAACTAATTTACACGTTCTTTTTCACTGAAAAAATAAACTAGCCATCGCCGAACGCTCATTCTCCGCCCATAGGTAGATCTAGAAGTCACAACCAGATGCCGAAGTTTCAGCCCGATCCGATAACTTAATCAAAAGTTATAAGTGATTTTCTGAGAATTTCGATGGGAAAATGGAGCCCATTTTTGCCCGTTTTCGGTTTCTGGTGCCATAGAGCCCCATGTGTTCAAAAACTCCGTCGGCCGCCATTTTCCCATTGAAATTTTCAGAAAATCACTTATAACTTTTTAATAATTTATCGGATCGGGCTGAAGCTTTGGTATCTGGTTGCGACCTCTAGCGCTATCTTTAGGTGGAGAATGAGCGTTCGGCGATGCCCAGTTTATTTTTGCGGTAAAAAGACCGTGTACATTTTCTTTTGTGACACCCTGTATATATATATATATATATATATATATATATATATATATATATATATATATATATATATATATATATATATATATATATATATATATATATATATATATATATATAATCGAAAATGGGCACATGAAAGAACCGCACTTGATCGTATGAATCAATGTTTTGCGAAACCGACGAAGGCCACAATAAACGGCGGAGCCAAGATTCGAACTCTCGGCCTCCTAATGCCAGGTCGGGTAAGCTTATAATATATTATATTATATTTATTTTTATACAGGTTTCGAGCTAGTTGCTATTTTACTTTTCTCTTTATGGCTCTGGTTTTTTTTCTTCGTCTCCTGTTTGACAGAGTTTCAGACCGAATTCCTCTTCCACCCAATTCGCTTCCCTTTCTTTTGCGTGTTTGTCCGACTTTTCCGCACTGCCAACCACTCTACCTTCACCCGCTGCCCAACAGCGCGTGGGCAGATGCCTTCGGAGTCGGTTTTGGCATACTTGTCGGAGACTGTGCGCAGGCATTCATAGCATCTCTGCCTAGGCCAACATGCCTCCGGGAAGGACTCGCCGTGTTATTATGCCGTGTGTTATTGGCGAAAAAGGAACCCTTATAAACACGCACAACAGAACTTTGGCTCTCGAGCTGCGCCGCGGCCATGGAGAATATTTGCAATGGGCTATTGCCCGTGCCGTATTTTTCTTTTAGTTTTCCTAATAAATATATTTCAATAAAATGGGTAGCGGCGGACATAAACCTTACTGGCCTGCCGTCACGCGCTTGACACGCGATGGTGGGCAGGGGGGCTTTCAAGTCCTCGTGCTCTCGGCGCTAGACATCTTTTACTTCTCGTGCTTTGAGCGGCGGAAGGAGCAATGAAATGTCCTAGGGGTTCCCGATTTTTTGCAATAAATGTTAATAAATAAATAAATGGCAATACAAAATAAGTAAATAACCGTCTAAAAATTAATAAATGAAAAACAAAAACGGCACTGGCAATCCCCCAAGGCAAATCCCGTCTATGGCCACGGCGCAGCGCGTTATCAAAGCTCTTGTCGGTGTGTACAAGGGTCCCTTTCGCTCCAATGCACGCGCACACTAACACGGCGAGTCCTTCCCGGAGTACTCTCTACCGGAGGTATTAGCGGTGAGATGTTTTGGTGGCGCCGTCGTATGGTTACCTCTCGTGGCGTCATTACCTTGCGAACAACAAGTTCGATGGTGTTTGTAATACCATAGTGGAAGCTTGAAATCATAGCGCTCTTGAACCAGCACTGTCAACACCGTCAAAATTGAAGTTTTAACTTTCCTCTTATTTCCATTCATGAGACATTCTTTGCTGACGTCATAGTCACCATTCGGCGAATCGTGGAAGGCCGACTACCGCGACGCTTTCGATCACGCACGTCACCAACATTGCTCTCGGCAGGGGACGATGATTGCATGCGCACAGTCTCGCACTACTACGCCAAAACCAACTCTTGAGGCACCTGCCCCTGCGGCGTTGGGTAGCGGGGAAAGGTGGAGCGGTTGGCAGTGCTGCAAAGTCGGCCAATCGCGCAGAAGAAAGGGAAGCAAATTGGGTAAAAGAGGGATGAAGTATGAAACTCTGTCAAACAGGAGAAGAAAAAAAAATGCGAAGCCGGAGAGAGAAAAGTGAAATGCCAAGTAGCCCGCCACCAGCTGGAGCGCTTTTAGGCAAAGCGGACGCTCCAGCAAGATAAGGACACTAGAAATGGCTCGAAGCCGTGCTGGCGTGTGCGAGTTGGTGTCATCGGCTGTGTCGACCATGAACTCCAAATAATCCATGCGTCACGTGGGCTCTACGCTCGTCTCGTTTAGGTTTAAGCGAAATCCCGACCGCAGCAAGTCCTCCACGAGGAGGCACACCGTAGACGCCAACTTGTCTGGGTAGGGATGGGAGCAAAAGAGGTTGTCCATGCAAGACCAAGCCCATAGTCCACGCGCGCGCGCATTTCCCTGGCTATGACTGTGGCCAAGAGCGGCATGTAAAACAGCGCCACGCATATCCCGAACAGAAACGGCGAAAACGGTAGTAACGACGGCCTACTCTAAATGTGGTTAGGTTGCGGGAGGATTGATGGAGCGTGATACGGTAAAAGGATTCGGCAATGTTCACCATTCACCATATACGCTTGTGGTGGGAGGGGGTTTGCTTTGATGGCCTGGGTTAGCGGTGTACGGAACGGAGGTTCCGGGAGGTGAGAAGGAAGGGTGGCGAAAGTTAAAACAAAGCGGGACTCAGCGGCTGACTTGGGGAGGAGGAAGGCAGGGTTGAAGTACGGGCCATGTGAGGAGTGTTCGGTGATTCCGGCCGCCAACATGTTGGTTACACCGGCATTCATCGCGCGGACCAGGTCAGGGCGAGGGGACGGGCCGTGAAGCAAGAATGTTTTCTGCAGCGAATGGAAAGTGCGCCGAAGTCGGTCGTCCTGTGAAAACTAAATGCCTCACTAAACACTGCCCAGTCGGCTTGAGATGCCTACTGGGTCGGCAGGACTGGCGGCGGAGTTCCCGTTGCGCTCGACTTGCAAGCAGTGCTGCCCAGGTCTGGCTCAGAGTCTTCGACGTCGCTTTGTTTTTTCTTGTAGTGTGTTCCTCTGTGTTGGTGTGGATTTCATCCTCGCCATCGAAGGTGTCGAAGGGGACGTCATCACCGTGGGTCTCAATAAAGGCCGGTTCACACATACAGCGGAGCGCTAAGTTAGCGCTACGTGAGCGCTCGAAGTAGTGCTCATGTGGCGCTTCCTAGCGCGTGATGTAGCGCTCGGTTAGCGCTTCAGCAGCGCTCTGTTAGCGCTTCTGAAGCGCTTTGTTAGCGCTCTGTTAGCGCTACAGAAGCGCTTTGTTAGCACTCTCACGCTCCTTGTGCCGTGCTTGCTGCTGCGGAACAGCACGTGCACGGCAATTCCGTTGTTGTTGTTTTTCCTTTGGCATTGAAAGAAGAGGAAGTGAAAGAGCAGCTCTCCAAGCAAACGGTCGGGTTGGCGGCCCAGAGTCATGAACTTTGAGTAACTAATTGATTGGGTACGACCTCGTCAATTTCTATTCGATATGCGTGACCCATGGTTTCAAAGACACGCAGTTAAAAATAATCATCTTCGAAAGAACTCTTAATTGTCCCTCAGCCTGGGAACAAGGTTCGCCAGGTAACCGTGGGTATCTCGGTGGCGAAAGATTTCGCGCACCCATGGAAGGCTTTTCTGGGCGTTAAGCCATCTACACACATACACTTATTGCGTATGTAACAGCATTTGTCGCGTTTCTATTTCAGCGTCCCACATGTTCGCCGTAGTGCTGCTGATGCATCTAACCACAGGAACCGGAACCGCAGTGCACGCGCTAATCCGCAGCAGTAACCACGGTACAAGAAGCGCTAACAAGGCGCTACTGAAGCGCTAACAAAGCGCTACAGAAGCGCTAACAAAGCGCTACAAAAGCGATAATCGCGCGCTATATTAGAACTAAGTCACGCGCCAGAAAGCGCCACATGAGCGCTCCTTGGAGCGCTCACGTAGCGCTAACTGAGCGCTCCGCTGTATGTGTGAACAGGCCTTTTAACACTGTCAGTCGTCCTGAGCCACTCCAGGATCCGGTCGGCGACGGTAGCCGTCGAGTCCGGGTCCAGTGGATTGTTGTCTTCGGTCCAAGACCAAGAACGGGCAAGGTTGGCCGAGACGCCAGTCTCGTAAAGTGCGTGCGCGAGAACGTCCTTGGCCGAAAAAATGTCCACGAGCGTCGAGGAAACGACTGTGGCGTCGATGATGGTACTGGTGGGTCTCGAAGACCCAGGGTTGCTGCCGGAGTCACTTTCGATTAGGGGCCTCTTGAACTTGGTGCCTGGGTGGTAGCTGGTGTGTACAGGGGCACGTTACGTGTGGCGTCCGGGTTTAGGCTGGTTGAGCGGCTGGTAGGGGAGCTCTCTGAACACTTCGTACTCGAGCCTGGACGTCTGGGATTTGAAAGCCGTCCTCAGTTCCTTCTCGCGACGACATGGAAGAGTTTCAGTCTATCAAAAACGAGGCGCTTGTGTTCAGGAGGCATGGTTTACCAGTAGAACAGATACAGGTTAAGATGCCGGAACTCGTGGATGTCTCTCGTGGACATTGCTTGTGTTCTGGGCGAGGTCGCGCAGAATGGTGTTGGGCTGATGGGCCCTCGCTCCGGGGATGGGCGGTGGGGGCTCTACCGGAGGTAGTCGGATCGCATTGGTGGTTCCGGTAGAAATGATTTCCTTAGAAGCCAAACCTCCAGCGGTAGCAGGAAGAGAGCTCTGTCGATGCTGGAAGCCATCTCGTGGCGCGTATGCGGATGTTCGAGCAGCCAAGGTTCGGTGCCCTGGCCGAGGCCCCGCGGCATTCTTCTCCTTGACTTTTTCGCTTGTCATGGTGAGACGCGTGGCAGTGTCGGCGGCTGCCACTCGGTTCGAAAAAGGTGCTGACGTTCGAATAGCTCGCGTTCAGAGTCCAGCGGCAGGGACTGCTGAGACTGCTGGCCATTTGGGGCGAGACCGGCCAGGGCGTCGGTGATTGGAAGCAGGGCAGCTTCCAAAGTTGAGGCGAAGGAGCCAGGAATGGCTTCCGCTGTCTGTTGGACATGAACCGCCACGTGATTGGCGGCCAACTGCGTTGGCGCGTTCGACGACGCGGCATTCTTCTCTTTGCCTTTTTCTATTGTCATGGTGAGATGTGTGGCAGTGCCGGCGGCTGCCACTCAACTAAAAAAAAAATTCTGCACGAAAAAAAATGATACTTTTTGCACGGTTCCCTTTTGTTTCCGGCATAGGAAAGACGGTGTAGAATGCGATACCCTTCACGGCACAGAATGCGATACCCCGCACCTCCACCTAAATATCACGAATGACAAATGATGAGGCGAAGAATAACTGAAGAAAGTAAACGTTTATTGAGGCGAACGTGTGCCCAAAAGAAAATAGACGTAAGTTAGCGTCGCAGCGTCGATTTTGGCGAAACTGCAGGATCGAGCGCTGGAACGAGACTGACTGCGGCTTGCCACGCGGAGCCCCTTTTGAACACACGTGGCTTCTGGAACAATGGGCGTAGAAGGTTAGGCGCGTAGAACAGTCTATCTTCGAATCAGAAACACGGTTCTCGAATTTACCAGAATATCACATCACAAAGTTAACAAAAATGTGTACCCGCGGCCAGGAATTGAACCTTGGCCTTTTTTGCGTGGAAGGCAAGCGCCTTCCACGCATATATATATATATATTCGAGCGGGGACCGCTCTTCATCAGGTGAAGAGCGGTCCCCGCTCGAAACGTTGTAATAAACTTCAAATTAGTCACTCCGAGAGTACGCATATTTGACTTATTAATTTTTCCCAGTCCATTGTTTATATATATATATATATATATATATATATATACAGGGTGTTTCACTAAAGGTGGACAGATTCGATATTGCGAAAGCTACACGTCGCAACAAAAAAGGCTTGTGTCGTTTTAATCCTGGGCCAGGAGCCTATTTAGGAATATTATTAAAGTCCGGGATAATTAGATTGCTAAATATTTTTGCGGAATTAACTTTTTAATATTGTGTTTAAGGGCATGGTTTCAGTTAGAAACTTGCTCAGCATCGTCGAAAAACACTAAATCAACAAATCGCAGAACAGTAGAAGGCACGCGAAGCATTTTACGGCTTTCTGAAAAACCACACAAATTCGACGGGTTTTCAAGTTTCGGGTTGCTATCGGAGCGCATCTCGGCCCCGGCGGCACCGCGCCTCGTAGAGAGATTGTGCAACCAACTTCTGCTGCGCTTCCATCGCACGACGCAGCAGAGGCTGGTTGCACTATCTCTCCACGGGGCGCGGTGCCACCGGGGCCGAGATGCGCTCCAATACCAAACCGAAACCTGAAAAACCGTCGAATGTGTGCGGTTCTTCAGAAGGCCGGAAGATGCTGAGCGTGAGTTCTATCGTTCTGCAATTTGTTGATTTAGTGATCTTCGATGATGCTGAGCAATTTTCTAATTGAAACCATGCCCTTAAGCACAATAGTAAAAAAGGTTAATTACGAAAAAATGATTAACAATCTTATTTTCTCTGACTTTAATCATTTTTCTAAATTGGCCCCTGGCCCAGGATCAAAACGACACAAGTCTTTTTTTTTTTTGTTGCTACACGTAGTTTTCGCTATATCGAATTTGTCCACCTTTCGTGTAACACCCTGTATATATACAAGGTGTTTCACGAAAGGTGGACAAATTCGATATAGTGCAACCAGCCTCTGCTGCGTCGCGCGATGGAAGCGCAGCAGAAGTTGATTGCACTATCTCTCCCCGGGGCGCGTTGCCGCCGGGGACGAGATGGGCTCCGATAGCAAACGGAAACTTAAGAACCCGTCGAATTTGTGCGGTTTTTCAGAAAGCCGTAAATTGCTTCGCGTGCCTTCTATCGTTCTGCAAATTGTTGATTTAGTGTTTTTTGACGATGCTGAGCAAGTTTCTAATTGAAACCCTGCCCTTAAACACAATATTAAAAAGTTAATTACGCAAAAATAATTAACAACCTAATTATCCCAGACTTTAATAATTTTCCTAAATGGGCCCCTGGCCCAGGACCAAAACGACATAAGCCTTTTTTCGTTGCGATGAGTAGTTTTCGCAGGAGCGATTTGGCCTGAATTCTCTGAAACACCGGGTATAATCTACCTGTTTTTTCTGACTATAGTCCGCACCTGGTGCTTAGTTGACACGAACATCTTCTCATACAGAGCAAACCTTGACAAATGCCTGCTTTCTTAGCTCACAAAGAAGCCTATAATATACATAAATTATTATTAAGGAACTCTTTCATTCACGAAATCCGTCTCGTCTCGTCATAATTAACGATATTGAAAAAAAAAAGAATCTTGCATAGTCCGTACGCGTAGATAGTTCGCACACGCCAAAAATTTCAACTTTTAAACATGTGTTGTCTGCGGACTACAGTCCGGAAAATACGGGATATATATCTGTGTATATATGTCAGTGACTTTACACAAATATCAATTTAAAACCTCTAAGATTTCCTTCGTTTTTTCTCTGTTGTTCCAAAATCGTCCCTCGCGACACGTTGCAGCCCTAATAAATATCAAGTTTTGTTTTCTGGCTGTTCTACATGAGGGTCAATTTACCTCGTTTCTTCATATTGGTTACTGCAGGTCCGGAACACGCTGGTTTTGATAGAACCGAGTTGAATGGACATTTCGAAATTCTAACCTATTACTTAATACCCTGAATGCGACACGTACTGAATACATCTAGCAAGTGTGGCAGAATTAGGAATGAATGTGGCAGAATTAGGATGAGTGTGGCAGAATTAAGAACATACCTTTTTTTCTTTTTTTTTTTTGCAGGAGGATCTCAAACGGGTTAGTTAAGGATGCAAGACCTGGGAACTTTGGTTAAACACACGTAAATGCTTTCACGTCACACTTAATGAAAATAAAAATAATATTGATTCCGCGTGTCCTGTTGGAAGAGACTTGCTGTGAAAAGTACCCGAAACTTAATATCTCTGTGTCATTCTATAAGAAGACCTCTCATTCAATCACCATATAGGTAATATATTAAAAAAGGCTTTCAGGGTTCTTAGCCTCGTCATCCGCAATCTTCGTAATGCTCCTCAAATCTTAAACGAATCTGCGTATCGTTCACTAGTTAGACCGCACCTTGAATATGCAAGCGCAATATGGGACTCGCATCTAAAATATTGATACGCGCGTCGGCAAGCGAGCGCGTGCGTGGCCGAGTGGTTACCGCACTTGACTCGTGTGCGGTAGCCCAGGGTTCGATTACTTGGAGCGCCGCGTCTTTTATTTTCTTCAATTTATTTTTCTGTTAATTTCGAGAACCGTGTTGCTTGTTCTAGATTTGAATGTTGTACGCGCCGAATCTTCTAGGACGGTTGTTCCAGAAGTCCACGTGTATACAAAGGGGCCCCGCGTTGCGAGCCGGAGTCAGTCTCGCCCCAGCGCTCGACTCTGCTCTTACGCCGACTTCGACACCCGCGACGCTCTGCTGTTGTGTCGGTTTCCTTTTATTTTTGGGGCACAAGTTCGCCCTATTAAACGTTCAGTTTACTCAGGCATTCGCCGCCTCATCACTTGTCATTCGTGACATTTTGGTGGAGGTGCGGGGTATTCCATTCTATGCCCGTTAATCGTACCACTCCAAAGACATCCCGGCCAAGCGACATGCTCAGCCCCGGAAGGCTACCCTTCGCCGAAGGCGCCGAAGCCCGAAGAAGCCGTCGTACCAGGGGTCAGTCCCCTGAATTGGGTCTGCTGCCGGACAGCCCAGGCCGAAGAAGACGACGATTGCCAACCAGTGGTAGACCCCGGCCGCTCCTTCCTTCATCTACCTGCCCGTCGCACCCCGGACTCCGACGCCTTGCCACGGGGACGCCCACGAAGACATCGAGGACTGGCTGCAACTCTATGAACGTGTGGCCCGTGATAGCGGGTGGACACCTGAGCAGTGCTTGCAGAACATCTACTTCTCGCTGGAAGGGACTGCGAGGTTCTGGCTGGAGAACCATGAGGCTTCTTTAACTTCGTGGGAGGTGTGCACGCAAGAACTAAAGAAGACGTTTACCAGCCAGCACGGACGCAAGAGGGCCGAAGACGTCCTTTGAACAAGGACCCAAGGCCCGAATGAAAGCAACACCAGCTTCGTCGAGGATCTTCTTCGCCTGAGCGCCCGCGCCAATCCTCAGGCTACAGAGGAAAAGAAGCTGCGGATCCTGATGCTAGGTGCTAAGGATGACATCTTCGGAGGCCTCGTCCCCAACACGCCGACCACCATCGAAGCCTTCGTCACGGAGGCAACCAGCATCGAGCGCGCCATCCAAGCGCGCGCTTCCCACTACCAGCGACACCCAGGCGTCGCTGCATCCACGCTGCTTAACGGCGAAAACACTCCGGTACGCCGGACATCCGGGAAATTATCCGGGAGGTTGTCCGGGAGAAACTGCGAAGGTTGCTGCCAAACACCAGTCGTCCGCCAACCATTTCCATCGCCGAGGCTGTCCGAGAAGTGCATCGGGCGCACCAACCAGAGCTTCCTGCCACCACGGTGGCACCGGAGGAACCGACGTCGAGCTTCGCCGCCATGGCCCGACGACTGCCGCAAGCTCCCCGCCAAGCCACGGCGCCACCCCGAAGAGACCCTCCAACGCCGCAGTACCCCCGACAACAGGAAGATCAGGCGCATGTTCACCCAAAGCAACCTGCGCCGAGGACGACAGACGTCTGGAGGACGGCCGACCGACGCCCGCTGTGTTACAACTTACAACAGCGGGGAAGCTGACCATGTGTACAGTCGATGCCAATACCGACGACTCGGGCTGCGTGGATTCCACCCAAACGACCCGCGCCCCCGGTGTGGTGAACGCCCTCGGAAGATCGAGGAGTACCTGCGACGACCTCAGTCCGCCGAGCCTGCGTCCCGCCGGGAGTTCCGGTCGCCTTCGCCACGACGCCCAGCTTAGCCGATGCAGCGGTCCCGACGTGAAAGCCTGTCTCCCCTCGCTCCACGCCGGGGAAACTAGGCGCGGCAACCCCTGGAGGTGGAGTTGCCGAAGACAACCGACGCCAAGATCATCCACGAAAGTCGGAGGGCCCCCACTCGAACGCTACTAGACCTAAAAGACGCTCCTGCAACGGTGTCCAACAACGGAAACGTCGTCAGCGACGGCCACGACGTATCAACACTCTTGGACACCGGAGCAGACTACTCAGTCTTGAGTGGGAGGCTCTTCCGCAGCCTTCGAAAAGTCACGACGCCATAGGATGGACCTCAAATACGAACCGCCGGAGGGCACCTCATTACACCAGTCGGGAGATGCACTTCTAGCGTCGAGATCCACGGGGAGACGTGCCCTGTGAAGTTCGTCGTTCTGCAAATCTGTTTGAGGGACGTGATCCTCGGAATGGAGTTTCTCTGCGAGTATGGCGCCGTCATCGACCTCGGGGCAAACCAGCTGACGCTGCGAAAGCCTGTTTTACCGCCGATGAAGACCAACACAACGTCAACTGCGATCCGAGTTATCGCCGACCATGTGAACTTAACGCCGCGGTCGAGTGTTTTCGTCACAGTCAAAACCGACGCAGCCATGCACGGTGAAGCGATTCTGAAAGGCAGCGTCCAACTGCTCATTGAGAAAGGAATTGGCGTCGCACGAGGCGTAATGATCTCCAGGAAGGACGTACAACTGTTCTTGTGACAAACTTCCGAGAGGAGCCGCAGCACCTAACGAAGGGTACCAACGTGGGTCACATCGAGGAGCTTCTGGCGCCAGCCTTGGTCACCGAAATCTCCGAAGAAACCTCGTCGTCACAGTAGAACTGCGCGTCGCCGCCGCTCCTTGACATCACCCCAAGCTCCCTGCTCCTAAGCGCCGGCAACTGGTTGATTTCCTCGCCGAATACAGTGACTGTTTTGCCACATCGTCGAAAGATCACCCAACACCAATGACGAAACATCGCATTATTACCGACGACGACGCGCTCCCTGGCAACCTGTCGCCATATCGAGTCTCCTTAAAGGAAAATAAGGTGATTCAAGATCAAGTCCAGGAAATGCTCGACGACGACATCATTCAACACCCAAGAAGTCCATGGGCGTCCCCAGTCGTCATTGTAAAGAAGAAGGACGGAACCCTGCGGTTCTGCATGGACTATCGTCGACCGAACGCGGTGACAAAGAAGGACGTCTATCCGCTCCCCCGCATCGACGATACGTTAGACCGACTGCGCCACTTTCGTTATTTTCGTCGATGGACCTGAAGAGTGGTTACTGGCAGATTGAAGTCGACGAACGCGACAGAGGGAAAACTGCCTTCGTCACTCCCGACCGACTGTACGAATTCAAAGGGATGCCATTCGGACTTTGTACAGCGCCAGCCACCTTCCAGCGTGTCATGGACACCGTGCTGGCAGGTCTCAAATGGCGGCGCTGCCTCGTCTACTTCGATGATGTCGTGGTATTTTCACAAGACTTCGACGAGCACCTGGAACGACTTCAAGCCGCGCTTCAAGCCATCAAGACCGCCGGCCCGTCACTCAAGCCAACGAAGTGTCGATTCGCCTATGGTGAACTTAAGTTTCTTGGCCACGTCGTGAACAACAAAGGTGTTCTCCCTGACCCCGAGAAGACCCGCGCCGTAGCTGCATTTACGCCGCCGTTTGACAAGAATGCCGTGAGAGCATTCCTCGGACTCCGTGCCTACTACAGACGATTTGTTCGGGACTTCGCCAAGCTGTCCGTACCGCTGACGCACATCACTAAGGACGCCGTAAAGTTCGAATGGACAGAAGAACACCAGCGGTCATTCGATGAGGTGAAATGAAGACTCCTGACGCCCCCGATTCTTGGCCATTTCGACCAGTTCGCTGATAGAGATCCACACGGACGCCAGTAACACCGGACTTGGCGCGGTACTAGTTAAAAGGCAGGACGGGGCAGAGCGAGTCATCGCATACGCGAGTTCGACGCTGTCTAAGGCGTAGAGGTCCTACCTTACAACTGAAAAGGAGTGCCATGCTGTTGTCTGGGCAATAACAAAGTTTCGCCCGGCCATATTTGTATGGAAGTCCTTTTCGCGTGGTCATGAACCACCACTCGCTCTGCTGGCTCGCGAATCTGAAAGACCCTTCCGGACGCCTCGCCAGGTGGAGCCTACGACTGCAGGAGTTCGAAATGACCGTTGTGTACAAGTCCGGCCGGAAGCACAATGACGCCGACTGCCTGTCTAGAGTTCCTGTCGAGGCCGGTCCTGCCTGTATCGAAGACGACGACGATGAGAGTTTCCTCGGAGCTTTGGACGTCAGCGACATGGCAGCACTCCAACGAGACGACCCTGAACTGCGAGCGCTCATCAAGCACTTAGAGGGACAAGCGAGTACGGTTCCCCGTGCTTTCTTAAGAATCCTGCATACCTTCTCCATGCGGCAAGGAGTGCTGTACAAGGAGAACTTCGTCAACGACAACACAGCATGGCTGTTGGTTATTCCTGCCAGCCTTCGAGACGAAACCTTCCAAGGATGCCATGACGACCCAGCGGCTGGATACCTTGGCTACAGCAGGACGCTCAGCCAGGATTGGAGAAAAGTACTACTGGCCTAGTCTACCGAAGACCGTTCACCTCTACATTCGATCATGCCACGAGTGTCAGCGACGCAAAAAAAACCGCCGACGAAGCCGTCAGGACTTCTGCATCCGATTGCTCCCCAGTCCAGGCCGTTCCAGCAGATCGGAATGAATGTACTTGGCCCTTTCCCGCCGTCAACGTCGGGAAACCGCTGGAAAATTGTCTCCAAAGATTATCACACACGGTACGCCGGGACGAAAGCCCTTCCATCAGGTACGGCTGTAGGAGTCGCCAAATTTTTCATCGAGTCCATTGTCCTCCGGCTCGGTGCCCCCGAAGTCCTCATTACAGACCGTGGATCATCGTTCATGGCCCAGCTGACGCAAGAGATCCTTCGTCTCAGTGGCACCGGCCACCGTCAAACCACTGCGTACCATCCGCAGACAAATGGACTAACCGAACGTCTAAACAAAACTATCGCCCACATGATCGCCGTGTATGTGGACGTAGAGCACAAGACTTGGGACGAGGTGTTACACTACGTTATGTTTGCTTACAACACGGCGGTGTAAGAGACGACAGGAGGAACCCCGCTTCAGCTGGTCCATGGGAGAAAAGAAACGACCATGCTCGACGCAATGCTACCCCACGAACCAGCTGTCGATGGGATCCTCGACGCCCAGGCGGTTGCTCAATGAGCCGAAGAAGTTCGCCAGCTCGCCCGACTCCGAATTCAAGATCAACAACGTGTCGACGCTACGCGGTACAACTTCGCCTGATCGACGTTCGCTTCAAGCCCGGAGACCGTGTGTGGGTTTCGACCCCAACACGACGACGCCGTCTAAACGAGAAACTCCTGAAGGGCTACTTCGAACCATATAAAGTGCTTCGTCGACTCGGGGATCTGAACTACGAGGTGATGCTCGACGGAACACGAACTTCGTCACGCCGCCCTCCACGACCGGAAGTCGTCCACGTCGTGCGAATCAAGCCGTACTACGCGCGATAAGACTCTGAACTCTGATCTTGTGCAACGCTTGATAGGATTTCGTTCTGACAGCTTCCGTATTTTCTCATTTTTTTTGTTTGTCTTGGTCGGTTTTGTTGCCTTTCATGTGGCATCGAGATGATGCCTTTTTGACGGGGGGAGTAATGCCACGCGCGGCGGCAAGCGAGTGCGTGCGTGGCCGAGTGGTGACCGCACCTGCCTCTCGTGCGGCAGCCCAGGGTTCGATTCCTGGGAGCGCCGCGTCTTCCATTTTCTTCAATTTAGATTTCTGTTAACTTTGAGAAACGTGTTGCGTGTTCTAGGTTAGAATTTTCTACGCGCCGAATCTTCTAGGCTGGTTGTTCCAGAAGTCCACGCGTGTACAAAAGGTTCCCCGCATGGCGAGCCGGAGTCAGTCTCGCCTTAGTGTTCGACTCTGCCCTTACGCCGACTTCGACGCCCGCGACGCTCTGCTGTTATCTTCGGTTTCCTTTTTATTTTTTGGTCACATGTTCGCCCAAATAAACCTTAGAGTTTACACAGTCATTCGCCGCCTCATCACTTGCCATTCGTGATAATATTTCGTAGACAAGATAGAGGTATTTCGAAATCGTGCTATTAGATTTATTGTACTTAACTAATCTCGAGCAGAAAGTGTTACAGGGATGAAAGTTTGAATGGGTATCGAATCTCTTGAAAAAGACGTAAAAAATATACTTAAAGTTATCTAAGCTATTTTTAATAATTTAACTTTAATAAACAAATTGAATTATCCTCGAATGCCCCATTATATATTGAGCAAAAAGGATCACGAAAAGAGAATGCGTGAAATAAAATGTCGAACTAGATATATAATGATTATATCAGAATGGAATGAGCAACCTCGTGATATTGTACTAGCTGACACTGAATCTTTTAGTAACCTGATCAATGCAATGTGAAATCTTTGTTCGTATTTTTGGCGTTGTTGAAATTATATTATTGTGTGTTGTTATCAATTATGTTTATTTATATTGTTAGTTGCTGGCTTGTGCTGTTGTTGTGAGTTTCCAACGTATAAATGTGATATGTAACTCACTCTTCTTCTGTAATGCTCAGGCGTTCCAGACTGCAAATTAATAAATAAATAATAAATGACCTCGACCGCTGGTTTGAAATAAGTATTCTTAAGCCTAAAGTAATACCGAACCGAAGTGTATTACCATATGCACCACTGGCAGACGGCATAGAGTTATTACAATGTACACTAGAGGTTCAACTGGCGCTAGTGTGCTGTTGCAAATTGAAGCAGACAGCAAGCAGTCAGAAATTGACTTCCTGTAATGCATTTCTATCGGAAAAGCGAGTGCAGTTTCTCCCTGCGCTCGATTATAATAGCAAATATCACGAATAATGTGTACGTACTAAGCACATTGGAACATTTCTCAGTCACGCAGACGAAATAATTGGTCAGTTACAGCATTTTTATTTGAAATTTGTGGCATGAAAAACGGTGTTAAAACCGCTTCGCACGTGTATTTATGTGCACTGTCGGACACTGTTAGCGCGAACACGGCGTCGACGCTTTCCAGAATGGGGGATATACGTGCCAAACGAACGAAGGACAGGTGGAAAATTAAGAGAGACGGCAAGAACTACGCAGTAACACTGGATAAGTAACTCCTTGTGCACGCAGACGATCAAAATAAATTGAAAGCCACGTAATAAAGTCAGATTTGCAATAAATAAGCACTTCTTTATTCTTTCTGCTCATGAATATGTGCGAAGATGCTTGTTCTGGGTACAAATCATCACCCGCACGCTCCAAATCTTTGCGAATAGGAGGAGCCATATAACAGGTGTCCGATAAAAACTTCCCAACATAGGAAATAATAAAAAGACGGTCCTTTCGTAGCTCACGTGCTTTATTGTTTGCGTTCGAATGTTTCTTTAACCGATCGTAAAGATGCACGACGGAGTCATTTTCATCTAATGGCAGGACGGGCATATTAGCAATATATAAGCACCGAATGCTACCAAACCTTAAACACACTCTACATTCTTTTCGATCGTTAGTTTGCTTAGAACGGTCGCTCCTTTTCACATACCTTCCTTGAAACAGAGGTTTGGGTCTGAAATAGAGCGAAGTTTAACATCGTTCAGTGGTAAAGAACAACGATGCAACTAAAGAAAATACACTTTGACAATACCAATATGGCTACATACTATCCGGTACAACCGAAATGACAAACGTTATTCATGTTATTTTCCGGCGAAAAGACAAAATTCACGCGCGTTTTCCCATAAGAATACACAAGGAGGCTGAAAATGTATACTGCATGCTGTCTGCTTCAATTTGCAAAGGGAGGTTCCGTAGACACTAGCGCCAACTGAGCCTCTAGCGTTTATTGTAATAACTCTATGGATGATGGCAACTCTGTCAAATGGCCAAGACATTTCAATATCCCGCCTCGTAATCATTCTTGAGAAAAACTAATATTTTTCTTGTAATTTTTGGTTAATAGCGTTTATAATAGATTACCAGTAAATAATTTACGCTTCAGAAGTTCAGATTATGGTTACGGTTTTTATAAATTTTATATAAAGGTCTCGTTCCGGTTCCCGTTACTAGAAAAATTTTGTTCCTTAACAGTTTTCGGTTTCGGTTACGGTTACTGTGAGTCCCTGCTAGCTACTGCGTGCGTCAAGGCGCAGACGTCCCCCGCTTCAGCTGAGCGGAAAACCCTGCCTCACCTAAGCACCAGTCTGGCCAAAGGCGCAGGCCAAGGCGCAGGCAAGAGGGCTCGGTGATAGTTAGCCGGTATTACAGAGAGTTTCCATCTGCTCGACCATGGTCACGTGGTTTATGGGCAGCGTTTGCAATACGAGCCTAGAGCTGCTAGGAAGTGCCAAGAGCAGTGATCGCCTGCAAATGTCTCCGCCTGTCCCCCGGCCTTCCGCCTCACCACGCGGAAAAGCAGCGCATGCGCAGTTGTTGCGAGTCTCGACCGATCTCCGCGGTTTTCGATGGACCCTTTCTCCAATCTAGGCTCAATACTCAGTGACGCATATCACGCGTTGTCTGATTGACGTCCGAAACGTCAGCGCCCCCTCACCCTCGTTTGAGTTGAGAAGGGGATGGGACTCAGCCTTGACGCCGCCTCTCACCCTTCTCACCATTTCTGCTTCTCTCGCGCTAACGGTTTGCCGGGGGTGCTGGGAGCGCTGGGAAGGGGAAAGGGACACGGCGGAGAACACGCTTCATCTTTTCAACGTAGACGTTGCCCGCAGAGTTGCGTAGGAATTGTGGTGAGTCTTTATTCGCGTGGATGAACTTGGATTAGTGATTTTGGTTGGATGTTTGTGATTACAGTTTAACCAAGAAATCATGTGTGTTCGAGGATATCAGCAAAGGGTCGCGACACCCTGCTCCGTGGCCGCGCCGATACAACGGTAAGCGGAAGAAGTATCGGTCTAACGGACCGGGCCTAGCTGCTGGACTGACTATTACGCCACCTCTACTGGTTTGCAGCCGCAGTTGGGGTGTAGGCCGATGTTTAGCACGCAAGCACCTGGTCACAGGGGCAAAGACAGTCCGCGCGGAGCCGTTGAAGCAGTGCTGAACTTGGCTTGAAGAAGCGGCGTGGGACGAGGACGACGAAGAAGAGGGAATCCCGCTGATCTGGAGAGCAGACCCGGGATCGGATGTGGTCCCAGGGCCAGCTGCCCGCATACTCTGAAATCATCCAGCTTTTTAAACCTCGTTTGCGTGACTCCGTGGCAGGCGTGCTGTTCGAGACTCAGGAGCAGAGGGCATGGGCAGTGCGTATCAACTTTTCCGCATTTCGCCTCAAGCGCTGACGAGTGCCTTTACAAAAGGTTTAGATGTGATTGTGCAGTGCGACGCCTGCATTTGAAGATCGCCGTTTATGTTGTAAGCACGCCGTCATGTTTTATATACGTATCACGTTCGTTCGTGCCTTACGTGATAAACGTCCGTGCGATGCTTTGCGCCTCGAAGCAACTTCAGCAGATTGTATTAATTTCTTATTTTTGCATAGTGGCTGCAAAGGGCTTTACAAAGAAGCATTTTCCTTTGATATTTTGCGTTTCTCTTTTTGATACTATAGCTGCGTTTGCTTGAGTGCTACTTCAGCTCGTCGACTCCAATCCTCTTTCGAATGAAGGCGACGCGGCAACGTTTACATGAATTCGCAACAAGCCTTACACGAAGGTGGGGCCACGCCATGTCCAAGCTCAAACTTAAAGATGCGTTTCCGGCTCGAGCCGCACCACGTGAGCACATTTTCAGGTGCATCGTACGTGAAGGCCTTTCGACGCTTTCAGCGAGCGTGAAGATCATGCCCGCTGTCTTCGGTGCCGTAGACGAAGTTACGAGACCGAAGAAACACGCAAAAAAAACAGTGTTTTGGGCTCCGGTCCGGCCGCCGGGCCACTCTGGACAAGGAGCGGTGTGTGTGCCCACGTCCTGGCGTGCGAGATCGCTTCCAAACGCTCAGAGGACGCCTCCGCGCTTTGTCTCACCAAACCTTGCCGACTGCGACCGGACGAACCGGATCCCGAGGCCGAAAGGCTCCGCCGCAGCCAGGAACGGCACCGAGGTAAGCGCTGCTAGTTCTGCACTACCATGCAGTGCTCGTAGCTCTCAGCGTCGTGCGTTCTTGCGCCGAAGACTTTAGGGACTCCCTCGAAGGCGCAAGTCGTAGTTCGCAAGGCTTGAACGAGGGCCGCCCTCCCCGAGCAGGTCAGCTACATTCTGATCACTTAGGATAGAAATAAAAGCTCGCATTTATTCTCGGGAGAAAACTGCGGGCGACCACACACGACCACTCTTCGCGCCGCGGACGCGCCTCCGATGTTGACGGCCGCCTTGTTCACAGATGTTTACTTGCTCCAGCAGAGAGGGCCTTCCCCCAATCCTCCCCGTTGCAAAATGCGATGCGACCTCCATTTGCATGGGTTGAATGAATGGGCACTCGCCGTCTCGATCCATATATATCTAGCAACTTGAATGCGATATGCGCTTCCTTAGCACATTAAGCCATTTACACGACCGTATTGAATGTGACAACAGGATTCGATGCGACTAAGCCGCATTCATGTAAACGCGGCTTATGTCTGCATTCGTGAATGCGCGTCTGCTACGCTGTGCTTAAAAGGTATCATCGGCATTTTGGATATTATCAGAAGTGGATAATTTACATGGGTAGCCAAACAGTCTCAATGCTTCGTGTCCCTGCTAGGACTTGCTTTACATACACCGATTTGTTTCATAAAGCGGAAGCGATAGAAACGTTACACGAGCGAGCACCATGCTTTCTTGCCTATATTTATGCGTGTTCTTGCCTATATTTATTATCTCTTCGAGTTCTTGTGGTTTTGAATTGTGTGTTTATTATTCCCTATTTTATTTATTATGTTCAATATTTTATCACGTCCGGGAAGCAGTGGTAGCCTCGTCGTTTTTTGCTGCTTCTGGCGAACAGTGCTGTCTGTGCGAGGGTACGTATGTGTGTCACGTTGACCACAAGAACTGTTTTGAAGTTTTATCAGTTTTCAACTTGTAGTTTTCTAGATAGCTAGAAAACCTCAAGTAGCATTATAGAAAAGATTGACTTTATGGGGCTAATACATACTTACTTTCCAGGTTCAAAGAAGGGATTGTATAAAGTAATCCAGATATGGGGATACAAGAAATTGGGCAGATTTGACCAGATATCCCTATAAGGGCCATATATAAACCCTATATGTGTATCTGACCATATTCCCAATTCCTTATATATCCACATTCGTATGTGTTTACATAAGTTCAGATTTGACGATAATATTCCCTGGAGAGGGAAGCAAGGGGGACAAAGGACTAGCACAAATCTCCAAACACAACTAGGTGACTAATACGCGACAAAAAAAGCCCGCCCGGTCCTGGTCTCGAACCCGGGACCTCTCCTTTTCCAGTGGAGTGCTCTATCAACTGATCTAACCAGGAGTTTGATGCCAGTAGAGCAAATGGTTTTTATCAACTGCCACCAGTCTAACGCCAACAAGGGTGAACGGCCTGAATTTTTAAGTTTCTGATAACAATGCAATTAATGCAAAGTTGCAAGCGAGCTGGACAATATCGACGATAACAATCCCTGGAGAAAGGTAACAAGGGGTAGTATCAACAAACACAAATTTTCAAACACAGCTAGGCGACTTGTGCGCAACAGAGAAAATCCGCCTAGTCCTGGTATTGAATCAGGAACCTCTCCATTTCGAGTGGAGCTCTCTACCAACTGAGCTAACCAGGAGCCAGATGTCAGTAGAGCAAACGGGTTTATCAGCTGCCACCAGTACTACCACAAACAAGGGTGAGTGGCCTGCATGTTTAAGGTTATAATGATAATGCAATTAATTACAAAGGTGCCAGCGAGCTGGACAAAACTTACGATAATAATTCCTGAAAAATGGGAGAAATGGGGACAAAAGACAAACAGAAATCTCCAAACACAGCTATGAGACGGGTGCGCCACCCCAAAAAATCTTTCTGGTCCTGGTATCGAACGCGGCACCTCTCCATTTCTAGTGAAGCGCTCAACCAACGTAGTTAACAGGAGTAAGACTTCAGCAAAAAAAACGGCCTTTATCAGCTTCCACCTGTCGAAAAACAACAAGGATAAACAACCTGCAGTTTTCAGGGTATGAGAATAATGCAATTAATGGAAAGGTGCAAGCGAGCTCGACAAGAGTTAATATAATATTCCCTGGAGAAGGGATGCTAATCCTTGCGGAACGGGTCGAAAGTGTATGCCTGAAAAAGTATATTGGCGGCTGGTTAGATTATTTCCCTTTCTCTGCTTTTTTCCACAAGGGCTTTATGGGTCAACCGCCTCGTCCGTTGTCTACTTCTAAAAAGTTTTAAATCGAACACATCATTGACCGTGCGTTATGGAGTGACGAGCACGGTGGCATGCTCATTAAAAGAAGGTATGCTACGAGTTTCAGAGCAGAACGAATGCATTATGTACAAATTGATAAGCAACTGGAGTCGCAGCGGCGGGGCAGCGATGGTTGCCATTGAGCTCTGTGTCGTCAATGGCTGTTTCACTAAAGGTGTGCCGTTTTCCGCGGGCACGAGGTTAATAAGTTTTGTTCAACTTGTCCGTACCCAGTAATGAGCGACGTGCCATAGACGGTAACGACAATGCGGACACTTTTTTCTGTTTTCTCGAGTTTGACTTTTTGTACTATTTGTTTTTGTCTAAGCAGCACGTTGGTTTCGCCTGAGTGTATGTAACTCTATTTTAATGTAATTAACTTTATGTACACTGTTTATATACGTATTTTACTCAAGTAAACAGCCCTGTGTCTGCCCCGTCAACCACACCACGAAGGAAACAAATAAATCAGAAATCTTTTCTGCAGACACAAAGTCTTCGTGAAGAAATTATGATGCAAACTTGATTTTTTTAAAAACTAAACAAGCGCAAGAGCTTTAATATGAGGGTCATTGAGCCTTTAATGCCCTCTTATATACTCACAAATACTTGCATGAAACAAGACGTTTAAACTCCGTCCCTTCTCCACGAAGTCAGCACTTAGTTCTATGCATACTTCGCAAAGTCGGTGGCACGACCGCATTCCTGCTGCGAAGAGTCATTTTAAGGGCGATAGAAACTACTTGAATATTTTTCACGCGACGGCAGAGCGTGTTGAAAACGCTTGAACACGTAGGGTGTCTTTCATATTCCGAAACATCCGAAAAACTTTGAACGCTCCAGGGTATCAAGGAGCGCGAGGAGCCATTTCGAAGTAGTTTCAGTGAAGAAACATTTGAGGAAGTTTTTTCCCGTATGCGGTTGTTTCTTTACGGTTGTTCTTTTTTCTAATTATATATATTTTTATTTATAGTTACGGTTTTTTTTTTTTTTAATTAGGTCGTCACAGTCGTGCTCTGGACACTTTGGACATGAATGACGCCTTAAATGTCGCGGAACACGGCCACCATCATTTTCACCAAGGTAGCTATAACGCCATTCTTCTACGGTGGCAGAGAGTGCCAGTTAATGAACTGATGCGCTTGGCGTTTGGTTTCTGGGTTATTTAATGTTTGCAACCGCGAGTGAATGCGTTTGTGCTTGCGACTCTTCAACGCAAATTTCACTGAGCTGAAAACGAATGTCTGAGGCCGTCATTGCTCGGACGTGTAGAAAACAAACACTTAGTATATAGTTCTCTCAATGTGGATGTCGACATGTTTGTTTCCTAAAACCTTGTTGAGACCTGAAAAACTACAGGAGTGTGATTACCTTCATATTGCTGCTGTGCCTCCCAACAATTCCCTGTAAACACGCACACACACACACAAACATCTTGTAAGACCCCTTTCGTGTTACTTCCCTTTAACGCTGCAGATACAAATTACAGTACCTTAAAACTGTAATGCCCCTCAGACATTAAGGCATGAAGAGGATGTTGCAGTTAAACTTGTTCACTGGCATCGCCACTAGCTACGGCTCAGGTAAACCAAGCACGAATTATTGAAAACAACAGAGTATGACTGAAAAAAGTCATAATGAAACATTTGTTTTCAGGCTGTTGCTGCTCGACAAGAGCATGCTACGACTTACAAAAGCTCTGATATTAAAACAAATGATAGAACGCGCTATCGCAATGAACTTTTTAGTAAGTAACAAGAGGGCGTTTCTGTGAGTTCAAGATAAACGTAAATACTAAATACGCTCGCCTGTTGCGCAATCACGAACTATGTGAGCTGAAAGAGTCTGTAATGTCGGGAGACACCGCGGGGTGTTTCGTTTTGTCAATTTTGTTAGCGGCCGCGCGTCCGCCGATGGCGCGCCTTGCGGCGAGGCACGTTCGACACCCCCGGGTTGGTCGCCGGGCGCAACGAGTGTTTTCTTTTTGTTTGCATGCGGAGGCGGCTGCTCCTCGGCGCATCCTCCGTGGCCGATCGGGTTTTGGCAGAAGGGGTTTGCTGTGGCGCCGCGAAGACGACGACCACTATCGATGTTACGGGGCTCTCGCCTCGAGACCGAGGCAGTTTCGGCAGCCCCCGGGAAGGTCGTTGTGTGTGAGAAGTGTTTTCTTTTTTTTTTTTTTTATACGAAGGCGGCTGCTGCTCCACGCGTTCCTTATGGCCGATCGGGTTTCGACTGCGGGGACTATCTGTGGTGCCACGAAGACGCCGACGACGACCACTTCTAAGTTAGGGGGCTGTCACCTCAGGGGCGGATTTAGGGGGGGGGGGCGGGGGGGGGGCGACCGCCCCCCCTGAGCTCCCCAAGGTCAACTTTTTTTAAAATAAAATCATTGATATACACCAGCCAGAAGTTTAGTTTTTGGCGACATAGCAAATATGTGGTCAACAAAATAGACCTGGGCAACGTTTGGACCGTGTCATATCTCAGCAGACTCCCGACTCCCCCCCCAGGCCGAAGGCTTACCGCCCCCCCCCCCCCCCCCGCCAGGCCTGACCCATAAATCCGCCCCTGTGTCACCTCGAGTCTGTTGGGGACTTGACAAATGTGCCTGTATGCGCCATGTCGGCCATTGGACGGGGGGCAGCACGTGACTCTGAAAGAATTCAAACCTATCGGCCGATTCCTTCCCGAGGTAGAAATGGACCGAGGTTTCAGAAGCTCGTGACGAGGCGGGAAGGGGAAATGTTTTCTTGCTTTGGAACGACCGTAAGGAAGTTCGAGGGAAATGAAAACTTCCGCTACTTGTTCATAAAAGTGTACACAGTTTATGATGTAAATGAAAGTCTTAAACTCGGAACCCCCAAAGGCCGCCATCGTGCACCAAACCACCAAGCCGAAAACCAAGAAGAACATCCGCGAAAGTTTACTGAGTCATTTAGACCTCTTTAGTATGCCCGTCGAACAGCACTTTAAACTTTTTTACTTCTTTTTTTTTAGTGGGTGAATTTTTCGAGAGTTGGAAAGAATGGACGATTATTGACACGGACTTGTGAATCACCGAAATTCCGTAGCCGTCTAGTGCGCGGTAAAGGGTTTCGCTGGTGCTGCTGATGTAGGGCACGCAGGCGCGAACGGATGGGTGAGTGCTGCGCTGTGCGGGTGGGCGCCGCCACTCTTCGAGAATCTGAAGGATACAACTTTGGGGATAGTCACCCTCGCTGAGATTCAACGTTACGACTTGTATTCCCTCTTTCAGACTCTTCGTTGTGGAATAGATGGTGAAGGCGCCCCTGAAAAGCGCAATGGCCACCGGCGCATTGTGACACCGGGGATGGTGGCAATCAAACCCTAGGTAAGTGCCAGTCGCGTTAACTTTCTGTAAACAGAGAAGCTCAAACCGCTGCTACTTCTGCTACCAGAACATCTACAAATGAAAGGTGACCTATCTCCTCGCGCTCTACCGTGAACTGCATGGACCCTTCCACTGTATGCGGGTGCTTTTGAAGGCGATCCACCTCGCTGGTTCTGACGACACAGAGCAGCCGTCGACTTAACGCTGGAAGGTTTTGGGTTTCGGCTCGAAAGAGTCGACAGCTTTGCGTTCGATGATATCTATAGTGAGGTTTGCCATTGTCACAGCTATGGCTGCTCCCATGGCAAAATTTTGGGTCTATCCAGACAGAGTGTTTTTGACTCGGCATAACTCATTCAAGACGTCAGTCACTTTCGAGCGGTTGCAATCACAAGCTACACAAATTTTGCCTTGTAAATGCGCGGTTATCCTTTTTTTCCCTTCTATGCGTAATTGTTTTAGCCGGTGATATATAGTGAACATACAAAGTCGACGACCGTTATGACTGCATGCTTTTGCCGTTGTTTGATTGACTCGATCGGATTGTAGCATTCAGTGCAGTCGGACCTAAGTTGAAACAGAGTAGAGGAAGTTTATGTACGGTCGTGTCTTGATAATACTGACCCGGTAAGTATGAACGCCCCATTATTGATTGGGGCACGCAGTGGAAAATAATACGCATTTATGTTTCAATATATCGGAGAGCTCATCGCTGTAATCTACGGAAAGAGGAGCCCGACGAATGACCAGGCTGAAATTATGTTTTGGCAGAAGAACAAACAGTCTGTTTTGAGGCACCGTCCTCAAAGGTTTCACCATGCTAAGTGCCAGTACACATTTCTTTTCAATCAGGCCTAAACAAATTTCCTCCCCGTCATTTCCCCAATTCTCTCCATTGAGTGCAGCAATTCGTTCTCCCAAGTAGTTAACGGGAAAACAAAAAACCTCATTTTTCTCCATCTGGAAGGAACACGGTGCGGGGAGCGTCCCGAGCATTTCATTATCGCCTTTCTTCCAACGAGATTAGCGCATTAGGTGGGAAGACCACCAAAGAAGGAGTCACAAAGAAGTTTAAATTTAAAGCCACGTCTCGTGAATCTCAAGCTGAGAGTGACAGTTGTCGTGCTGCTAAATTCCGGAATTCAATATTTTTGTAAAAATTCTTAAAAACCATCTACCACGACGCCGCGTTTTTTTTTTTCGCTTTTTTAAATTATTTTCTGCTGGTCTATGCATTTGTTTGTATCAGTGCCACTTCAACGTTCCTCTTTTTGCCTCATAGTGAACTAAAGTAAAACGGAAATATTGTTATCCGACAAATGTTATTCTAATCTGAAATTATTCTCCTCGTAATTCCGTACGATGCATCCCATTCGTGTTAGTTTAAACTAAATAGAAAGTACAGTTTTATGTGATGGACGCAAAAATGTACAAAACACAATAGCATGAAGGTCGGTTTTGTCTGACCGCAGCCGCGGCTACAGTCTGATGGACCCACTCAAGAAGCACCAAAACTGTGTAGCTAATATATCAGCCGCGATCCTGTGACTTTCTTTCGCTGCGTGATTTGTTCCGTCAGAACAAGCAAACACGCGCTTCTCGATTATATCCACCAGATCGCCGCGTCGGCTTTGGTCCGACTTAAAGAGACATGTAGGTGCAAATGGTATACTAGTTACTATATTTTATTACACGAGGCACAGCACAAATAACTCGGGATGTTTTCTTTTTTTTTTTTCTTTGCTATATGTCGTAACTGTTTCTCGTCTAATCCTACAGTCTTTTGTGATGAATGGCGTTGCAGAAAAGCGTGTGGTGCGTGGCTTTTGTCGGCGAGAGACATTACGCGCAAAGGAGAGCACTCTATTTAGCGTGTGCGTTTACGCAGACATTGTTGATGAAACGATTTTGGTATCAGATTACTAAAACATCCGTTTATTATGTTTCCTAAGATTGCTGAACCGAGCCCTCTCAGAAGTATATCATTTTGACATTAAAAAACTTAGAAAGACTTTTCGTTTTTCTATATACTCTATGTATTTCTCAACGACAAAAAAGAGCGCTCGAAATTTTTAATAGTACTTTATAGCAAGAGAGTTAAAAAAAAAAAAAAAATCCTTAGGAAATGCCGACAAACCATCCCTATGCTGTCTGAAGGAAGTGGATAATTAAAATATCAGATATTTAGCCCTCCTACTCCCTCCCCTTTCTCTCTTTTTTGTAATGGGCCCTAGTAAAAACGTTCTGGCCACTTTACGGACTTTCTTAGCTGCCGTCCCATGGGCCTTACAATCTTGCAGTTAAACGACGCGAGCCCTGAATGCGTGGCTTCACTTTTCGGCTCAGCTCGCTTTACCGCGTTGAGCGACCATATTACAGTGCAATGAAGGGATTTTGGTCGCAGTTTGCTATTTTCTTTACTAGTTCGTAACCTCTTTTTATTTTTGGTGTTAGCCATGTCATTTGCTACTATTATTGTGCGCTAGCAATTTAATAATGGTTTTCATAAACTTTACTTTGCATAATGAAATCCAGTCGCAATGATGGTCCACGCGAATAACCCCGCCGCGGCATATGCATCGGCGTTGACGCTCATGCGGATTAAGTAGGCAAGTAATGGAACTGTTATTACAAATGTCCAGATGTCAACTGATCAATACAATCCAATCTACTCAAACATCGTTACCATACAATATTTGCTATATTGAGGCCAGACTGTTTGTCAAAAGTCACAATGTTCCTGGGCTGTCACTTATTTGAATCGTAGAGGAATTAAATAAATTGAGGATCTAAACTTTTAATCTGGGACCGGCAGACATGACAGCTGTAAGTGGTACTTTCTGAATGGGGGGGGGGGGGGGGTGGGTGAGCTTGGAAAAAAATATCTGGCTTCAGATAATCACCGTGTACATTAACACGGCCATAGGTGGCGCCTGCACTTCCTTTCTGAAATAAAAGGACGTAGGGCCGAATGTTACTGGCCGCGCAAGCGGCCTATCTGTTTAGAGCCGAGTGAGTTAGGCCGGATAGGTATCGGCGTTAATAGGATGGTGGAAGGAATAGTCTGCTATTCATGCTTTTTCATTATTTGTACTCATTTCTTTTCAAACAATGTGGCTCAGTATCATTGTTTTCATTTATTTGTACTTTCTCCTCTATATAAAAAAACACTTCATAATTTTTTTCAGTTTTTAATTTGTTGACGTTTTTATTATTTTATTTAACGTACTATTCACTTACGCTTGTATTTATTTCTTGGTTTATTTCTTGATTACTTCTAGAAAAAGCATTATAGAATATTGCTGCAAACAACCAGATAGTAACAGGCGGTCACGGATAGGCCGTAATTGCGGATGATTTTAAATAACTCGGAAGATGAGGAGTTTATTCATCCATAGTTTTATTATTTACGAATTAGGTGACTCATCACAATTATATTACTCGAACATATTACCCAGAAAGTTATTGAAGATTACAGTCAAACAGGCTTGCATTTAATTCCTTCGTTATTTACATTAAACAAGTATTTTCTCATTAGATTTACGGCGTCACACTATCAAGAGTCTGGATCCTTTGCACTAATAAATACCACTGTAGAAGTTGTACACAAAAGTTTGAATTAAGAAGTAAAAAATTTACCAAAAGCAAAGAGGTGGAAACTGAGGTTATATCAGTCCCGTTTCTGAGGACCGATGGCAACATCGAGTTTCTACAAGTCCCTGTTAAAGAAATAAAACTGTGGCGAGGCGAGGGAGAGCTCAAGAGCTTCGGTCTGCGCCAGCGCCAGGCCACGAATACAAATGGGCAATATACAACGGGCCGTGTATAAATGTTCAGATACGACGTAAAGGACACAAGCAAGGGGCCCAGCCCTAGTGAAAATCAGGTATGGATAAGGAATTGCTTGGTCCAACAAACATATATGCTTAGGTAATATCATAAAATATCATATCAGAACTTCATAAGAATATATGAGCCTTATAAAAACATATAAAAAATTATAACATTACAAAAGTTACAAAGACACTTCATATCGATCATGTAATCTTGCGGGGTTGTTATATATTATTTAGTGATCCTATTTGATCATCTGCGTTTATTGGAACAAGAAATATACATACAAATACGATTGTTTACTAGGAATCTTACAACAAGACGGATAAATTTCCGTTTATAAGCATGAGCAGTTGAATCTAATATGTCACCGTGATTACCCGCAGAAATTCCAGCATTAAACTAAAAGCTCATAATTTTTCGATTTTTAGATCAATCTATTTTTAAAATACCAATACGACAAGTCGTAATATTTGCGCTTTGCTTAGCTTATAAACACCTTTGTAAAGTTGGTCGCTGGAATTGTGTTTTTTTCTTTTAGTGCTAAAAAATGCGTTTGTCAGAGACGGTGTTCCAGTTTCTTGCGTTGTTTATACTTTTTCAAGTTTGGAGTCCGCGTTCGGAGCCACAGTCTTGCAAGGACTGCTGACGGCTCAAATTTTTGTGGTTGCGGAAGTTCTCTGGGGGTGAGCAGAGAACGCCCTGTGTTCATGTGCTGCGTTTGAACAGGTCTTCGGGTATACCCCGCCAAGTGGTTCCTCGATTCCCGGTAAGCAAAGAGAGCGTGTGCAGACCGCGCCATTTCCGCGCACAGCCGAAACGGCGTTCCTTGTATTTCCTAGCGCTTCAGTCGCCGTGCCTCAAGCGACACAGCGCATGCCGTTTACGCTGTGTATGCTACATACGTGCGGAACCTCTGGTTTCGGCAGCCCATTGGGTTGCATTTTCCACTACCGGACGTAGCTCAAAGAGGCCGAAGGTCTCAATGCCGCTTTGTTCTTGTAAACGACAGTCAAGCCATTCCGTAAACTACAGGCCCAGAGCTTCGCGGTGAATTTGACCCCGAGGCCGCAGGTTTCAATGCCACTTTCTACTTGTAAGCGGCACTTAAGTCGTTCCGTAAACTACGGGCT
Organism: Ixodes persulcatus; assembly: GCA_013358835.2. Taxonomy (NCBI): domain Eukaryota; kingdom Metazoa; phylum Arthropoda; class Arachnida; order Ixodida; family Ixodidae; genus Ixodes; species Ixodes persulcatus. Next base: position 992,957 of record JABSTQ010011205.1, read on the forward strand.
CAGTGCTTCGCGGTGAATTTGACCCCGAGGCCGCAGGTCTCAATGCCGCTTTCTACTTGTAAGCGGCAGTCAAGTCGTTCCGTAAACTACGGGCTCAGTGCTTCGCGGTGAATTTGACCCCGAGGTCTGCGTCGGGACAGGTACACAATGATTTGGGTACGTCTGGCTCGTCTTGATTTTTGCATTTCAACGTCCACCCATATGCGTCCTGAAATTTCGAACCAAGGATAAAGTTTCTACGATTCCATGTGGGGGCAGCAATCTCAGACGTGATTCGCTTAGCTGTTGTTGGCGCATGGGATTGACTGAATGTTTTCAGGGCCCAGATTTGACGGCCAGGGCGACTGAGAAGCTGTCTCAACCCCTGGCCAAGCAGGAAATATTTGAGTTTAGGAACGGGCTCGTGCGCGACTCCGCATACATTCAGCTCCCGCGTTCCGCAACATTGTCTGTTTTGCGCGACTGCGTTTTTGCTAGTGCGCCTGGTGCGCCTACGAGCGAGCCGCCGCCCTCACAGTTAACGGTAGGACACCTGACGTTCAGGCGTTCAACGCTTCCTGGAAGTCCTGCGCGGAAGCTAATTGCGGTGTGGAAGCATTTTCTTTTTTTGTTTTGTTCAAGCCGCATTTTCTTAATTTAATAACGGACAGTCTGTCACCCCTGCATCTTCATCGATTGCTAGACTCCCAGCAACCAACGTCCTCCATGATCCCTTGTCCCCGACGGTAGCTCAAGGTGCTCTATCGAGGTCGGGGCAAACTACCTGAACATCATCAACACTTCCAAGATAACGTTGTTGTTTTTTTCTAGAACGTTGCTACACGAATAAATTTCCTCGTGATCTTTTACAAATGAGTCATACCTTGCTCGTGATTTCCAGGGAAATTGACCATTGGTAACTGTTTTAATGTCGCACTTTTTCTCGCAATGTGGTTCTAATTATGAGAGCTGGTTATAGTCCCAAACTTTCTAATAAAGAAATAGATAGTAGCTGGTAGTGTTTGCGATGCGCATTGGCAACACAAATATACAAAATTTGTTTTCTCGCTTACGTACGTAATTTGTTTCACTTGGAATTCGTCCAATCATTCTAGGTACGCGCGGCATAATTAGGTTGTTTTCGTTGTATGAAGGTGCTTCCTGTTCCCTCTCATCTTGGCACACAATGCTTTCCTCATTCCCAAACTGGGCATACTTCCTTTGTAGCGCAACAAAGGAAGGAGTCGTCCACCACCGTTACCACTAAGGGCTTCATCAATCGCCGAGTCTGAAATGATCTTCGTGACGTCTTCCAGAGAACACCTGAGGCTCTGATCCACTACTCGGCGGTACGCTGCTGGGATTCCGAGATTCATTTGTAAGACGCTTTCGCAGTAAGAAAAAGAGAAAAACGAACAGCCGCTCTTATGAGCCAGGTTTAGGACGGAGAGATCTTTTCAGCGATAAGGCTCTTCCTCGAAATCGCACTCACTAAGCGAATCGCGCAGCTGCTGAATGTATTTTGTTCGTTTTACTTTTGTGGCTGTACGAGAGGGTACTTCTGGCCTTAACAAATGAAGCGAAGGTCAATCAGTGGTGAGTTAAAATGACAAAGTAAAGTTTGCATACGAGGTATCTATTTATGCAACAATAAACGTAATAGCTTCATAACTTATTGGAGCGCTTCATCCCGGCATACAATTTATTATACACAAGGAAATAAGATGTGTCTGTTTATACAGTGTGAGACTGGTGTGACTTTATTAAGGTCACAGTGGCTTACGCTGGGGAAGGTAAACGTAAACAATGCCTTAACTTGGTGCATTTAACATACACCACGTAGTCGTGACGTACAATCGCACGCGTGCAAGGTGCTCATCCAGAATGAAATCGAGAGGCAATGGGGATTGAGACCAGCGAACATAGAATCTTTAGCGATATCTTTCGGGCACAGAGCTGCAGTCTGCTGATCGACACTCCCCCACCCTCATCCATCCTCAATTATTGATTCGGTAGCATATTTCGGTCTTCACTCTCGAACGAGTATTTCTAATGGGTGAAACCACTACGATGCGGGTAAATGAATACGCATCATGCTGGGAAATACAATGGAGAAAGTATCAACTTTAGCATTCAAACGTGATGATTTTGCCTTTGAGTGGTATTAAAATTTTCAAGGTATACCAAAGTAGTCCGGCAGGGAATCACCTAACACGGCACAAGTTTGGCAATCCAAGGGGACAAACTTGGAACTATAACACTGTTTTTGTCGAACGCGTTTCTTTGTGCCCGGGTATATTTTAATAGCACTTATGCAGCTAGCCAAAGAAAATCGCCAATACTCCAAAGCACCAAACTAGAGCTAAAGGTACGACGTATCTACCGAAAAACTAGCAATGCAGCCTAAATCTAACACTTGTTTGGGAATTTAGGCCAGATGCTGTCACATGAAACCAAACAACCAGAAGTGTAGCCTAAGGATGGCACTTCTTTGTTGATTGAGTCCCAACGATACCAGGTGAGGGTCAAACAAAAAGCAGTAAAGCCTAACTTCGGCTCTTGTTTGTAGCATTAGGGACAAGACACCCAGACCCTCATTAAAAAAGGATAAGTGGTGTTTATTGTGAAAGATGTTTGGCGATCTCAAGGACTCTTTGGGGGTTTGTTAAAAAGCTAATGCGCGTCTGAAATGCAAGTGTAAGCGTGTCACCGCCATCACAAGAAGTGATATTAAGACAAAAATTTCTGCGGGCCTTCACACCCTGTTATTGCACAGTTATTTTCAATTTTAGTTGCAAAAACCTACAAAAATAAAAAATAAAAGATATGTTCATTGTTTTTAGATGTTGAGTTTTCATGACCCTTATAGTTTTTTTTTTGGTCTTTAGTTCAACATGTTTGAGAAAAGATTACTTTAACAACCCTGCCATCTTGCGTTCATTTGCAATAAAAACACACCAGAATGTAAAAATATAAATAAAAAAAGATCACGACACAAATAAATACCGATTTTTTCAAATCGAGCAACATATTACAAAAATTATGCCAATAAAAGCACCTCGATCATGTCAGGCACAACCTGGTCAATACGCAGGAGTCAGGTGGGACAAGTAAAGTATAGCTGCATATCATTAAAAAGTCCGAGAACGCTGTTTATGGGTGAGGTTATTGAAAGAGATAAAATAACTAGGGGGTTATGCATTAATTTATAGCATTAAAAGCGTGAACTAAAATTGTGATTTGAATTCTAACTAAGAATATCCAATGGCCTGCCCGTTTCCTACCGCGACAAAGGCATATGATCTGTCATTCACCAAAACCTACTTTTTATAGCTGTGTTTTGAGTGTGCCAGACTTCAAGGGTATACACTGTAGATACTGTAGGAACACCTTCAATTGTTAGTGGTATAAAACGTTTTTAAGGGTGCACAATTTCACCAAAAAACGAGTAAGTATGAGGTTAATTCCAGTTTCCTTCAGCTCGATGTTACAAAGGGAGGGAATTGCGTTCTTGTTCCACATTTAAGCATCGGGGTAATTTTGTTGGAGCTAATATTTTAGCTGTTCTATGAGAAGGGCGTGTCAATGTAGGCGCGTGCATTGCCAAGCTGACATCGAACGTGGCTTCGACGCGAAGGCACGTGGGTCGAATCCCGCCAGCCCACATTTTTATATCGTTCACGACTTTTCTAGAAGTATCTAGCTGAAAAATCTAAATTATACCTTTATTTTCAATAACCAGGAAGCATATTAGAAAAGTCATATACAAGCGAACCAAAAGTTCTGGATGTGTTAAGCATATTCGCTCATTAAAATGAACAGGACGGATTTTATTTGAAACATATATTGCACTAGGATGTTTATTCAATTAAATTGTTAAGTCGAAACGTTTTGGTGATATTAAAGTTATATTAGATTATTAGATAAATGACACATAAGAACTTGCCAAACTTAGCCAAAAATCGCTAAAGGGACATGACAATCAGTTTAGATTTATTTCAAATATAATAATTTTAAATACAGTAGAAATAGTGAACTTTCTACCACGAGTCCCACAGATGAGACCTAGCGCAGTATTTTCAAGAGTAAGTACATAACGAGCGGTCAAGCATGCGAGGTCCGACAGGCGGGTGGAGCTCCAGTTTTCACCGTGGCTGCCTCAATAACCAATGCGCCGAGAAGCTGAGGGAAATGAGGAGACGAGATCGCGTGGGGACGTCGGTATGCCGAGCCCCGGTTGGAATGATTAGTCGGCAGACCTAAAGCTAGCTACCTTTGCCTACACAGCACGTGTCGAAGGCTTTGGAATGCGACAGCCAAACGCCAGACGCCGGCGTTTTGCGTTCTAACCCTTTCTACGAGTGAAGTAGTGAAAAAGGCAGCTAGCTTTAGGTGTGTCGAACCTCTAATTATTCCAATCAGATGTCGGCGTTCTGACGTTCTTGCGCGCTATCATCTCCTCATCTCTCACATTTTAAACCCACCCCCCCCAAAAAAAAAAAAATGTTTGGGTAAAACTTTTTAAACTGCCTAATTACACTCTTAATCCATTCATGAATTCTCCCAGAACATACGTAAGGTGTTTCTTTTTAATTTTAACTGATTTATTAGAAAAAAAGACGTAAAAGCTACACTAAAGCGACCGATGCATGTGAGCTATATGGCCAGGGGTAAATAGTGAAGGGGACTAATCGTCAAGAACAATGGCCTGATGTACTAAAATATATTATCTAACACGGTTTAATTGGTGCAAACAATTATATGGTTATATTTAAAAACTTGCTGAGCGTCATCGAAAACTAATGAATTAGTAAAAATCAGAAGTACTTCGAGTACGTGAGAAACTTGGTGGAACGCTCAAGTTGCCATTCGTGCAGCAGGTGTAAGGCTACAATACGATAACGCGCACGCGCGCTTTTGCCGTCTCTTATTCACATTTTCTCACATCTGCCTTGTGGTTGCTGCACGATTGGTAAGTTCAGCGCCCTACTGCGCTACCCATTCGTTCAAAGCCTTTCGAAAGATTAATAATTTATTTATTTTTAGAGCGCAGCTCTTAGGCGCCCGTTTCCCGTCCTGTGCGCCGTCGCCGTCGCCCTCGGCGTCGCCGTCGGGGTAACCGCACGTTGCCTTATGGGATGTTTCCCATAATTATGTCAGATGTGACGTCACGTGTGACGTCGCAAGGGCAAAATTTGACAGCTAAGTTTAGGGGGAAAATATTACCGCTAAATTTAGCGGGGAATTCTTTCCGCTGTATATAGTGGTGAAATTGTACCCTCGTGACGTCATCCAGAACGCCAATCAGCCCGGGAAACTTTCCCCGCTAAATTTCGCAGAAACATTTCCCGCAAAATGTAACGATAGAGTTTTACCCTCGTGACTTCACACGTGACATCACGTCTGACGTCACAAGGGACGTCACGTCCGACGTCCCGAGGGTAAAATGTTCCCACTTAATTTAGCAATAAAATTTTCACCCTAAATTTAGCGCAAAAGTTCCCCACAAAATTTAGCGAAAACTTTTTCCGCGTTGAGTGGCGTCACGTGTGACGTCACGTTATGTCACACGTGACGTCACGTGTGATGTCACGAAGGTAAAATCTTCCCGCTGAAGTTAGCGGAGAAATTTCTCCACTAAATTTAGCGGAAAATTGTTTCGAAACATTTAGCACGAAAATATTGCCCTCTTCACGTCACACGTGACCCTCCCCTCCGTACCCTCCCCTCCTGCTCCTCAAGAGCTGCTCTCTAATTCGGCATTGCAGAGAATTGTAAACGTCTTTCGTTTTTTTTTTTCGATGACCCTCATCAAATTTATTATTGAAACGATATATGTTCGACCATTAATTTGCACGACACTGTTTCTTTTTGATTTGGAGCTTGTGGAATGTTGTCTTCTAGATCTAATATTTTGCGTAGAATTGTGTGCGTCTCGCTATAAACACAATTAAGAAAAAAACGCCGTTTTCTGTATAGAAGGGACCTAGTTTTCAAGGCTCCACTTACTTTCACAGATGAGGGGTCTTGAAACGAATAAAAATAGTTTTCCTTTGTTCCCTTAATTGGTTATAAAACTAGTCGGTATTACCATGCACTGCTAAAGGGTAAAATATAGTACCAACAAATTTCGTACCAATGTTTGCTTACTTATCTTTGATTGCAATCCGTCTCGTTAATCTAGCCACGTGCCTCAAACCTGGAATTTGGGCGTTGGGAACTGATGTGCTTGTGTTTCCTTTGATATTTGCGCATTAACTTCTCTCTCGTCATCAAGACTTCCGTGCTCCCTTTGTCCCGCTACACAGCTACAAATGTAACGAACTGTCTGCTAGCGCCCTGCTACCTCCCACCCAGAAAGTGCTAATTAGTCGGGAAGCTTAACTTGCTTTTTGATGCCTCTCAGAGCACACCTGTCACTGAGTTCCTCTACTCTGGCGAACGTTGTTAGGATTCCAGACTCCATTTGGAGAACAAGCTCCCAGCGAGCAACATTTGTAACTCCCGCTGTTGTTTTCACCGGGCGCGGCATTCTTTCTACTTGCACCGTAATGTCAAACGCATTACGGTTCTTCTGAATGTCTGTCGCGTCTGTTTCTGAGGGTGTAAGCCGAAGCTCGTGCAGCACTAACGTGCCGAGTGCAGCTCCGTGAGCGATCGGCTTGGATGCCGGAGTGCATTTGGTGTGCGCGCTTTTTACCACATAATGAAAAGCGGGTAGGAACGAAGCCCAGCCTGCAACGTATTCCACTCCAATCGAGCCCCCGCAGATTGCCTTAAACTAACATATTCTACGTATTTGTATAATTACCTTGCGCGCCTTCTCCTACTTTCTCTCTCTTCCTTGCCCAGATAACACTAGAATGCGAAGAAAATGTAATGGAAGTGGTTTTTGGAAAGCGTCTTCATTCATCAAAAGAGAGTTGACTTAAAAGTGAAAACGAATAAAAAATGTAAGCCAATCAGCCTCACGGTGACCCAAAATGTCTGTTCCGAAAACAACGTAAGCTGTCTTACCGTGCGTCATACAGAGTGCAGGAATTTGAAAAGTTATATCCATCGTTACTAAAGTAATCACATCCAAAGAGTCTATTATTTAAGCTTCAAAGGGGGAGAACTGGTGATAGTACGTAGAAAGCACTTTTACTTGTTTAAATATCGTTGCCCAGCTCTTAAACATTACATCTAAAAAAAAAATTGGCGGTTTTGATAAACATAAGGTGCGGTTATTGAGCACACGTCGCCGATACAGCAGGATCAAATTCATGCGAAGATTTAATATCATTTTTCAAAATTTTGAAATTTCATATCTGTAAGTTCACTTTCAACATTCCACACCGTACGTGTACAAAAACGGCCGGATTACATGAAGCAAATGTAGCTCACAACTTTGCTTATAATTTGATAGTCCAGAAATTCGAATTAAGTGGTAGATTCTAAGACCGCTTTAAGATTGATGGAATGTATTTGTTCCAACCCTTTTCCTAAATTATATGAATAAGTTTAACGCAAGTTATATAAGCGGTACGGGAAATCAAATATCAGGAAATACATTTGAGCTTTTTTGTGACATCGATGCTAGTGAGGCTAATGTCGGTGATGGCTAGAGATGCTCATCTTCGTCAAAATATAGAGCTCACCATTTTCATTTCTGCAAATGCTAACCACTTACTCCTACACTTCCAAGAGGAATACTTCCATCAAGGCTGAGAGACTGAAAATTGCCTTCTTCATTAATGTTTTTTTTTATTTGATGAAGATATTTTATTTCATTATAGGCCGGTTAATTTAAAAGGAATGTAGAAATCTGAAGTAAAGTATGATTATGCAAATGGAACGTGTGCGCTAAATTTCAGAATAGAATACATTATTTTATGACTCTATTTATATATTTATGCAATTCCGACAGCACTGAATAAGGCATTGCAGTGGGGGGATATGCATACAACAAAATATAAAATGTAAGTCATACCTCTGCTCCACGGTAGATTAATCATTCAAACAACACATAAATCTTATAAAGTATAGTAGTTAATGGAAGCTTATCAGCCAAACATATAAACAAAGCTTATAAATCATGCGAGGGAATGCAAGCTAATATAAATGACTCAAGCTAGATTTAATCTAACATGCAAAATAGGCATCTTATGATAGTACACAAACCACAGACAGAGACAATCAATTCCACTCATAGCTTGTTCTTGGAGCAAGGTACATTCTAAATACTTCTGTTTGGAACGAAATCCCCCCTCCCCCCCTTTCCAACTCTAAACTAGGGTCAACAACCTCCGAAGTATAGTGAGGCCGCATTATATTCATGTCTCTTTCTATTCAAGCTGTCGAATGGTAAATGCTGTGAAACAACTTCAAACGAAAATTTCTTCTGCGAGTTTCGAGTAACGTTTATTTTGTCCCTTGCTGTAGGCGGGTCCCAGAAGACACATGCGCATTCAATAACTGAACTGACGTATGTTCGATATAGTAATTCCCGAATGCCTGTATTGAAGTTTCTAGCATCACGACGGAAAAAAACCCTAACGTTTTACCAGCCTTGGCTACTGCGTAATCAACGTGGGTATGCCATTTCACCTAAGTCGTGTGATTTACTCTTATATATTTACAGTCTAACACTCTTAATAAAATATTGTTATTCATGGCATAAGAAGCAGCGTGCGGTTTGTTTTTCTTGTGAATGACATAAAACAGTTTTTCCTAAATTTAGCTGCATACGCGATTTGAGGCACCACTTGTTAATGCGGTTCAGATCAAGCTGTACGATATCTTCAACGAAAACGACGGCCCCACATTAAACGCAGTCATCTGGTAACAATGATGCATCTCGGTCCTGGGGACGGAAATGTATCCTCTCATCCACGAATCTACTCCTTCGGTGATATCATTCATGTTCAACGGAAACATAAGTGGCCCTGGGACCGATCCCTGCGGTACACCAGATGTGACTTGCACAGTAGACCACTGTGAGACACTTACAATGACAAACTGGCTTCGTTACCTCAGATACTCGGTGACCCAGAAGACTACTTGCGGAATAATATTGTAGCTATTCAGTTTTCCAAATTAGTAAGGAGTGTGGTACCGTATCAAAAGCTTTCCTGAAATCTAAAAATACACAATCTATTGAGAGTTGCCTATCTAAAACGTAGGCCAGGTCATGGGTAAATTCGGTTAGTTGTGTTCGACAGGATAGTCCTCTCGTGAAACCATACTGACAGGATGAAATAAACAATGCCAATTCATGTGCTCTACGATACTCGTATACAAGATGTGCTCTAGGACTTTACACGCAACGCACTTTAGCGATATTGGGCGGTAATTTGCGACGTCATTACGCGGACCAGATTTGGGAATTGCAACAACCTGCAGCGTTCTCCCAGTCATCTGGACGTCAAGCTTCGCTCAGTGATTTATTGAAAAGTATTTTTAGAAAAGGAGATAGCGATCGTTTACGGAGTTTAAAAATATGGTTTGGTAAACCGTCAGGACCGCCTGTTTTAGAAGTTTTCAGTCTCTGCAACAGTGATTCAATTCCATGTTCACTGATTACAATATCATCCATATCACCTATCCCTTTTCGGACCGCCTGTCTATCCCCGTCGTCACATGGTATTACGGTAGTGAAAACAGAGCTAAAGTACTGATTAAATGCTTCTGCTTTAGCGATGTCATCACATATAACACCATCACTGGAAGTGAGTGGCGGAATGGCTATGACATAATTTACATTTCTTTTTACATCTTCCCTAAATTCTTCGCGATGTCTTTTAGTCGCAACTCAATGAAATTAGTAAACGTATATGGCTGTGCAAATGGCTTTTTTATTTCACGTGATACTTTTTTTAATTTTTCACATTTTACAAGTGTCAGCGTTATGCGTTAATTGCCATATAATCTTTGCCTTTTCTGTGTTAGACTGCTCAATGCTCTTGAAAACTACGGTTTGCTTCAACCGTCTCTTCTTGTAAGTATCCTTGATGGAACGAAACGCTGTCTGAGCTCACAATTTTCATCTTTAAGCGAACGCCATAGTTCAGACGCTCCTTTGTGTTCTACTTCAGTTTCAAGCAAAGTATAATACGCATTCAATCCTCTGTGTATCCTATTTACCTATTCTCCGAACTCACGTTGAACCAAACCGTACATTTCCACAACACGCTGGAACCAAACAAAAAACTATGCAGAGTTAGACAAACGAGTTTGGTAATATGTAGCACGAACCACTTTCTGTATATTTAAAGACGTGAGTTCAAAACATGCGAATGTGGAGACTGCTTACAAGATGTCTACTACACTCTCTAATGTATTACCTAGCACCACGAATTGAAAAAAAAACATACGCAACTGACATCGACAAGACCGAGGAAAGTGCGGCGTACACGAGTGGGTATCTTTGGCACGCTAGCAATCACTCTGTGTCTAGTATACGAGCACTGAGGGTGTGGAAGTCTCTGAAAAGTAGCTTAGCGTGCATTTTAAGCATGCCTGAGGCCGGTCGGTGTGAGTTTTTATTTTTGTCACACTGGTGGAGCTCAAGTATTATAGTGTCAATGTTTCTTGAACGAAATGCATCAAATAAATTTTGGTCTGGAACCACCGATCTGTGATGATGATACTTGACATTCTTTTTCAAGTTTGAAATTTGACGTTGTACTTTATTTAATTCGGACCAACCGAAAGGGGAAGAGAGACTAAAGGCAAAAAAATGTCTGACGAAGATCTCTGTCCTCCTTGCAGTTCGTACATACGTACACAGTATAATACAATACGTACTGCTGTATTCATCAGCGATTCAAAACAATGTTATGGCTGTGTATGGTATCATCAAGAGAGGATCGCAGGTAGTAATATAAATTATAAAATATACTTTTTCATACGTTGAGAGACAAACGATAAATTTATACATGTATCAAATGGCTATAAAACAGTGTCACAGCCCACCAAGTGTGTCCCGAGCGCTTTCTTGAATTAAGAAAAAGAGTTATTAAAATCTACGAAGGTTGCAACTGAACTTATTAATTTTGTCACCTGATAACCTTTAGTTTGCTTTCCGTAATTTGTGCGAATCTGTGGAGGTCGTCTTAAGGAGTGTCGAAAGGTGTATCTATGAGCCACGTCACTGGTATGTCTATCATAAAGTTCTCAGCTTGGATTGGCCGCATTAGCTTAAAATCATAAACTTGGTTAGCCTTGAATATACCGTGTTTCCTCAAAAATGGCTCAGTGGTCTTGCAACCGCAAGATTTTCTTCTGTAATTTAAAAATCTTATTGTAGTTTGTGAGCGTTGTATACCTCATACTAAAATTCAGTAGCATAACGTTGAGTAAAACAGAGAGTAATATTTATTTTTTTAACCATATAAAGATAAGATTTCTTATTTTATACAAACATCCAACTGTCTGAGAAAGCTCTGAAATAAACTTATTTACCTGTGCCTTCCAGCTAAGCTCCTGGTTAAACCAAACACGTAAAATATTTTGTTTATGAAATTGCTCTATAATGTGTTTTCGAAATATAAATGTATTGAGTATTATCCTGTTTGTTTATTGGAGCAAAAATTATATAGAATGTTAAAATTTAGTTGCAGTTTATTGATATAAAGCCACGCAGCTATTTCAGCGAGATAGCAATTTGCAATTGACTCTAAGGATGCTTTGGAAGCAAAGGCGAAAATTGCGTTTGTATCATCCGCGTATATAATCAGCCATGGGGATATAGGAATAGCAGTAATGCCATTTATATAAAGGAGAAACAAAAAGAGGCCTAGAATAGAACCACGGGGGACACGATAGTTTACTTCCAACGTGGTTGAGGCAGTCTTGTTTATTTTGACATATTGAAGGCGATTCTTTAGGTAATGTTTTATGAAAGCCAAAGCTACTCCTCGAATTCCACATTTTTGAAGATTATTCAGCATAATTTGGTGTTGACTTGTGTCGAATGCTTTTTATTTAAGTCTGACAAAACTCCCAGTGTGTATATTCTTATTTTTCGTGTTGTATATTATTTCGTCTTTCGTCTCAACAAGTGCCTGCTCTGATGATTTGTCCTTTTGGAAGCCATAGTGAGATTTTGTATGACATCATGCCTTCATAAGAAACTGATATAATTGTATTTGTATAACTCCCCCAAATATTTTCGCAAATATTAGCAAGACTGATATAGGTTTATGTTTTGTAGATATGGTTTCCCTCCTTTAAAAAGCGGGGCAACATTAGCAATTTTAAGCGGGTCTGGAAGTATGCCCGATATTAGGGTACAAATTATGATATGGGATAAGACATTACTTATATCTTGAGAAACATATTTAATGGGAACAGGGTTTTAATCCATCCACGCCAGGGGCTACTTTATTGTTATCTTATTTATGAGGCCTTCTACTTCTTGTTGGGTGGTTGGCAATAACATTATCGAATTGATTAAGGAAGGCGTATTCATCATGCCGCCGTGTAGAGGCTTATTTTCGAATTCTAAGGGTGCACCAAGATTTATGAAATAATCGTTCATCGAATTACATACTTCTATACCGCTCACGTGATTTCCATTAATAATCTCGTTGTTTTTTTATCCCCGAAATGACTATGCCTCTTTGTTATGGTGTTTACAGCTTCCCATATCTTTTTGAGATCATTCCAAACGAGATAAAACAGGAGCTTCTGGCAGTCTTGTTTAGCTTTTTATTAATTCAGAGCTTAGTTTTTTTATATTTTTTCAATGCAGCGAGGTCTTGATCGCTACAATTATGAAAGTCGTGCTACATTTTATTTTTTTCTTTAACACGCATGCATCAATCGGGAGTCCTCCATCTTTTAGAAAATTCTTTGCTACGTTTATTAATTTGACTTATCTGGAAAGCTCTGTTGCAGCAATGCTGAAATATTTTTAGGAAACTGGCATACGCCAGATTTGGGTTGTGATCTAAATATTCAATGTTGCATTCCGCGACAGAAATAATGCCGCGAAACTTTCTAAACGAGTCTTCATCTATTTTCCTGCAGCCGCAAGTTTAATTGTAAGTAGCACCTATGGTTTAATGAAGAGGCGAAAGACAAAGAAAAGGTAAGTGGTCGTTGAGATCATGTTCGAAACCACCTGATGATACCTCATATGTGTTTAGATTCGTTACACAAACATCGATAGAGCTACAACGTTCCGAAGTCCCTCTGGTAGGCAGTCTCATTGTATGTATACGCCAACAAGCGGCGAAGATATTTTTTTTTTAATTCAGTGGAGTCCTTTTCATTTCAAGGTAGATCCATAATTGCGTCGGCTTTAGCAAAAAAGGGTTTAGCAGTCGAACCAAAGAACTCAAGAATGTCTTCAAAAACGAGAGAAAAACAGCCTTGCTTCCCGCGGGGTAGGGGGGGGGGGGGGCTATCCACAACACCAGTAAGGACGCTTCTAGCATGAATGACGAGACACACAACGTCTGTAATGATCATTGAAAACTCATCAAGTACATACCATGATATATCATCACTACGTAAATGGCAGCACCACCTCCTCTTTTATTCTTTCCTTCCCAAGCTCGCACATTTATACCTGAAACACCAGGCGGTTCTACGTCTTGGGGGACTTTCTAAAAGATAGCGATATCTTTCTTATATAATATATATTCGAAAACCAACACTATGATGCATGTTTTGTGCGCGTGTTCCAGTAGTGTGAGACAACTAAATTTGTTTGATCTGTTCGTCAGTGGAAGACGTTTAGTCAAACACTCGATTATCCTCAGAATATTTCCTTTTACAATGTCACTTGAACTGTGCTTCAAAATATTGCACGAGTGCTCGGTTATGCATAGCTATTTCTATCTATTTTTCGTGGTAGTGACACGGAGGCTTGCCTGCAATTTTTTTAAATACAAAATTGTTTTCACGAACCACCACCACCCCTTTTAATGCCCCTAATGCTGTCCGCCCGTCCGTCTATTTCTTGCTAAATTTAGAAGCGAAACTTACATTTTCATTACAGATTTCTAGATTACCAATTTGTATTTCTATATAACCATTAGATATTTTCACTGAACAAATAGAGATTTCTAATCATCACATAGAACATTTTATGGGACCCATTGAAATTTCTTTGTAAAATATAAATGTATATTGGTCCTCCTAAGATTCCTGCGAGACCAATGAAAATGGGTATTGGTTTCATAGATACTATAAGCCAAGGTGAAAACTTCCAGCATGTGTGAAAATGCTCTTTATGGTTGGACAATGTAGTATGTCTAGAAATAGTGTTTTGGCTTTAATTCAAATATATTCTAGGGAATAGGTTTGATGCGGCACACTCACCAATGACTTTGATTAGGGTTCTCTACAATTTTAATAGCTCTACCTAAGGTTTGCGGTCGAGGATCCTTCGAAATTGGGTCTTCATCCTATCGAGAAAAATTTAATGAACATTGCAATGCATTCTTATTTGAAGAAATTAAAAAAAAAGAAAAAAAACACTGAACTGAATTTTAAGATTGAAGCTCTAGAATAATCTAGTGATAAAATATCGCCAGCTGCCTCTTATTAACTAAAATTAACTTCATGACCAAATGAGGAAATAATTTCAAGGTTAAACATAATGCAAGAAGAATCGTCTCTCCCAGCTCACAACACCCAGGGGCAGACGCAGGTATTTTCAAAAGGGGCAGGGGAGGGGAGGGGGGGGGGGGAGTTGAGCGTATCATAGGCTTCCCGGCTTTACATTTTTACACATGCGGAATTCAAGAGAGGGGTCAGAGCATCCGGACCCCCCCTCCCTCTTAATCCGCCACTGACATCACCTGCTGCAACCTCAAAACTTTACTTTTATCTGTTTCCTTTACCTTGTTCAGTAGTTTTCATGTTTTAGTAATAGCACACTATATCGCCATTAATATGCTAATGATTTTTTCTGCGTTGTTTTAGTTTCGTTTTGACCTCACAATGAAAAGCCCCATCGCTATGACATCAATAGGTGCTTGAAGTTTCATGCGTGTGATCGGCAAGTACCGCGGGTAAGAAATGCCTAGGGAGGGAAAATGGAGTAAATTTTTCAAGTTTTTTAACGTTCGAAAGTTATTTTCACTATCGAAGTGTTCAAGAAAAGCCTGAAAAACCACGACACGCTGGGCCGAAGAAGCACTCTGTCCGGTGGCAACTAAAGTGACCATAATATTTTTCTTTGTTCCCCGAACTCGATGAGCAAGTTCTGAATGTTCGCTAAACGAGTGTGTCGCCGAACTGTGCTTGCTTACCTTTACCTGCTTTTATGCTTGGAACGGTCTCCAACTTTGTCAAACCTTGCCGCACTCTCAGCGGTGTAGGAAAAGTTTGCTGCGCGCCGAATATGCCATACAAAACTCGAGTAAAATGAGTGAGACATATAAGCCTCAGCAGTGCACGCTTATTGCGTTGTACAACAACTTTCGATTTGTACAAAATTGAAAACTCCCGATGGTTACTATGTTCTCATTCAACGTTCAAGCCTTCAATATAGGTTTTTGTCCTTATAATCGCTCTTAACACTTATATTTTTATTTGTTGCTTCTAGTATTTGTGTATTTTGACTGCTTTTATCGTGCAGAATGCAGCTAACTAGCATAAATGACTTTGCATTCAGACAGCTGATAGAATAATGCTCTGTGCTCTCATTGTTACAAAGGCGTGTGTACAATCACACATGCAAATTATGACAAATGAACTGTGCAAGTTGCTGTCTACCCTAATCTCATAGTCATTGTTAAGTAGTTGAAGTGTACCTGCGCTGAAAGTCATTTTCAATACATATCATACACTGAACCCGAGAAATTGCTTCCTTTCGGAGATTGAGTGCGCCCGAAAGCCAGGTGTTTCCCCAGGAATTAGGGGGGATGTCTAAATTTTTAGGGGGAGAGGGGTTAGGGGGGCAATGAGAATAGAATGGTCGTTGTGAATAATGAGGTGCCTTAAGAAAAAGAGAAAGGGGTGTACCCTCCCTCCCTCGGGTGTGAAGGGAGATCACTGCGCAAAGTGAATAGCTCTTTGCAGTCAAAACGCCCTAACAGCAGAGCCTCAGTTCCCTTCCCCTCTTTCGGGATTGATCGGCGTACAAAACGATGCCTTTTTGGACCAAAATAATTAAAATCTTGCAATGAATGCCACAGGTGTAGAGCTGTTAACAGCATAGCATATAAATTTCTCCGACTTGATATGTTTAAGGCAGTTAATTTCATGTAGAGACTCAAAATGGCGGGGAAGTAACTAATGGGTTTAACAACATAGACCGCTGCCAACTGTGCTTGAGACATGTGAGCTGTTTGTCCTTTTCGTTTTCCTGAGCCTAGGATATATATGACATATTTAAGCAAAGTGAAGCCTTATTATCTAGCTTTCAAATATTTCAAGAGTTTTGTTTGCTTTTCTATTGTTTTCTTTAAACGAGCCAAATTTATGCGACGCGAAATTAGAATAAACAGGAATTTGTCCTTATTGGACGACCTTTGAGGCATGTACCGCGGCCGCCTTTACATTGCTTTTGCTCGCATAATATGACCGATTTCAGAGTAATACCTTTTGCAAACAATACTCCGAATTTCAGCCGAAAATGGCTTAGTTTTGGTTTCAGCATCAGGCTCATTAAAAAAAAAAAAAAACTAATTTCTATAGTTGCTTTATGTATTATTATTAAAAAAATTACACCATCTTCCCGAGGGGAACCATGGGGTGATGCGGAGCATCGTGTTGGTTCCGAGGAAAGAGGCAGTTGCGTGCTGACGTCGAGAGATGGCGCCACCGACTGCCCTAGCGTTACCCCCTACGCGAGCCTTCGTCGCGGCTCGCGGCAGAGAAACTTGGAACGCTCGCCGCTCGCCGTTTATTTTTTTTTCACACTTGAAGGAGAGGAGACTAGAGGAGGAGAGTTGCGCGTGCGCGCGCGGTGTGAGGATAGCCGAACGCACGCGCAGTGCACGCAGCTGGTGGAGAGAGAGCGGAGATTGTAACGCGCAGCTGTTTGAGAGAGGGAAGGAGGAGAGTTGCGCGTGCGTAGCTTCGAGTGCCGACTACAACGCCGACGCCGCGGGACATAGACCCGAGCAAGAGATGCTCCGCATCTAAAACAAATACTTGTTTCTATTCTTTTTTTTTTGCAAAAGTCACTATTTTATTACATGAACATACTGAAACTTAAAGGCCTTCTAAAGGTTTGCCCAGAATTCTTAAATGTAAAACAAAGCACACCCTGCTTGAAGAACCTAGTTCTGTGACAATCAATATGATATTGTGACAGCAAATTATGTTGAATTTAATTAATCGCAATGAAGGACTGCGTATACTTTTTTAGGGTTTTTTAACTACTATCTGGAACAACCGCGCACACCTGAAGGAAAAAGCTTCAAAGGTGGAACTACTTCCTCGTCGTAAACACATTGGATGCTACCTATCACAGAAACTGGCTGAAATTACCAGTAACCACTTCTCTCAGGATGCAAGCTAGACCTGATAGGCATTTAATTTAATGTCTTCGAACGTGTATTATTAATTGTTTTTAATCTACAAGTCGGAATATTAGAGCAGCAATACTGATATGTTAATTATCACAGTACAATGCACGTGTTGTTTATATCTATAAAGCACAAACGAAAAGCAGCGAAAAGGAGGAAGACAGGACAGGACACATTTCACTCTGGCAGTGTGAACATTTATTGAGTAGAAAGGCAGAATAAAAGGAGGTGGCTGAGGAAAACTGAAGCAAAAAAAAAAATGAAAACGAACGTAACCTAGACGACAGGAAACTGAGCATAGAGATTTTAACTTTGGACCACTTAGGGGAATGTAGCTATGGACTTAGATATGCAACATCGGTGTGGGACAAGCAAAGGCGAGGATTCAAGGTTCCTCGGAAAATGACCTGGTGAAAGCTTCACTTGTCTCCATACCCTTTCTCATCAATCATTCTCTCGGGAATAAGTATCCTTCCTTTTCAGGAATCCTGACCCTGAAGGGCATATCTCCGTCAAAAGCAACAAGGGAGGTCTAAAGTTAAGTATCTACGCTCAGTTTTTCCCGTCCTCTTGGTCGCTTTCTTTTCGCCACCCTCGCCTTCCTTTCCCTTGCTTCCTGCCCTGTCATCTTTCTTCACTCAGGCCACTAATGCATTAAGGTGGCGTTGCAGACGAGTTGGCTCCTGACTAAATCGAGAAAACAGCGCAACAGTCACAGCTACGAGTAAAGGAAGCGGAGGAGACGAGCGCTCGTCCCGTCCACTGATACTTGTTTGTATGTTTGTTGCGCTGTTTTCTCAATTTAGTCACTGCTGCAACGGTTGCCTTTGTTGCGGGTCGTTCATAAATGCATATGCAGCCACTTGGAGGGATGTCTCGTTCTGTCTTCATCCTTTTCTTGCTTTTTGTTTATTCTTGGCATCAGCAGAGTACTTTAATTCGTCATGTTGTTTTTGTTGTACTTCACCTTCCTCAGCTTGTAATAAAAGCAGTACAAAGATAAAAGAAATTCTTTGCAAGGATCTCTTGCAAGCCCTGCGATTTCGTTTTTGTCTGGCTTCGGTTTTTGACTTGTAAATATTCTTGCAGGTTTGAAACCTTCCATACAAACGAATATGTTTGCCAAAAGGTTACTCAATAGCTAAAAGGCCCCTGAAACGAAAACAAATGTTTAAACAGTCTGGTTGTGACACGCGTGTTAAAAATAAAATTACGCGAATCAAACATTTTAGAGCAAAATTGACTGCGAGACATTTACTTAAAATTCTGCGCGCGAAGTCCATGACGTAACGGGTCATTCCGGAATGGCCAATTCGGTCATGAAGGCGAAATCGATCCACCACTCCTCCACGCGCCCAAAATGCCGAGAGAGAAAACAAGTGAAAAAGAGGTGACTGCCGACAAAATCGCGTCTCGCGGCGTCAATATTGCTCTAAAAATGTTCTTTTCCTTTGGCGTGAGATAACTTTCTTTTGACACGCGTGTGCGTACCAGACAGTTCGAAAACATTTTTTTTCCTTTTCAGGGGTTCTTGAAGTTGAACTCAATTTCAAGCAGCAAGTGTACAGGTGTTCCTTTTAGACTTTGAAACAGTTGTTATTATCCCAAGTTTTCAGAGCAATTTTATTCTTACTGTTTTATTTTCCAGTGTTACATATGTTAATTGATTTGATATTGCTTTGCATATATTTTTAGCCATTTTGTGCCCTGCATTTGCTGACCACTTTCGAATTTAAATAAAAAGTTCAGAGCACAAAATATTTATTGCCCTGTTTTGAAAGGTAAAAAAACATATTTTTACAGTTGTGCACTGGGAGCATTTTGACTGGATATACCTGAACACATTTTGTTAACATTTTATATCCTTGAAATATTTACACACTCGTTATCTCAAACTCAAGAACTGTAAGCCGTACCCCAACTTCCTTCGAAGCATTGAAGCTAAACTAAATTTTTGCATCTTAGCTGCCTTCTACATTAGGCACCCCATGCTTGTTAGGTTTGCTGGACCCATACATGGTTATGTCCCTTGTTTTGTTCATGAACTTTGGGGAGCTAATGTTTTTTAGTGACCAGTGGTCATAATGAATAGCGTATGGTATGGTGCCTGGAATGCGTATTTGACTGGTGTGTCTTTCATTCTATCTGCTTGTGCATCGAAAGTGGTCCCAAAGTAGTAACAAAGTATGTCGCAGGAGCTGGTATGTCCTACTGTCGGAGGTCGCATATCTAGTGGTTTGTCCTACGCCTTTAAAAAATAAGACAAAATGCAAGTGTCGCTTTCTTCACGGCATCCCAACTCCTGGCCACTATTGCTTCCGGGAACCATCAAACTGATAGTGACCTACACCAGAAAATGAGATCTTCGTTTCCAGCTCCCCCGCTGCGCCACGGCCAAGATCGCGGAAGGGTACAGCACGCCAAAGCTGTGACGTCATCAAACGAGAATCCAGAAGCAATAAATGAAAAAAATAACCAGCACACAGTCGGAGACCTGTTCTAATAAAGGCCTATTGGTGTATTGGGACATTCCAATCGACCAATACACCAACATGCCTCTATATTGCCGCGCGCGCAGCAGGCGAGGTAGGCAGCGCGGCCGTGGCCTAACGGTTAACGTGCTTGCGTCCCACGCGAAAAGCCAGAGCTCGATTCCTGGGAGCGACGTGTCTTTTATTTATTCTTTCTACTTGTCATTCTCGCAAGTTCGAGAACTTTCTCCTCTCACCGAGTTACGAACGTTCTACGCGTCGAACATTCTAGGCCGAATGTTCCAGAAACCCACGCCGGTACAAAAGGTGCTCCGTGTGGCGAGCCGGAGTAGTCTCGCCCCAGCGTTCGCCTCTGCTGTTACGCCGACTTCGACGCCCGCGACGCTTTGTTGTTATCTTCTGTCTCCTTTTAATTTTGGCACAAGTTTGCCCTATTAAACGTTAGGTTTCTTCAGTTCCCGAATGAAAAATTCATCAATGTAACCCTGTTTGGCAGTCAATGTTTTCTAGTGGACCGCTGACTGTGCCTGACTCTACGTGAAGCATGTCTGATTGGATAACAAGTTACTCTGACCGACAGTAAAACTCCAGTCAGACTCCGCTTGTCGGCTTTCTGATGGTTTCCTGGTGGCAGTCGGCCGCCGCGAAAGGCCGTCAAGATTTCTTGGTGGCGATTCTGATTGTACATCGATTGTCTTCGACTGTACGTCAAAAACCTTTGACATGCAGACAGATGTACGGTCAAATGACGTAACGTTCGTCAAATCTATGAATACAAAAAATAATCTATGCATGAGAAAACGATTTCGGGACGTGAGCTCATAAAACCGCTGATGTTAGAGATATGACAAGCAGGGCACCCGACAACCCTGATCAGAAGCCCGCCGAAACGCCGAACACGCCACTTTCTACTTTCCCTTCGCCCGTAGAAGCTTCGCCGAGCTTCCATGAACTGTCGCTCTCGACTCGTATTGATTTCCCGCTTGCTCCAACCTGTCGATCCTCCCCGGGCTCTACAATGTCTTATGTTTTAGTAGAATTTCTCCTCGACAAGACCCAGTCTGTTGTGAGTTCCGACTATGTAAGGAACTTTAGCGGTGAAGTTGAAGACGACAAGGTGTACCAGGTCTACTGGGCCGGAGACGCGCGAACAGAAGGAGGGTTCTACGACGCGAAAGTACTCTACATTGCAGGTGAGTAGAACTGAAGTACGGCGATTGATGTACGAGTGATTTGCATAACATGCTGAAGGCTTCACTGCATATTGCCGCGAGCGCAGCTGACTAAGTAGGCAGCGCGCTCATGGCCTAACGGTTATCGCGCGTGCCTTCTACGCAGAAAGCCCAGGGTTCGATCCGTAGCAGCGCCGCGTCTTTTATTTATTCGTCCAATTTAGATTTCTGGTAATTTCGAGAACCGTGTTGCTCGTTCTAGGTTAGAATGTTCTGCGCGCCGAAAGTTCCAGGCCGAATGTTCCAGAAGCCCACGCGTGCACAAAAAGGGCTCCGAGTAACCAACCGGACTCGGTCTCGCCCCAGCGTTCGACTCTGCGCTTACGCCGACCTCGACGCCCGCGACGCTCTATTGTTATCTTCTGTTTCCTTCTTTATTTTTGGGCACAAGTTCGCCCCATTAAACGTTTAGTTTCTTCAGTTATTCGCCGCCTCATCACTTGTCCTTCGTGACATTTTGGTGGAGGCGCGGGGTAGCGCATGTCCCTGCAGCGTACCCCTCCGAGGGCCCGCAGTGGAAGTCCGACGCCAAGCCCACGAAGAACCAACGAAGACACTACCGAGATCAGGTTCAGTCGTCGCACCCAAGGCCTACACCCGGAATTTGGACTTCTGCCGCCCAGGACAAAGCAGCCAACGAGGCCGACGATGGCCAACCAGTCGCCGACCCCCGCCGCTCCTGCCGTCGTCTACCTGCCCGCCGCTCCTCGTACGCCGAGTCCCTTCCACGGCGAGATCCACGAGGATGTCGAAGACTGGATCAAGCACTACGAGCATGTGGCGCGCCACAACGGATGGACTGCGGAGCAGTGCCTCCAGAACTTCTACTTTTCACTGGAGGGTACTGCGAGACATTGGTTTGAGAATCACGAGGCTTCGCTTACGTCGTGAGACATCTGTTTGGCCGAGTTGCAGCGGACGTTCGCCACCCTACACCGACGGGAGAAGGCAGAAGATCTCCTCCGAATTCGAAAGCGTCACAAGCTTCGTAGAAGATGTCCTCCGCCTGAGCGCCCGTGCCGACCCACGAGCCACAGACGACAAGAAGCTGCGGGTCCTCATGCGCGGGGTGAGAGATGACATCTTTTGATGCATCGTGCGCAACCCGCCGGGCACCGTCGAAGCCTTCGTCACCGAGGCCACAAACATCGAGCGCGCCCTCCAAGCGCGCGCTTCCCACTACCAGCGACATGCAAGTGTCGCTGCAACCGCGCTGCTTAGCGGCGAGAACAGCTCCTGGTACGGACATCCGCGAAATTATCCGGGAGGTCGTCCGGGATGAACTCCGCCAGTTGCTGCCAGCCGCAAGCCGTCCAGCGACACTCTCCATTGCCGAGGCTGTGCGCGAGGAAGTACAACGGGCGGTCCAACCTGAAATTCCTATCAACGTGACGACGCCAGAAGAACCGACGTTGAGCTACGCCGCCATGGCCCGCCGACCGCCGCAAGCTCCCCGCCAAGCCATGGCGCCACCCCGAAGAGACGCCCTAACGCCGCACTACCCCCGACGACAGGAAGATCAGGCGCACGTCCACCCAGAGCAACCTGCGCAGAGGAAGACAGACGTCTGGAGGACGGCCGACCGACGCCCGCTGTGTTACCACTGCGGGGAAGCTGACCATGTGTACCGCCGATGCCCATACCGACGACTCGGGCTGCGCGGATTCCACCGAAACGACCCGCGCTCCCGGTATGGCGAACGCCCTCGGGAGATCGACGAGTACCTGCGACGACCTCAGTCCTCCGAGCCTGCGTCCCGCCGAGAGTTCCGGATCGCCTTCGCCACGACGTCCAGCTTCGCCGATGCACCCACCCCGACCTGAAAGCCTGTCACCCCTCGCTCCACGCCGAGGAAACTAGGCGCGGCAACCCTGGAGGTGGAGTTGCCAAAGACGACCGACGCCAAGATCCTCCAAGATCGTCGGAGCACTCCCACTCTAACGCCTAAACGCCCCGAAACGACGTTTCTGCAAGAGTGTCGAATAACCTCAACGTAATCATCGACGGCAACGACGCGACAGCACTCGTCGACACCGGAGCAGACTACCCCGTTTTGAGTGGGAGACTCTCTCGCCGCCTTCGGAAAGTTACGACGTCGTGGGACGGACCGCAGATACGAACCGCCGGCGGACATCTCATCACACCTGTCGGCAGGTGCACAGCGCGCGTTGAGATCCACGGCGAAACCTGCCCTGTGAAGTTCGTCATTCTGCAAGACTGTTCGAGGGACGTCATTCTCGGAATGAACTTCTTGTGCGAATACGGCGCCATCATCGACCTTGCGGAGAACAAGCTGACGCTTCGGAAGCCTGTCCCATCGGCAGAAAATCCCAAAGCAACGTTAGCTACAGTCCGAGTCCTTGCCAGCCATGTAAACCTGCCGCCGCTGTCGAGTGTCTTTGTGCCCGTCGGGACCGAAGAAGCCACCTGCGGTGTAGCACTGTTGGAAGGAAGCGTCCAACTTCTCGTTGGACGAGGGATTGGCATTGCAAGAGGCGTAATCGAGATCCAGGACGGGTGTACCGTAGCCCTTGTCACCAACTTCCGGCAAGAGTCGCAGCACCTTACAAAGGGTACAGCTGCGGGCTTCGTCGAGGAAATTCCGGACTCAGCCGTGATCGCCTTGATCTCAGAAGACGCTTCTCCGGCGCAGCACAAGAGAACCACGCCGTCAGAGCTCGACATCGACCCATCCCTCTCAGCCCCACAACGACGGCAACTCAGTGACCTTCTCGCCGAGTTCAGTGAGTGCTTCTCCACGTTGTCGAAGGTGCGCCAAACGACGGTTGCGAAACATCGAATAATCACTGATAACGACGCTCTCCCTGTGCATCGGCCACCGTACTGAGTCTCCGTGAAAGAAAGGGAAGTTATCCAGAAACAAGTTCAGGAAATGCTTGATGACGACATTGTCCAGCCCTCAAACAGTGTGTGGGCTTCCCCAGTAGTCCTAGTGAAGAAAAAAGACGGAACCCTCAGGTTCTGAGTGAACTACCGCCGGCTGAATGCAGTAACAAAGAAGGACGTCTATCCGCTGCCCCGCATCGACGACACCCTGGACCGGCTGCGCCACGCCCGATACTTTTCGTCGATGGACTTGAAGAGCGGGTTCTGGCAGATTGAGGTCGACGAACGAGATCGTGAGAAGACGGCCTTCGTCACACCGGACGGACTGTATGAATTTAAAGTGATGCCGTTCGGGCTGTGCACAGCGCCGGCAACCTTCCAGCGTGTTATGGACACCGTCCTTTCCGGCTTGAAATGGCAGAGCTGTCTCGTCTACCTCGACGACGTTGTCGTGTTCGGAACCGAATTCGACGAGCACCTCAGACGACTGCAAGCCGTGCTGCGGGCCTTCAAATCTGCTGGGCTGACACTCAAGCCTTCGAAGTGCCGGTTCGCCTATGGAAAGCTGAAATTCTTGGGCCACGTCGTGAGTGCTCAGGGTGTAAGCCCTGATCCTGCAAAGACGTCCGCTGTCGCCAAATTCCCCAAGCCATCGGACAAGAAGGCCGTCCGTAGATTCCTTGGGCTGTGCGCCTACTACAGACGTTGCGTGCGTGACTTTGCACAGATATCTTCACCGCTGACGAATCTGACGAAGGACGACGTGCAGTTCCAGTGAGGAGAAGAGCAAGAACAAGCGTTCGACGAACTCAAGCGACGTCTGCAGTCGCCCCCTATCCTCGGACATTTTGATCAGTCGGCGGAGACAGAAATACACACGGACGCCAGCAATACTGGTCTCGGTGCGGTGCTCGTTCAGCGACAAGAAGGGGCAGAGAGAGTAATTGCTTACGCAAGCCGGGCGCTGTCTAAGGCAGAACAAAATTATTCAACGATCGACAAAGAATGCCTTGCTGTCATCTGGGCGATAACCAAGTTCCGTCCGTACTTGTACGGTATCCCGTTCCGCGTGGTCACAGACCACCACGCCCTCTGCTGGCTCGCAAACCTCAAGGACCCGTCAGGACGCCTTGCTCGCTGGAGTCTGCGACTGCAAGAATTCGACGTAACCATTGTGCACAAGTCTGGCCGCAAGCATAATGACGCCGACTGCTTGTCTAGGGCCCCTGTTTAATCTCCACCTGACAGCACCGACGACGACAATGACGCTCGTTTTCTCGGAGCAGTTACAGATTCCGACATGGGAGCACTTCAACGAGACGACCCGGAGCTTCGCGCCGTGATCGACCACCTCGAAGGTCAAGGAAGTTCCGTTCCGCAAGTCCTGGCCCGAGACTTGTCAAGCTTCGTTCTGCGGGAAGGTGTGCTCTTCAAGAAGAACTTCGGAACCAGCAACCCTGCCTGGCTGCTGGTTGTGCCTGTCAGCCTGCGAGAAGAAATCTTCAAGCATGCCACGACGACCCGACGGCTGGACACCTTGGCTACAGCAGGACGCTCGCCCGGATTCGTGACAAGTACTACTGGCCAAGACTCCCGAAAACCGTCCATCTGTACACACGATCGTGTCATGAGTGCCAACGACGTAAGAAGCCTCCGACCAAGCCAGCAGGACTCTTGCAGCCGATATCTGCCCCGACTACGCCCTTCCAGCAGGTCGGAATGTATTTGCTCGGGCCGTTCCCAACATCGACGCAAGGGAACCGGTGGATTTCGTCGCGACCGATTATCTTACACGATACGCCGAGACGAAAGCCCTTCCATCGGGAACAGCGGTGGAAGTCGCCAAGTTTTTCGTCGAGTCCATTCTCCTTCGACACGGCACACCTGAAGTGCTGATCACAGATCGAGGATCATCTTTCCTGGCACAGCTGACTCAAGAGGTACTTCGGCTCAGTCACACCAGCCATCGACGAACCACCGCTTATCACCCGCAGACCAACGGGCTAAATGAGCGGCTCAATAAGACCATCGCCGACATGATCTCCATGTACGTCGACGTGGAGCATAAGACGTGGGACGAGGTGTTGCCGTACGTTACATTTGCGTACAACACAGCGGTACAAGAAACCACAGGAATGACGCCGTTCCAACTGGTGCATGGCCGGACGGTTACGACAATGCTGGACGCCATGCTGCCTCACGTGCCAACCGACGATGGCAACGACGACGCTCAACTGATCTCTCAACGCGCGGAGGAAGCTCGTCAACTGGCAAGAATCAAGATTCAAAACCAACAGCGAGTCGACGCACGCCGGTATAACCTTCGTCGCAGGGACGTCCATTTCCAACCCGGGGACCGGGTATGGGTGTGGACACCGATTCGGCGCCGCGGTCTCAGCGAGAAGCTTCTCAAGCGCTATTTCGGACCGTACAAAATCATCCGACGCCTCTGCGATTTGAACTACGAAGTTCTACCCGACAGAACGCGCCCATCTGCAAGACGCCAGCCACGACCCGAGGTGGTGCACGTCGTCCGGCTCAAGCCGTATTACGAACGATAGAACTTTGGACTCTCGTCAAAGAGTGAACTGGGAACTGTGAAGTGTGGCTCGCGACTCTGCTATCTTTTTGTTGTGTATTTGTGTTTTACCTTTGTGGTGCATCGGGACGATGCACTTTTTTAAAGGGGGGAATAATGCCGCGAGCGCAGCTGACTAAGTAGGCAGCGCGCTCGTGGCCTAACGGTTATCGCGTGTGCCTTCCACGCAGAAAGCCCAGGGTTCGATCCCTGGCAGCGCCGCGTCTTTTATTTATTCTTCCAATTTAGATTTCTGGTAATTTCGAGAACCGTGTTGCTCGTTCTAGGTTAGAATGTTCTGCGCGCCGAATGTTCCAGGCCGAATGTTCCAGAAGCCCACGCGTGCACAAAAGGGGCTCCGCGTAACCAACCGGACTCGGTCTCGCCCCAGCGTTCGACTCTGAGCTTACGCCGACCTCGACGCCCGCGACGCTCTATTGTTATCTTCTTTTTCCTTCTTTATTTTTGGGCACAAGTTCGCCCCATTAAACGTTTTAGTTTCTTCAGTTATTCGCCGCCTCATCACTTGTCCTTCGTGACAATATGCAGCCGAAGCATTCTTTAGAGAGATGCACTCATTGTCGGAACCTCGCGCTGCAATACTGAAATGCTCTTGACTCGGTCCGAGAGGTTTAGGCTAGAAAGTTTATACCTTTCTATCTGGTGTGGGCCATTGGCCTTACCGCTGTGTTGCAGCTCATTATTATTGTTTCCTGAAGAGCGCAGGCAAAAAGCATCCGCGAGCGTAGTTCAGATATGTCTGCTACTAGCGTTCGTCCTTGAAGCCAGGGCTCTCTGTCGTAGCATGCATGCTTGCTCTCTAGGTTCAACGGAGTTGCATACGTTTTGTGAATTCAAGTGGGTACGGTCATCCCGAAAGGTTCAGACATCGAAGGCGTTTCTCTGAAACATGCTTATGCCCGTGTCCCACTAGAGCGACAGACAGAAACAAAAGAAAGCGACAAGCCTCAAACCCATGCAGCAAGGTCGCGATGGTACCTTGGGCAGGCGGTCAGTCGTTCGGTGCTCGTGAAGTAAGCACGAGCGATTGCAAGTTTGCCAAAGATGCCCTCGGGTGCATAATGCTCGTGTTTGAACATAGCCTCCTTTATTCTAAAAAGCCTCTTAAATCGCGAAAAACTCTGGTTTGAGGCTTGTCGCTGTCGTTTGTTTCTGTCTGTCGCTCTAGTGGACACGGGCATTAGGGTGCATATGGGCCGGTTTGTAAACGAATGTCCCTTTTGCCTGAAAAACGCAAATTTCAAAAGTGAAAAAAAAATAAGGACGGGTACACACTTTTCCTGATTTTTGATGTCATGAATTACATTCATTTTAAGGACTTGTGAACCGTTTCATAGCCATGCAAGATGGCCACTTCGGCTTGTGAACCGTTTCATAGCCATCCAAGATGGCCACCTCCGAGTGGAAGCTTTTATATAAATGCTGCCCTTGATGAAATTCCCTTGGCAGTGGCGGTCAGACATCATCTGACGGGCCATCAGGGCATGTTCCACCAGGGCTGCTGACTAGCAGTCAGTGTCCCAAATTACGTATGTTGATGGAATTTTCAATAGGGTTATCATCGCCTCATCAATTGTCATTCGTGGCATTTCCGTGGAGGTGCGGGGTACCGCATGTCCGTGCAGCGTACCCCTGCAAGGGCCTCAGTGCAAGTCCTATTCCAAGCCCCGTGAGAAGACCAATCTACGCGGAACCTGAAAGTGAGACCAGCCGTCGCACCAAGAAAGAGGATCCTTAATACGGTTTGCTGCTGGACAAGCCCAAGCCGAAGAAGACGACTATGGCCGAACAGTCGCAGACTCCGGCCGCTTCTGCCGTCATATAGCAGCCCGTCGCACCCCGGACTCCGACGCCTTTCCACGGGGATGCTCACGAGGACATGGAGGACTGGCTGCAACACTATGAACGTGTGGCCCGCCATAACGGGTGGACAGCTTAGCATTGCTTGCAGAACATCTACTTCTCGCTAGAAGTGATTGTGAGGTACTGGCTGGAGAACCACGAGGCTTCTTTAAATTCATGGGAGGTGTGAAAGCAAAAACTAAAGAAGACTTTCAACATCCAACACCGACGTAAGAGGGCCAAAGACATCCTTCGAGCAAGTGCCCAAGGCCCAAATGAAAGCATCACCAGCTTCGTCGAGGTTGTTCCTCGTCTGAGCGCTCGAGCCGATCTTTAGGCTACAGAGAAGAAGCTGCGACACCTGTTGAGGTGCGTGATGAGCAAAATATTTGGTGGCCTTATCCGCAATCCACCGAGAACAGTCGAAACTTTTGTCACAAAGGCGACAAATATGGAACCGGCCCTACTAGCACGCGCCAGGCTACTACCAGTGACACCCTGGTGTAACACCCTGGCGACATCCGGATCCGACATTCGTACCACCCTCCCCGGCATCCGTGACATCATCCGTGAAGTCGTCCAGGAGAAGCTGAAGAAGCTGCTGCCCGCTGCCGCACGCCCCGCCTCGCTCTGTATCGCCGAGGTCGTGCGGGAAAATGTCCGGAAAATCATCCAACCAGAGGCTCCCATCAGCGTGGCAGCCCGCGAGCAACCGACGCTAACCTACGCCGCAATCGTCCGATGAGCACCACCAGCCCCGCGTCCGTACATGACGCCTCCCCGACGTGAACCTCCAGCGCAGCAGTGTTTCCGACGCCAGGAAGATCGGGCGCACGTCCGCCCAGTACAAGCTGCGCCAAGGAAGACCGACGTGTGGAGGACTGCCGATCGACGCCCGCTTTGCTGACACTGCGGGGAAGCCGACCATATCTACCGCGTTGCCCTTACCGGCAAATAGGGCTGCGCGGCTTCCACCCGAGCGAGTCACGTTAACGCTAAGGTGAGCGACCACAGGAGATTGAGAAGTATCTCCGACGACCTCAATCTCCTCCGCCTGCACCTCGCCTTGGGTTCTGGTCGTTGTCGCCACGACGTCCAGCTTCGCCGATGCACCAACCTCGTCGTGAGAGCCTGTCGCCCACTTCTCGTCGGGAAAACTTAGTGCGGCATCGCCTGGAGGTGGCGTTGCCGAAAAAGACCGATGTAAAGAGCCTCCAACAACGCCGGATCGCTTCCGCACTTCCGACGCCACGTATCGCAACGACGGTCGGGCAACGCTGCCCAACAACCTAAACGTTGTTATCGACGGCCAGGACGCATCAGCACTCGTGGACACCGGAGCAGACTACTCAATCGTAAGTGGGAGGCTCTCTCGCCGCCTTATAAAAGTGACGACGCCGTGTGATGGGGCGCAGATACGAACCGCTGGAGGACACGTCATCACGCCTGCCGGAAGGTGCACTGCTCGTGTCAAAATTTACGGCGAAACGTGTCCTGTGAAATTCGTCGTTCTACAAGACTGTTCCAGAGACGTTATTCTCGGTATGGACTTCTTGTGCGAACAAGTCGCCCTCATCGACCTAGGAGTGAACAGATTGACGCTACAAAAACCTGCCGTACCGCCGGAGAAACCCAGACCGACGTCAACCGCGGTCCGAGTTCTCGCCGATCATGTAAACCTGCACCCACGATCGTCCGTTTTTGTACCCGTCGGGATCGATAAAGCCTCCTGTGTTGAAGCTCTGCTCGAGGGCAGCCTTCAGTTGCTGCTAGGAAGAGAAATCGGGGTCGCAAGAGGGGTAACGAATCTTCAGGACGGGCGTACCATGGTCCTCGTTACAAACTTTCGACAAGAGCCGCAACACCTTACGAAAGGCACCGCCGTTGGCCACATCGAAGAACTCCAGAACTCCGCCGAAATTGCCGCGACTTCTGAAGAGTCCCCTCGACCTGATCAAGGCAGTATAATCTATCCTTCGGGCCGTCCATGGGCCTCTCTAGCCGTACTGGTTAAGAAGAAGGACGGACCACTTAGGTTATGCGTGGACTACCGGCAGATGAACGCGGTGACGAAGAAGTGAGTCTATTCACTCTCCCGCATCGACGACACGTTAGACCGGCTGCGCCACTCTCGATATTTCTCGTCGTTGGACCTGAAGAGTGGCTACTGGCGGATCGAAGCCGACCAAGGAAACCGAGAGAAGTCAGCTTTCGCCACGCCGGATGGGCTGTACGATTTCAAGGTGATGCCCTTTGGACTATGCACGGCGCCAGCAACTTTAAAACGTGTGATGGCCACCGTACTGGCAGGACTTAAGTGGCAGAGCTGCCTCGTCTACCTTGACGACATCGTCGTGTTTTCCGGCGACTTTGACGAGCAATTGCGACGACTCCGATCTGTTCTCGAAGCCATAAGGGCCGCCAGACTCAACCTCAAGCCGTCAAAGTGTCGGTTCGCCTATGACGAACTGAAGTTTCTGGGTCACGTGGTTAGTAACGAAGGCGTTCGCCCAGACCCAGAGAAGACTCGCGCCGTCGCAGCATTTCCAGCGCCAACAAACAAGAAGGCAGTCCAAAGGTTAATTGGACTGTGTGCCTACTATCGGCGCTTCGTTCGAGATTTCGCAAGAATTTCCACACCGCTCACAAACCTCAAGAAGGACGCCGAAAAGTTCGAATGGGCCGAGGAGCAGCAGCAGGAATTCGACGAGGTGAAGCAACGACTCCAGAGTCCTCTGGATCTCGAACACTTGGATCTGAATGCAGAAACTGAGATTCACATGAACGCAAGTGACGAAGGGCTTGGAGCGGTACTTGTTCAAGTGCGAGAAAGCACCGAGCGAGTCATTACCTATGCAAGTCGGGCAGTGTCCAAGGCGGAGATAAATTACTCTACGGCTGAAAAATTGTGTCTTCCGGTCGTCTGGGCTGTCACGAAGTTTCACCCGTACTTGTACGGGAGCCCGTTCCGCGTAGTCATGGACCACCACTCGCTCTGCTGGCCATACCTCGGCAAACGTTGCTCATGAGGGCCCTCACTCACCCTCACTCACCCTCATCTTCACAGGTGAGGTGAGGGTGAGTGAGTTTCCGAACCAGAAAAATTCGAGTGTGAGGGTGAGTGAGGGCCGTGAGGGCCGTGAGGGCTGTGAGGACCACGAGTTCGTGGCGGCCATGAGGGCAGTGAGTGCGTGAGGGGTGTGAGGGCCATGAGTGCGTGAGTGGCGTGAGGGCCATGAGTGCGTGAGAGTCGTAAGGGCGGTGAGTGCGTGAGGGGTGTGAGGGCCATGACTGCGTGAGGGCGGTGAGTGTGTGAGTGGCATGAGGGGCGTGGGGGTATGAGTGCGTGAGGGCCGGGAGGGCGGAAAGTGCGTGAGGGGTGTGAGGGCCATGAGTGCGTGAGGGGCGTGAGGGCGGTGAGTGTATGAGTGGCATGAGGGCCGTGAGGGGTATGAGTGCGTGAGGGCCGTGAGGGCCATGAGTGCGTGAGGGGTGTGAGGGCCATGAGTGCGCGAGGGGCGTGAGGGCGGTGAGTGCGTGTGGCCCCCTTCAGACGGAGCAACTTTCTCGGCAATTTTGGTGTTGCTAGCGAGTTATTCCCTAGCTTTACCTAGATCGGCACGAATTGCTGAGATCGGGTCCGGCTGGAAACGAGCGAGCAACTCGGAGCAATTCGAAGAAGTTTGAAGCCGCTGCATCCAATCAGGGACGCGATATTTTCACGTGATACCTCGTGCCAGTGATGACGACAATAAAGGACTTGGTTCTGGTTTGAAATTGATCGTTTTTGGAAATAAACTGTTTCAGAAAGATGCATTAGTTCTCAACTAGATATAATGAGGGTGGTGAGTGGCATGAGGGCCTTGAGTGCGTAGGGGTGGTGATTGGCGTGAGGGCCATGATTGCATGAGGGGCGTGAGGGCGGTGAGTGGCGTGAGCGCCATGAGTGCGTGAGGGGCGTGAGGTGTATGAGTGCGTGAGGTCGGTGAGTGGCGTGAGGGCCATGAGTGCGTGAGGGGCGTGAGGGCGGTGAGTGGCGTGAGCGCCATGAGTGCGTGAGGGGCGTGAGGGGTATGAGTGCGTGAGGGCGGTGAGTGGCGTGAGGGCCATGAGTGCGTGAGGGCGGTGAGTGGCGTGAGGCCCATGAGTGCGCGAGGGGCGTGAGGGGTATGAGTGCGTGAGGGCGGTGAGCGGCGTGAGGGCCATGAGTGCGTGAGGGGCGTGAGTGCGGTTAGTGGCGTGAGCGGCATGAGTGCGTGAGGGGCGTGAGGGGTATGAGTGCGTGAGGGCGGTGAGTGGCGTGAGGGCCATGAGTGCGTGAGGGGCGTGAGGGCCATGAGTGCGTGAGGGTTGTGAGGGCCATGAGTGCGCGAGGGGCGTGAGGGCGGTGAGTGCGTGTGGCCCCCTTCAGACGGAGAACCTTTCTCGGCAATTTTGGTGTTGCTAGCGAGTTATTCCCTAGCTTTCTCTAGATCGGCACGAATTGCTGAGATCGGGTCCGGCTACAAACAAGCGAGCAACTCGGAGCAATTCGAAGACGTTTGAAGCGGCTGCATCCAATCAGGGACGCGATATTTTCACGTGATACCTCGTGCCAGTGATGACGACAATAAAGGACTCTGTTCTGGTTTAAAATCGATCGTTTTTGGAAATAAACTGTTTCAGAAAGATGCATTAGTTCTCAACTAGATATAAATGAGGGTGGTGAGTGGCATGAGGGCCTTGAGTGCGTGAGGGGTGGTGAGTGGCGTGAGGGCCATGATTGCATGAGGGGCGTGAGGGCGGTGAGTGGCGTGTGCGCCATGAGTGCGTGAGGGGCGTGAGGTGTATGAGTGCGTGAGGTCGGTGAGTGGCGTGAGGGCCATGAGTGCGTGAGGGGCGTGAGGCGGTGAGTGGCGTGAGGGCATGAGTGCGTGAGGGCCATGAGTGCGTGAGGGGCGTGAGGGGTATGAGTGCGTGAGGGCGGTGAGTGGCGTGAGGGCCATGAGTGCGTGAGGGGCGTGAGAGCGGTAAGTGGCGTGAGTCCCATGAGTGCGCGAGGGGCGTGAGGGGTATGAGTGCGTGAGGGCGGTGAGTGGCGTGAGGGCCATGAGTGCGTGAGGGGCGTGAGTGCGGTTAGTGGCGTGAGCGCCATGAGTGCGTGAGGGGCGTGAGGGGTATGAGTGCGTGAGGGCGGTGAATGGCGTGAGGGCCATGAGTGCGTGAGAGGCGTGAGGGCCGTGAGTGCGTGAGGGGTATGAATGCGTGAGGGGCGTGAGCGCGGTGAGTAGCGTGAGGGCCATGAGTGCGTGAGGGGCGTGAGGGCGGTGAGTGGCGTGAGGGCCATGAGTGCGTGAGGGCCGTGAGGTTCACTGAGGGTGCGTGAGGGGTTGAGGGTGAATGTAGCTGTGAGTGTGAGGGTGAGTGAGGGGCTTAGGTGAGTGCGGCTGTGAGGGTGAGGGTGAGTGAGGGCGACCTAAAATGCCTACCTCTGTTGCTGGCTTGCGAACCTCAAGGACCCTTCAGGACGCCTAACTCGATGGAGTCTCCGACTACAGGAGTTCAACATGCCGGCGGCCTACAAGTCAGGCCACAAGCACACCGACGCCGACTGCCTGTCCAGAGCCCCTGTCGAGACACCTCCTGGCAGCAGCGACGGCGATGGCGACGAGTGCTTCCTAGGCGCTCTGAACACCGATGACATGGCACGACGTCAACGAGGCGATTCTGAGCTGCGCGCCCTAGTAGAGCACCTGGAAGGGCCCGGAAGTACCATTCCACGTGTTTTCTCACGAGCCCTGCCGACCATCGCTATTCAACAAGGTGTACTCTATAATGAGAACTTCGGAGACAACAACTCACCGTGGCTGCTGGTAATCCCGACCGAACTTCCGGAGGAGTTCTTTCAAGCCTGCCACGACGACCCGACGTGCGGACTTCTTGGTTATAGTTGGAGACTGGCTCGTATTCGTGAAAGGTATTACTGGCCCAAGCTCCCCAAAACCGTCCACCTATACACTCGATCATGCCATGAGTGCCAGCGACGCCAGAAACCTCCGACGAGCCTGGCCGGTCTCTTGCAGCCAATTCGTCCACCTACTGCACCTTTAAAGCAGATCGGGATAGATCTAATTAGCCTTTTTCCGCCGTCAAACGTCAGGAAACCGCTGGATAATCGTTGCCACAGATTATCTCACCCGGTACGTCGAAACAAAAGCCTTCCTTCAGGGGCTGCTGTGGAAGTCGCCAAGTTTTTTCATCTGGTCCACCGTCCTCCGATACGGCGCTCCCGAAGTTATCATCACAGACCGTGGATCATCGTTCATGGCTCAGCTGAAGCAAGAAACCCTCGTCTCAGTGGCACCAGCCACCGTCGAACCACTGCGTACCATCCGCAGACAAATGGACTACCGTAAAGGCTAAACAAAACTATCGCCGACATGATCCCTTGTATGCCGAGACTTGAGACGAGGTGTTACCCTACGTGACGGTTGATTAGCATGGACTTCATCACGCCGCCCACCACGACCTGAATTCGTCCACGTCATTCGCCTGAAGCCGTACTACGCTCGATAGGACTATGAACCTTAAGTGTTCCAAATAACACTTGAGTTTTCCGTTCTTTCTATTTGCTTTGTTTTGTTTTGTGTTGCATCGGGGCGATGCACTTTTAAAGGGGGGAGTACTGCCGCACGCAGCTGGCGAAGTAGGCAGCGCGGCCGTGGCCTAGATTCTTCTTCCGGTACTCGAAGTGAGCGGACGGCGAATCATGAGCTCTTCCGGAGCGGCGGTAGCGGCCCAGCCGGGCCGCGGTGATAGGCGTGACGCTGACACGTCGGACTATGCGATAATCCTGCCTCCACTGCCGACTGGCTCTGTGGTGTTGACAACCGTTTTCTCATGCTGATGTCCGTGGGCGCCCGTAGCGCGTCGAGGATTTCCGTGACACCTGGGCCAACTGGTATTGCTCCCCGAGGTTCTCGCCTTCGAAGCAAGGGCCTCGGGGCCGTGACTTTCAAGTCGTTGGAGGGCAAGCGGAGAGTTCTTGTGGTGAGCGACCTTGTCGTGAAGGGAAAGCGCTGCCTCGTCATCGACCCCTGCAACCGAGACGTCCGCCTTAAGCTGCACTGGATGCTTTTCCACGTCCCTGACGAGGAGGTGAGGGTCGCCCTTTCGCCTTATGGCAAGGTCATCGAAGTGGGCACTGAAGAGTGGCGGGTACTCTGCGTTACGGGCTGCGGGTCGATGACGCGTACTGCCGTCATTCGGCTCAAGCCTGGAGTTAGCCTAGACGACCTGCCGCATCACCTGAAGTTTGCCGGAGGGCTGGCGTTAGTTGTGGCTCCGGGCAGGGCGCCGCTCTGCTTGTGTTGCCGGCGGACCGGTCACATCCGCCGGGAGTGCCGGGTGCCAAAGTGTGAAACCTGCAAGCGGTTCGGTCACAACGCCGACCACTGCGTGAGGACTTACGCAACGGCCACAGGCCCCGGTGGAGGCGAAGCTAACACCGAGCTCGTCATGGATGAGGCAGATGCGGAGGCTGTGAACGAGGGGGTGGTTGTCGCAAGCGACGCACCGGATGACACTTCGAAGAACGACGCTGCGCGACCCTCGTCAGAGCGTCTCCTTTTGTAGACTAACACTCCGCCGATCAACGTGACCCCGACGAAACCTAAGGAGGTGGCTTTGAGCAGAGACCAGGTGACAGTGACTTCAAGCAAGGAGATTTCAACAAAGAAATCGAGGCGCTGCAAAGCAACGAGGTCCAAGCGGCTGACGCCAACGCGCCCGCCATAAAGCGGCCACTAGTGCAGTACCCGGATTCGTCTAAGGGCAGTGGTGTCTCGATCCTCTCGGAGCCGCCAGCGAAGACGGTGCCGCAAAGAAGCAAACTGTCGCTAAGGCCATCACCAAGGCCAGTGCCCAACCCAGAGGCCCAGACAAGCCAACCGGCTGACGCGGCACTGGATCATCACAGGGTGAGGGTCTCTAGACTATGCGAATCCATGACCCGCAAGGACGCCTAACCTTGTCGATATGCTTGAGGTAGGAACACTCAACGTTCGAGGCTTCGCCTCGCGACCTAAACAGTACCAGGTGAATAGGCTCCTAATCGACAATGGAATCGACGTCCTCGCGATACAGGAGACAAAGGTTGAAAGTGAGGACGAGACCGCACACCTGCTGGCGTCGTTTTTGCAGTTTTGAAGTTTGTGTGTCGAATGCAAACGGCGTGTCTGGAGATTGTATGTTGTTTTTCAGAAAATCCTTAAATGCACAAGTTAAATCTGTAATAGTTGATAGTGATGGTCGGTTTGTTATTTGTGATTGAAGTATTTACAATGTTGGGTATAGAATAAAAAAAAAAATTGTACGCACCGAATGAGACAAGTGCAACAGGAATATTTTTGAGCGCATTTACTCATTTTTAGACTGTCAACGAAAACTTGTTATGTTAGGTAATTTCAACTGCGTTTGTGACGCGAGGGATCGTTCTAGTAGAACACGATACTCTGATAGTAGTACAAACATTTTAAACGAAATGACAACAGAATTTACACTCCAGGATGTTGAGAATTATCAAAGAAGTTCCAAAAATGTATGGTTCGCGCATTTTCAATCCACGAGGCACGCTCGCCTTGACAGAGTGTATGTGTCAATTGAACTTTTAACCGGATTTGATGACTATTTTGTGTTGCCAGTTTTCTTTTCTGGTCATGCACTGGTGTCTTTTGTTGTGGGAGGAAACAGACAAAATCTAGTATTTGTTGGGATCTGTGGAATCTTAACAACAGCCTTCTCGAAGAAAATTGTTTAGTGAGATGGTGAATAACTTAATTAGTAGGATGCTGAATGTAAGTGTCAGCGCGAGCGAGAGATGGGAGTTATTGAATATTATTGCAACCTCATTGCGCACAAAAGCCACGGCAGTGACTCGCAGCTTGCTGATTATCTTCTGGCAATGCCGCGGCTAAGCGACGGAATAAAGAAGCGGCTGGAAGAGCCGATAAGCGTGGCTGAGATCGAAAAAGCGATTGACGAAGTGCCGGCAAATAAATCTCTGGGCCTGATGGTTTGACTGCACCTTTTAAAATAAAAACAAACATGTCACCACCAAGCATCTTCACGCAGTAATAAATGAAGCATACGAGACAAAGCAATTACCACCGTCATTTCTTAACTCGTAATTCCCAAAGAGGACGACGAACATTAGTTTAAAAAATATAAATAATTACAGACCAATCGCACTTACCCATGTGGACTATGAAGTATTAATGAAATGTTTAGCGCGTTGTCTGCAAAACATCATAAGTGAAATCGTAGGGGACCATTAGACATGTTTTATTAAACGAAGGTCCATTTCAACAAATGTTCACGTCGTGAGGAGTATATTAGAGATGTGCGATGAAGATCTAGATCAGGTTGTCATGCTACAAATTGATCTTGATAAGGCATTTGACCGCGTGCAGCATAAGGTGCTTTACAAAATATTAGTGTATGTACGAGTAGGTGAACTTTTAAGCAGCTTCGTCCAAATGGCATACACCGGGTGCACTACACAGCTTATAATTAACGGTAAGTCAACCACCCTTATTAGTGTTAACTCGGCAGTTAAACAGGGATGCCCTTTATCGCCACTGCTGTTAAAGGGGCACTCAAGTGGATTTTGAGATCGTCTATTTATTGTCATAACGCAATCCACGGGCTCTAAGCATCCTAAAAATCCTAAAATTACATTCAAGGGCGGCCGATTTCTCTATTAAAAATCCAATCAAAGATCGGTGTTCTGCGCCTAGGCGCACGCCGTCAGGGGCGCTGTCGGACGGGAAGGCATAGAGTTCCTGTATAGGCTCCCTACGGGAGACAGAGTTGCGCGTTCACGCATGGCATGTGGATCCAGCTCCTCACGTGACTGAATTCGGCGAATAGCAGCGCCGCGCGTTCGAGGCGCGCGGCGGGCTCAAAAGCCTGGGAACGTACGCCGGGGCGCGTGCAACGTCTACTTTGCTGCACGACACTTGATCGGATCTCGGCGAATAGCGGCGAGGGCGGCACGCGGCATGTGGAATCAAACGCGCAACTCTGGCTCCCCTAGGGAGCCTATACAGGAACTCTAGGAAGGCAGCAGGGAAGGGCGTGCGCCAGCCAATCACGAGTCCTGGCGGACTGATTTTGAAATGCGCGCGGATTCGGCGGACTGATTTTGAAATGTGCGCGTATTCGGCGGACCAATTTTTCGAATGTGCACATTCGACGGACTCCTTTTAAAACGTTCATCGAATGTGGTGTCGTCGTATGGAAATTCTTCGGCGGACGGCAGATATCAGGTTCATCTCGTACGACGCCGGTTCTACGCGCGACGCCGACGCCTCGAACGCGCCGCAAACGTAGACGCCGGCATTCCAGGGCGCCACGGCGCTGCGAAGCCAGCCAAGCGTCTTCGGCATCGACACCGGACTCCGGATACAAAAGAGAAGAACGCACTCGGCGGCGGAACCCAGCGGCTCCGCAACAGAGACTGATAGGTGATACGCTGTTTATTGTAAAACTCACATGTATAGTTGATGCCAGTTTTCTGTTTTAAGGTGCCAATGCGGTTGCTGCATGCCGATGGAGATCGTCGTCAGGTTGTCTGCCGCCGGGAGTAGCCTGCCGCCGTACGCAAGCAGCAGGGCCGGCGCGCTGCGTGAAGAGCCACTTGGATTTCGACTCGCTGCGCCTCAGCCCGGATGTGCTACGGCTCGCATTACACAATAGACGCCACTATGGGCAGAAGAAAATGCGGGGCGACAGGGAACAAGTGAGTACGACTTATCGATCGTGAAACTTGCGATCGGCGTCGACACCGTTCCAATCATCGGCGCCCGTTTTTCTTACCGCACGTCCGCACGAGATACCTTTCAATAAAGAACAGCGTTCAATTGCCTTTGTTTTTTTAATGTTCGCTTCACGTGTCTGTTTTTTGTTTTGTTTGCCGTGAGTTTTCGTTTTCTTGCCCATGACTCCCAAGCTGCGAGCCGAGGATGAGGACTCCTCCAGCGACACACAGTCGGAGTTAGGCTCCGGTCCGTCGTCGGTTCAGATCCTGGCCCTCAATGACCGTATGTCTACCGCCCTCGAGTTGGGTGACGGGCGGGACCGGCGGCCAGCGGCAGCGCGAGCCCGAGGGGCTCGATGACCGCGAGTCCGTCGCCGACTTTGTGGCGGTGCTGGGCGTCTACGCAAGATCGTCCAGCGCCTCGGACGCGTACGTGCTGAAGCGGATCTTCCCCCTTGCCTTGCCGGTGAGTGCGAGACGATGGTGGGTGTTGCAGACTCTAATTGACTGCACCGACGGCGCGAAACGTTTTGGTTCTCGTATAAAACTAACTGTCAAAATAAGATTTCTGAAGCTGTAAATTAGCATAGTGGTAACGCGTCTGCCTCGTACGCAGCAGACCAGCGTAGACCCCCCTTGTGGATTAACCTTTTTTTTTTGTCTCAAACATTTTGTTTTGTGAGGCAGTTGGCAATATTTACATTTCTTTTCTATGGTTAACAGTGAAAAGAACGAATGTTTTCGACAAAACTTCGCTCAATTAAATGGTATAATCCTTCCTTTCCGGAGGTGCATGGGGGACAGCGGAGCTTTGGTTGCCGGCTGGACGACGCAAAGGGGGGGGGGGGGGTGGTTGGGCCAAGTTGCAAATACTGTATTTACTCAATAATAGCTGCACTATCTATGAACAAGGCCCTTCCATCTACTTTCCCACAGAACACATATACAGCCAATCATTGCATTGCGCATAAATAACATAGCGAATTACCAGATCGAGAACACGATTCTCCATACAAATGCAATCTTCACAGATGGTATCTTCGCACGAAAACATTATCTCTGTCTTGTAAACAGCTGGAATCATGCTGTCGATCGCGGTTATTGGCGAACTGCGTGCTCCACGGAAAAGCGAACCCTCAGGTTGTCTTCATAAATAGTGCGGCTAGTACTGGAGTAAATACGGTAGTTTTGTAATTAGCAGCCGCATACTGTCGCAGCAGAGCGACGTGAACGCAGGCCGGGGGGGAGGGGGTTAACGAGCTCCCGGTGATACACGCTCTGTCCAGCGTTAGCTCTCCGCGTCGTGCGTATAGCCACTTCCGGTCAAGGTGCATGATGTCGTGCGTATAGCCTTATACCCATGCCACACGGGCGACTCGACTGTCATTTACAACGAATGACATTTGAACGATCGGCCAATCCGCGCACGATACTTCGAGGATGGGGCGTTCCACGCGCGACAGATCGCAAGCCGATTCGTCAATCACACGAATGTCATTATTTGTAAATGGCATTCGAGGTCCCCGTGTGGCGCGGGTATTAGTCATTCTATCGCCATCTCTTGAGGCGTTCCGCCGCAGCTTCCGAGGGGAATTCCTGGCACTGGGGTAGGAGTCCCGTGTCCAGCGGGAAATCGAGTGTCATACACAGAACCCAGAAGAAGGCCTTGTGTAGTATATTCGGGTCATGCCGGAACTGCTCAACCGAGTAATGCAAGCTGCTCTCGAGTCGGAGAGGGTTACTCGCATTGTTCGTCAGTCACCCCTGTTACAACATGTATCTTCATGGGTCCAACAACGACACCATTGAAGACCTCATGTAGGAAACCAATGTTGCTTGCCTGGACTACAGGCCTCCCGCCCCCAGCTGCAGAAGCCTCCGAGCCGTCCTGTGCGTGGGTACTCCCCACATCCGTTGACCAAGAACGAGCAACTCCGACTTGACACCTTCCTGAAAGAGTCCGTGCTAACCTCGCCTACTTGCCCCTCACCCTGAACCCCCTTGACTGTCGTCGGGAGGTCCAATGTTTTTACAACAAGCTGGGTCGTCAAGAGTCTAAATTCCCAATCAAGGGAAGCCCCAGGCAGCTGGGATTGCCCCCCTCCCCACAGGGGCCCGCACCAGAGTGAAATTTTGCCGCAGGTGCTGCAGACCTTCTCAAGCGGCCGGCTGCAGTCCCCCCACGGCAAAGGCCGGCTGCCTAACCGTCCTCGAGATCATTGAACGGCCAACAAATGCCCCAGCTTGGGCCGAGAGGTGACTGGCAATGAGGGAATGAACCAGTGGAGTTGAGAGGCAGTGGCCAGTGTTGGAGAGACTGGGGTAACATGGAAAATAGAGCGGCAGAAGACCGTTGGCATCCCAGTTCCTGCTACAACTACGGACAGCGTGACTATTCTCGCAGACACCACCAGTGCCTGCACTGGTGGTGCCGGGGCCAGAGGAACCAGGGAAACCAACAGAGCCCGCGACGCTTAACTTGGAGATCTCGCTGCCGCATGCCCAAGCTGGCGGCAGCGAGTTCCAGCCTCGGGATCAGCGAGTCGCCAGCACTTCTCTCGTCTGTGTCGCATATGACCTACAGAAAAATGCATCGAGCCTCACATGATACTTTGTCTACTTGATGTTCCCTTTGCTGCCCTTCTTGATAACGGAGCAGAAAGTTTGCTTATTGGATACTTTTTTGAGCTGTGCAAAACAAAAAAAGAATCGCTTTGTTCCTAAAATACACTTCTGCAGTGCGCTGCAAGGCTCGGCATTCTATTCGACGAAGAGGCACGTTAGCATTTTCTTTATCTGCCAGGATTGAACGTGCCAATTACCTTTTGGTAGAGATTTTATTGCAGGCGAAAAACTTTTTCTCGACTTTGATGTTGGCGGTCATTGGCTGGATGGACATTCAGCTGGATGTGACCCCCTTCACCAGGCGAGAGGATTGCATTACCGGCGCAACTCTCCCAGCTCTCTGTACAACAAGGCCTGCTGCAGCCTTTCCTGCCCGTGTCTGAGACGCCCTGCAGGTGCGTCCAGCGTCCAGGAAATAAACGCAACAGCTAGAGAGCATCTTGCAGCCATTTCCACCAATGTACTACACGGAAGTTCCGGGAAAGACTGATGTGCTGCTGCATCGAATCAAGACTGGCGACGCTCGACCAACTGCGGTGCAACCCAAAGCCCCTCATCGTGCATGTACGAGCTCTCCTGAATGCAGCACTACAGGAGTGGATCGACACCGGAGCTGTTTGCAACTCCCAGAGTCGTTGGGCGTCTCCCGTCGCAGCCTCAACGCTGCAACGGTGAGAGATTCATACCAGTTTCCCTTGTTCGAATCGATCATGTACGCGATCGACAACACGAAATTGTTGCCAACGCTTGACTGCAGTCGAAGATAATCGAGATAGACCCAGAGGAGGTTTCGACAACCGCTTTCACCTATCACAAGGAGTGTTCGAGCTTATAAAATTTGCCCGATACCTTTCAACATCAAATGGACACTGCTGTCGATGATACAAAGAGCAAGTTTGTGATGGCGTTTATGAATGACGTCATTTTCTCCAATCTTTCAAGAAAGACCTTGAACATCTTAGGATTGTCCTCAAGCAGATGCAATCTGCCAACTTGACAGTTCACCCTGAGAAGAAGAGGAACCTTCTTGGCTTTGATGTTGTTAACCCGAGTTTTTCACCCCAATCTGGACAAGATGTGCGCGATAACCGATTGCCCGAGTCGCAAGACGTCAAGAGCTTGCAATGCTTTCTTGGATCGATTTGATGTTATTGCCAGCTCGTCTCACACTGTGCCAAGATAGCTAACCCTTTGCATTTGCTTTTGTGCAAAGGTGAAAATCGGCATTGGAGACGAAAGCAACAAGACGCTTTCCCTCGGCTCTCGAAGGCAATCACCGACTTCGCTTCGTTAGTTTCCGGGTCTCTTTAAACTGTTTGTTGTTCAGACTGATGCCAGCGACTCTGGCCTTGGTGCAGTCCTGCTTCAGGAACACAACGGTGTTCTTCGGCTTGTTGCCTTCACCAGCCGGATGCCGACAGCGGCCAAACACTACTATTACGCAATGGAAAAGGAGTGTCGCCATTATTTTTGCCCTAAAAAATTTAACATGTATTTCAATGGCACATACTTTCAGATCCAGACCAATCAAGTGTTTTCCTGGCCGAATAATTTGCAGAATCCAGTCGGACGTCTCGCACAATGGGCTCCGACATTACAGGCGCATACCACTAAGCCACTACATACAAGAAGGGAGTTTTGTTGCGGCAGATGTGCTCTCGTGTGCTCCTTTGCAGGTCCTTCCCACTCAGGATGAACATGCATTGGTGGGAATAACTGGCATTGTGGCCGACACATCAGTCAGAATGGTTGACGTTTGTGATCAGAGAACTTTGCAAGGCACAGTGAGAGAGAAACTCCATCTACGGGTGTGCGAGAAGCTTGCAGAACAAAGGGTAGGCCGCACCGAGAGC
The DNA here is from genome assembly GCA_013358835.2 of Ixodes persulcatus. Taxonomy (NCBI): domain Eukaryota; kingdom Metazoa; phylum Arthropoda; class Arachnida; order Ixodida; family Ixodidae; genus Ixodes; species Ixodes persulcatus. Next base: position 1,036,698 of record JABSTQ010011205.1, read on the forward strand.
AACGGTAGGTACGACTCATACTTGCTGAGAGAGAATGGACTTCTTTTCAGCTACATTTTTCAAGCAGACGATGCCGACCATGGCTTGCCTTTCAAGATTGTGAAACTTTGAACGCCGTTCATCAGTCACTTCCATGAATCAGCCTCATCAGGTCACAGCAGCAGCAGTATGACTTACAATAATTTATGCCATGTCAAGACTTGATCAGGAATCAGGCAGGATATACTGTAGTATCCCCACACTTGTCCAGGGTGTCAGAAGTCAAAGCCACACGAAGGTTACCTACCAGGATTTATACAACCAATCGTAAGCCACTCTCCTTGGCAGATTGTTGCCTGCGACCCGTAATGGGATCGTTTCCTCATAATCCGTACAGTAATCAGTTTCTTCCTGTCGTGACTGATCACTTCACGAAATTAGTTGAATTGTTCCCTTTACAGAAGCTTCTTTAGCAAAAAATCTGGGATTGCCTTCTCGCCATCCTTACCAGATTCGGCTTTCTTGCAGAGCTCATGGTGGATCATACTTCCGGAGCAAGGTTGTCTCGACATCTGTGCTGTGCTGGGCATACAGTACAAGCTCACTTCTCCACAGTGTTTATAGTCTGTTGTACCGACTAGCTGTTCGTTTGCAGATGCATCACATGCACAGCGAAAGGGAACATACTATAGAAGCAGCATAATATATTATTGGTTTCCCAGGGAAACGAACACAAGACGTGTACACTTGAGAGTATAGTGTATTGCTTCTTACACCTGATCAGTGGGGTCATTGCTTCAGTTACTGTGGTTAATTAAATTGGTGTTTTTTTCTTGCATTCAATCAATGGATGATGTTTCAGGTGCTTCTGGTACGCTGCCTATAGGCAGTGAATGATGTGGTTGTGACTGCGTCTGGGGCAGAGCAACAGGCGATTACTGCCCTCCTGCATGGTGAGAACGATTAGGGACCGATCGCCAGCGACACATCTTCCGGGTTCCTATGCATAAAAGTGTTTTTGTTATACTGGGTACAGAACCATGTTTTTTTCACCACAAAAGTAAACAATGCATCGTCCAAGGGTCGGTCATCACACAAATGTATTGTTAGCCGTTAGAGCTAGGGATGCCGCGAACTTTTTTCGAATCGAAGTTTCGATGATCGAACCAAGCGATTCGGAAGGTGCGAAAGATTTCGCATTTTCGAATTTTCTATATCGTAAGATTCGACGGAAGTCGATTTTTCGAACTTGTTAAGCTAAGAAGTTCGACGCTTTTCGAACCGTCGAACTTATTACGCTAACAAATTCGATCCTTTTCGAACTTCCGAACTTATCACACTGCAAAATTCGATGCTTGTCGATCTTCCGAACTTGACTGACCAAAAAATTCGATGATTTTCGAACTTTCGAGTTTCTTGCACTAAAAAGTTCGAAGCTGTTCGAACTTTCGAATTTCCTATGTTTAGGAAATCGATAATTTTTGAACTTTCGAACTTATTTATCAATAGAATTCGAAAAGTTTCAAACTTTCGAATCCTGACAAGTCAGAAGTTCAACTAACTTCGAACTTTTAGGGTAAAATTTCGACGTTCGTCAAACTTCGAAAGACCGGCGGACGGTTTCATTTGAATTCAAGGAGTGAGGTACATTCGTATTTTTTTTTCTCGAACGTTTACATGCGGTGTTCCGTTTTTTACGAAAGACAATGCCGTTTGTTTCAATTTACTGGCATGCTTAGTTTTAAAGAAATAAATTCCCGAAGGAGCGACGAAGGACGACGGGTTTTTGACGATTATCGTTTATGCCAGATTTGAAGCGCGATGTAGCCGAAGCTATTTATGGTAGAGATGTTAAACTTTTTAAAAATAATCTATGTATAGCCTAGATAAATGTCGTCTTAAGATATGACTATTGTTATTAAAGGTGAGTTTCGAAGAAATGTCCAAACATGTATCTACATGCAATTATGCTCTAAACTTGGTATTTATTTTCGTCTAAGTTGTTTGAGGTATCGCATTTAAATTAACACCACAGACAGTACATATCATTGCCATCTGCAGAATACAAAATATTGTATTTATTGTTTTTTTACGTTAAGGAATAAATTAACTCATGGGAGAAGATTTCTAATATTTTACAAGTTCCGCACGTCATTAAAAGAAAACATTTTTTTTTCGCTTCACGTTCCTGGGACGTGTTTCTTTTAGCCTGTACACATTTTGGTAGGAGAAAGTTGTTTCGAAGTTCTGAAACTCTGAATATGCAAGAATACAACACATCCGGCGAGGTCTTGATAGTTTTTTCTTTCTCCAGCTTTTTATCCCCGCATTTATTAATTTTTTTTTTCTACCATTGGCACAGTTATTTAGGTCGTAAAGACATAGCTTTGAACTTCCGAACCACTAACCATGTGACGAGTAGTGCCTTCTGACAACGAGTTTCTAACAATGACTATCTACGCGATCTTTTATGCAGTGAAGAGCGACAGTAGCTATACATAGGCATAAATAATTTCAGATTAAAATAAGCTCGACCACGCCCTCTTTCCCCGTATTGTTTTCTTTAACAGTCCGAAATATCTGGAAGGGGGGAAGGAAGGGTGAGGCCCCCCCCCTCCCCTCTTCTTTCCCCCGTTTTTCCTCTTCCGACGCCACTTGTATGGTAGAACGCTCTCGACCTCGAGTTGTGTCGGCTTCTGTGCTTTTTGCGAGGCGATTCCTCCGTCCCAGAAAATAAACCTCCAGGACAATTACAAACGTAACTTACTATATGCCAGCGTCATTTGGGGCGGCGTTCGATCGGATTACTACCAGCGTACAAGGGGTGGGGAGGTAGTTTGCCAGGTCGCTTCAAGGTTTTTCTGAGCCTCAACCTCCTGCCCGCCCCTGGCCATTTCGAACTAGATGAGTATCGTAAAACAGTGTGTTCGTGTGATCACTACTGCGTGATGCACGTTAAAGACCCCCCCCCCCCCCCCCGCCGGGCTGGCGGTCACAATTACTGATCTGTGGTCACACGTCACTCTGCACTGGCAAATCTTCCAGCACATCCGGGACACTTCTCGTCTCATTTAATTGCCTGACCAACTTCTCAGAGCCTAGGTATCACACCCTAACTTTTCTAAACTTGATTTCGTGAAAACCAGTGAGTCAAGAAAACGTTATTTGAAATTGAAACTGTGGAGGAGCTTGAAAACTGACCTTCGAACTTTGAAAACTTGGACTTGAAAAAAATTCAGAATCTTCGAAGTTTTTTTTTTTTTTTTTTTCTAATTCAGCGTTAAAAGCGAATCGAAACTTTCGAACTTTTCGAACTTTATGCATAAAGAAATGCGAAATCTTCGAATTGTCCGAACTTTATGTCTATAAAAATTTGAAGCGTTCGAAGTTTTCGAATTTTATTTCCAAAGAATATCGAAATCTTCGAACTTTTCAAACTTCAGATCTTAAGAAATTCAGATTTTTCGAATATCTCGAATTTCAAGTTAGGAAAGTTCGAAATCTTCGAATTTATCGAACCTCAAGTAAAAAAATATTCGAAATATTCAAACCCGAAATTTTAGAAACCGTGAAAGCTTCGAACTTTTCGAATTCGAAACTCTACTGTGATCGAAAGTTGCGAATTTTTCGAATTCGAACCTCGGTCAGCACGAAAATATCGAAATTTTTCGAAATCGAACCTCAGTTCGCTTCGCAAATATCGAAACCTTTCGAAATCGAACCTAGGGTGGTTCGCTACATCCCTAGTTAGAGCCAAGTGACAACTTACTATTTCCCAATTCAAAGTTGTAAACGATTTGCATAACTTTTCACCAAGAACACTCGGGGTTTTGTTGGCTGCCATCTTCGCGGCGCTTCTGTGGAAATATTTCCATACTCTGTTTCACCTTACAACTGACTGCAGCGGACGCTACGAGCTAGTGGAGCCACTGGGCAATAAGTAAAATAGCAGCACCCCAAGCGGTTCAGGTGCACCCTGGGAGTAGGAGACTGTCAATAAGTAGTTTCGGTTTCGCCGGGTTGTGAATCTGTAGTCTGCTATTGTCTCCACATTGCCATTGCTCACGTCATCGTGGATTGCTCCACACTTGTGAACGATGCACTAAGTGCCCTTTTCTTCTCGTCGCTACAAATCTGACACAGCGAGTAATGAAACAATTAATTTTGCTGGCACGGGTTTTGAGCGAGAACGTTCCAACGGTGAACTGAAGTAAACGTAGAGCGACGTACGCCGAAGGCCGTGCCAGCTCGCTGCGTGCATTTGTTTGCCACCTCGAAAGCATCCACTGAGACTAGCACTCATTTTATAACACCCTTGCTTCACCAATCGCTCTTTGCAATTGGGCTAACACAATACATGACGAAGCTCGCTGTACGAGAACGTGCAAGCGCAAACTTGCGCCCTTTGCTACGTTGCTGTGTAAAAATTGACATATAGTTTATGTGCACTCCGCCTAAATATCTGGCTGTTACACTACAACATTACAAAAGGTCTAAAGCCTATTGGTCCACGGTAGTTAAGAAAATGCACGAGAAGGCTGGTAAATGGGGAGGGTGGGAGATGTCTATCTTTACGCGCGACACTGTTTGTAATATTTTTAGTATGTACATTTTGGTATGTTCTTCAAGTTTTGGCATGTGCTCGAGCAAACTTGCAAACCTACATCGTATTTTTGCTGTGTTCATGTGGCGGTCCGGGTGGGAAAGAATATGTCGTGATAATCGTTTTCGTCACGTGAGTAAAAGAGGGCTTTCATTATCACATCTGTTCACCAAGCAAATAGTTTCGCAAATCATGTTCCTCAGGGACCAAAGTAATCTCTTTCTATGGGGTACCATCCAAAAAAGACTGCCAGAGGAAATTTCTTTTTTGTTGTTTGCTCGAATGGTCGCCAACAGTGTAGAATTGGCAGTTCTCTGAGCGAAGTTGTAGATGCGTGTCGTATTCTGACTGCCCTTTTCTATGGAATAGTTGTTCACTGTCACGCGCAAGCGACTATTGCGTGACAGGATGGATAGTGTTTTTTTCCGAACCAGTGTACCGTTCTATGTTCCATGCAGGCCCAGGACAGGACGTTTTGTGTACGGTTACACAGATAGCCATCCAGCCTTCCATAAAGACATTTTTCTTTCAACTACACACGAACACGCTCCCAGTAAAAACTTGACTCGATCAAAAAAATATGTTTGTACCATTGGTTGTTCACTGCTTTCTGTGCAAAAGGTATTTTGAGACTGCTGGGATGCCCTTTTTTTTCGGGATGTCCTCCAGCGAACTCTTAAAAAAGGCTCTCTCTATCACTACACGGCATTAGGTACCTCCCAGTAGAAAAACAGGATTATATCCCTATTGATTTGGTCATGCTCTAGGGCCTGCATGCAATATGGCAGAGCAGAATGGCTGTACGTGCGGCACGCTGAAGTTTACACGCTTCCCGTAGGATCGTATTTTATAGAAAGTGTCCAGAGTCTGGAATTGGTGCACGCCACGATGGTCTGCCCTCCTATTTGGGTGCCCATTCTTGAGGTTCTAAAAAATGTGAAGGAATTTTAAACTTTCATGTCCGCGCATCAAACGTCGTGCATGCAATTTTAACATTGTAATTGTTTTTTTTGTATTATTTTGTCCAAGCAGACAAAAAAAAAGAAAAAAAAAGCGCGGCCGTGGCTTAATGGTTATCGTGCTTGCTTCCCACGCGAAGAGCCAGAGTTGGATTCCTGGGAGCGACGTGTCGTTTATTTATTCTTTCTACTTGTAATTCTCGCAAGTTCGAAAACTTCCTTGTCTCACCGAGTTACGAACGTTCTACGCGCCGAACGTTCTACGCCGAATGTCCCAGAAAACCACGCCGGTACAAAACGTGCTCCGCGTGGCAAGCCGGAGTCACTCTCTCCGCAGCGTTCGACTCTGCTGTTACGCCGTGTCATGAAATCGGGTACCGCGGAAAGGCGCTCTCTTGAGTTGTGGACAGACCGGCTTGATCCGAACAAAGCTGCCAAGCGGGAGCTTGGAAAGCCGTCCGGCGACTGGGTTTTGGCAACGCCGTGTTTTCTCGGAAGTGGGCGGAGAGAGGAACAACCTGGGAACGGGGGGCGAGTCTAATTGGGGCAGAGGGAGAGGGATTCTGCCTGCCTACCAGGCGCCGGGAAGAAAAGGCGGGAATGTGAGAGGAGGAGAGCGAGGGGCCGAAGAGGGCAGAGACAGGAGTTTGTGGGGGAGTCGACCGGAAGAGTTTGATTGAGATACATCGAGAGAGATTTGAGATATTGACAATGAGTCGAGAGAGCCGATGAGAGGTTGAGAGAGACATATATCTGAGCAGCGACCGCGGAGTTTTAAGAATGAACTGCACTTTTGTCTATATTGTAAATATTGTGTAAATACGACGCATATTAAACCAGTTATACTCGAAGCGTCACCGTCCTTGGATCAAGTACAAAAAAGAGGCGCAACGTGGGCGACTGCGGCATCCCCGGGCATCGTCAAGAGCAGCGCGACAGCGGGTGTAAACGATCTTATCATCACATGGTGGCAGCGGTGGGATGCGTCAAGTCCCTGCATCTGAGCGTCGGTTGCACACGACTGAGGCAAGAAGGACACTGTCTTCACGAACAAAAGATCTGAGTCTATGAAAGGGAAGTGCGCTGCTCGAGGACTACGGGACCCTGGAAGACTCCAAACAGTGAGCGAAAACCGTCATCATGGACGAGAGATCGCGCGTAGTTTTTTTTTTTTTTGTGTTTGAGCAAGAAGCAGTTGAGAGCGAAGTGATCAGAGCTCGGCATTGAGCGCGTGGGGTAATTAAGAAAAGCGGAGCTTGTACAGTGCATTTTGGAAAATCAAACGGACAGTGACATGAGGGGAGGAATGAGTGAACTTCGAGTTGGGCTACGTGACGAAGCATCGCCTGTCATAAGCGAGCATGTCGGGCGCTACCCAGATCACCGTGAGTGGGAACTCAAAATCTGCTCACAGGCGCTGGAGCTGGAGGTTCTACGATTGAGGGCTGAGGGGCGGAGCGGCGGAGACAAATCTATGTCGAGTTAGGGACTGTGTTTGAATCAGGAGAGTTGCGGGGACGTGCACCGCTATGTCAAGCTCCTCCCAGCCCTTGGGGAAAAAACGGACATAGGGACGCACCTCGCAACTTTTGAGACAAACTGCCAGATCAATCAGATTCAACCGGAGCTACAGGTTTGCGTCTTGGCGTCAGTACTGACAGGAATTTCTTTCGAGGCCTATTCGGAGCTACCCGTTGCTGAGGCAACGAACTATGCGGCTGCAAAGGGGGCGCTTCTGGCGCGCTACCACCTGAACGCCGAAGTGTACCGGATTAAATTCAGAAGCACCAGCCGGGGTCCCGACGAGTTTTGTATGGAGTGGACAGCCAAACTTTGTCCCTTTTTTGACCGGTGGATGAAGGCGGAGGAGGTAGATGGCATGGCTAGGATGAAGAGCCTGATAGTCATGGAGCAAATGGAGAAGGCACTCCCGCTGGAGGTAGTCACCTGGGCCGGAGATCGTCGACCGGCGACCCATGACGCGTTCGCTGAGCTTGTTGACCGGTACGAGGAGAACCGGAGATCTCGGGAGGTTTAAGCAGTGCGCAAAGAGTTGCAGTCTTTCCCGGTCATGCAGACAACAGTGACTCGCGGACGACCGCAGTCGGTTGTTTTAATTGCGGCAGGATGGTCCATATGAACAATGAGTGTCGATCTGCGCCGTCTGGTTTAATTGCGAGAAAGCGGGACATGTGAAGCGGGACTGCGGGGCTGCTAAGAGGCCAAGGGAAATGATTGAGAATGGGCGACTGTTGGGCGTGAGGCACGCAAACAGGGCAAACTAGCCTCCCCAGACTACGATGGTTCACACGAACAGTGGTGTCGCCGTGAGTGATTCATTCACGTGGTTCTGTTGGCCGGTGATAATCAATGACGCAGTGGAAATGGGCTTCCGAGACACAGGTTGTACTATTACGCTCGTTGAGGAGTCCTTGGTTCCTCCAAAACAGCGGCTCGAGTCGCACGTCAATATCAGCATGCTCGAGGGTACAGTGGTGCCTCCCCTTGCGAAAGTCCGGGTGTCGGGGCTGGCACTAGGAAAGGGACCTAACGAGAATCGTGAGGAATGCGTGGTGGCACTGTGCCGGGGTGAACTGCCAAGTGGAGAAAAGTCCTCTTCGGGAACAATCGTTTCGCAGACGACAAAGGATTCACCGATCCCATCACCACTGATGCGGGGAACGAGGTGGTGAACGCGTGAGATGGCTGTAAGCAGGTGCCTGAAATGTTGGGACACACCGAGGTCTAGTGTGGCCTTGACAAGGGATCTGAACCGACATTGGTGACAACTCGCGCGCAGGAGAGGGAAGAGAAAGCACAGCTGGCAAGAAACAATAGACTGGATGATGGCGAACAGGGAGCGCTGACCACGTTGGGGAGGCCCACCACTGACGTCAGTGATGTGATCGAAGAGAACGCACGCGATAAGGGGATGGACGATGGAAAAGACGAACGGATTGTTGGTATCGAGCTGAGTTCGTTCCTTTAGGACAGAGCAGGCCAAGGACCCAGAGCTGCAAGGCTGGTAGGAGCAGGCTAAGAAATAGATAGGGGGATTTTGGTGTCTCGGGGCCTCCGCTATACGCAGTTCGTCAGAGATCAAGATAGCAACATAGAGCGAGGACTTGAGGTTCTGGCCCTTCCAGTCGTCTGCCGACCGACAGCTCTGAAATTTGCCCACGATTCGACGGCAGCGGGTAACCTGGGCGTAAAGAAAATGATAGCGCTGCTTGAGGAGCGCTTCGTGTGGCCAAACCTGTCACATGGCGTACAGGAGTACGGGCGGTCATGTGATGTCTGTCAACTCCACGCAAGGATTTGTACAGCTGACAGAGCCGAGCTACACCCTTTGCCCGTTGTGGGGGTGCCTTTCGAGGAGGTCTCAATGGACATTGTGGGCCCCATCGAGCCCAGATACAGGAAAATACACAGAGTTATCCTCGTCTTGACGGACAACGCCACAAGGTTCCCGGAAGCATTCCCGTTCCGCAATGCGGACGCGACAACCGTTGCGCAAGCTCTTTTTTAGATTTTCGCCTGTGTGGGTATCCCGAAAGTTGTGCGGAGCGGCCAAGGAACAAACTTCACATCGGCAGTGCTTCGGGAGCTCTGGTAGATGCTTGGGGTAAAGACGCAGTTCACGAGCGTCTACCATCCAGAGGGGAACGGCCAGGTGGAAAGATTTTATGACACCCTCATGAGGATGTTGGCCAAATACATCAAGGACAAACAAGCGGACTGGGATGAGCTGCTTCCGATTTTGCTTTTTGTCTAACGGGAAACCCCAAACGAAACAACGCGCATCAGCCCGTTTGAGCTGCTGTATGGGCGGCACGTTCGCGGACCGTTGGATGTCTTGCGAGAGGCCTGGGAAGGCCCAGAAAGTCCAGGGCTACAATCGACATCGGTTATGGAGTATCTGAAGAAGTTTCATCAGCAAATGGACGACGCGTTCACACTAGTAGAGACGACAGCGGCCAAGATGCAGCGCAAGCAGAAAGAGTGGTACGACGCAAAATCCCGGAAACGGGATTTCCTGAGCGGCGACCAGGTCCTCGCCCTTCTGCCGTCAACAGAAAAAACGCTGTACGCCGAGTGGAGAGGACCGTTCACGGTAGTGGAGAAGCTGTCTCCCGTCGATTATTTAATCAACGTAGGAAGCAAGCACAAGAAGCGAGAACGATACCACGTGAACGTGTTGAAAAGGTACGTCGAGCGAACGGAGAACGAGGTGCACGAGATGTCATTCGTGATGGATGCGCGGCAGCAATTTGGCGACGAAATGGCGTGTTTCGACGTGGTCTCCGTGGGTGACCAGCGGGTGGCCCTCATGAATATCGACCCCGAACTGCGGCCCCACGAAGCTCAGAAACTGAGCGATTTAATTCAGTCTGAACTTCAGCTTGGGCGAGTTGGTTATTCATGATACTGCTTCACAGCGCACAAGATCAGACACACTTAAAAAAGAATTTTCACACACACAAAGGAAGAACTCTCACACAGCGCTGACTGACAACTCGGATATATTATGCATCATCTTCATCTTCCTTCACTCCGATGCAAATGGAGGTGAACCCCAAAAAACCGAGGAACGTATGAAAAAAGAAAAAAAGGAAAGAAAAGAAAAATGGAATAAAAACAAAAATAGAAGGAAACAAATAATGAATTCTCTGTACAGCGGACGTTGCTACTGTGCTTACTCTAAATAGTTTAACTCTTTTTCCGTTAAGGCTAGCGATGGAGTGCTCACACATATTCTATCTAACCTTGCAATGTTAGCGGTTTCTACTATTTCTCGCGTCAGTTTGTTCCTGCTCCGTCCCAGAATGGTGCATTGGTCCAGGAGGGGATAACATCCACACTCTCTGCAGTGGATGCCTAAATGACCCGAGTTGGCATTTTTGGCGGTATTGTTATGCTCTCGAAGTCGGTCATTTAGACAGCGACCCTTCTGCCCGATGTAACGCTTGCCACATGTGAGGGGGAAGGAGTAGATGACTCCTTCATTGCAGGACACGAACTTGGTCTGGTGGTTTTTGATGCATCCAACTGGTCGACTAGATGTCCCATTCACCTTCTTGCACAAGCTAGCAAGTTTGTTCGGCGCGGAGAATACAACGTCAGCGTTGGCTCTATTGGTCAGTTTCTTGAGCTTGTGGGACAGGTTGTGGATGTAGGGAACTATGACTGGCCTTGTGGTGCGGTCTCTTGTTCTGCGTGTAAAAGCTCCTTCCTGCTTAACCTCCCTGAGTAGGACTTCGGCCACTGAAGTTAATAAAGACGTGGGGTAGCCCGCTGAAATCAACCGAGATATTTGCGTGTTGAAACTCATGTGGACAGAGTGCTACAATGCCTCTTTTAACAGACTAGTTTTACAATGCCTCTTTTAACAGACTTGGAATGTGCAGAACTATGGTTGAGGAGTGACTTCTTTGCTCGACGTTCGTAGGACCAGCATGTGTGACTGCTTTCGAAAAAGAGTCGAAGGTCTAAGAATCTTATAGATCGCTCAACCGGAAGTTCATGGGTGAGTTTTAACGGTTGAAGGCAGTCCTGGAATGTGGACAGAACACTGGCCACTAAGGCGGGGAAGGTTCCATTGTTACAGTCAAGTAAAATCAAGTAATCATCCACGTACCAAAACATACGCACTACTTTGGACTGGTCAAGGTTATGCTGCAATATTCTGTTATGAAATGCCAGATACATGTCACTGAGGACGGGAGCTATACAAGATCCGATACATACTCCCGTTTTTTGCAGGTATGTTAAGCCTTCCCAGGTGGCAAAAGTAGAATTCAGGTAGGTGGTTATTAAATCTAGGAAACCCTTGACTGAGACACCTGACGCGTTTTGAAAGGCTATGACGCCAAAGGAGTCAATGCTTTCCTCTATGCACCTAAGAAGACGGTCTTGAGGTAGGGCATAATAAAGATCTTTGACGTCGATGGAAAAAGCGTTGAGGCTTCTGTCTTTGACATCATGGAGGAATTGCCAGACCTCATCTGAGGTCCTAATCTGGTAGGGATCATTGATGTCGAGCAGGTTTAGTTTGTCTTGGAGGAACACAGCGATGGACTTTTGCCACGTGCCTCGTTCAGACACAATGACCCTGAGGGGGCAATCAGTCTTGTGCGTTTACGCACTGAAGAAAATCTCAAGGCTGGATAATTTGCTCCCGTCGATGGATGAACAAAGTTGCTTGAGGTCAAGAGAGCTACATAACTTCTTGGCTCGGCTTTTGATTTTGCTTAAGGTGATATCTTGGTGGCAATGGAAGACAGACTCCAGGGCCGTTAAGGCCTTATTGCCAAACAAGTCTTTGTGCATGAGCACAAAACCACCTTCTTTGTCTTCCGGCAGATGAGATAAGCTATGCCGTTTTAGGTAATTTTCAACCCTCTTAATGGATGGTGGTCTGATCTGGGTTGCGTGGCGCGAAAGAATGTCCACTCCTTCTGAAATACATCGATCAATTTCAGTATTGGAGGCTCGCTGTGAAACTTGCCTGACCAAGGAGAGTAGCTCAGGGGCCGACTTGCGGGGTTCCACCGCGAACTTTGGACCGAGGCTGAGTACCTGCTCCACGCTTGGGTGGAAGAGGGATGTCGCCGATGACATGCAGAGGTTGGCTTTGGTGTCGCGTCTTTCGAGGAGTGAGGGCCCTGAGATGCTTCAAAGTGAGTCGCCACAGAAATTCGGTTGTGCGGTCCGTGAGGTTGGAGTACTCACGCCATGCTCTTTTTCCGCAGGTCGGACTCAAATTGTTGCACAACTGTACGAACAAACTGTTCCGGTATAGTCTTGTCTGCCGGTGCCACTCAGCTTGTAAAATCTTGCATAACCTTCTGCCGTGGCCTACTGAAGGGGCAAAGCCTCCAAACAGTATCTTGACTTCCGGAGGTAGAAGATGGACCCGGAGACAATAACTGAACGTCCGCTTAAGATTATCCATGACGGTGTGCATATAACAAATTCGAACTGGCCTCGCCGTATTCCTGTCGCGGGATCGCCTGTGTATTGTTTTAATGTTTTTACGAGGCTTTCTGCCACCTCAACCAGAGTGCCGTGATGGAAACCCATTCTCTCCACCTGCTTCTACCTGCTTCTTGAAACTTTCTTAAGCGCTGTGCCTGCAAAGCTTCTTGAGAACCGCCTCTAGGCACAGAGAGGAAATGCTTCCTTTTAGTATTTTTTAAGGGCGGAGTTAAACGGAAGTATCTATTTTTCTGAACGCGGTTCATACGTCCAGCGAAATTGGCCCTTCTGTAGACTATTTCTGATATCCAGTAACTGCAATCCTCCGTCTCTTGGCTCCTCATGCGTGACTTCTAAGCGAATACACTATGTGACGTAATGCGCAGTCACGCACACAGACTTATCGGTCTAAGGACTATGCCCCCCTCCGAGATTTATACCAACGCTCACTTCCTTAAATAAGCCTCTATTTCGCACGAGACGCTGTCGAAGTTGCATGGTGTCAGAAGTGGGCGGTTCACGGCCAATGCACGAAACCGATGCCGGAAGCGCTACCGGGTAGCACGCTAGGCTGAGCGGAGCAGTTATTGAACCAGAGACGTGGCGCGCGAAGACCAACAACGTGGCCGGCAGCCAGCCACTCCCGTCACCACGCTACTGCCTCCCCCGAAAGCAATCGATACAACAGGATACGTCTGGCAGAGTTGGAAGACGTGGAGGCAAGAGTATGAGCTCTTCGCATCTGCAACCTACTAGGACCAGCAGCCGAAAAAGGTACAGGCAGCCACTTTCCTTATCAGTATTGTAAAAGACGGTACGCAAAAAGTATAGCACCTCTGTGTTTGAAGCGAACGAGGAAAAAGGCGATGTCAACACGCTTAAACGAAAATGTGAGGGAGCGCTAAATCTAGCCTATCACGAGTTACGTTACGCAAACCGTGACCTGAAAGACGTTAAAAGATTTAACGACTGGATAACGTGCCTGCGAGTACTTGCTTAAAGTTGTGAGTTTGGTGAGTTGGAAGAACGTCTGCTAAGAAGCAGAATTATTCTTGAACTAAGAGAAAAAAAACTCAAAGAAAAGCTTCTTTCTGAGAATACTTCGTTCGCTAACACTGTCGAGATGTGCCGCACTCACGTACTATCGTGGACACTGTTAGCTATAACACGGCAGCGGCGGCCGTCTCGTACCCCCAGCGCCTCATAGCAGGCGCCATCCGAAACTCCGCGCATGCGCCGTGTGGTGGACTCGCTCTTCCCGTTTGCGAGCACACCTTCGCTTTGTCGTCTGCTAGGCGCAGAGCAGGCGATGCCACAGTGCTGCTCGTCTGGTACCCTCGCCCTAGCGAACTGGTCTCAAACTCATTTTAAACCGGCGACTTTTATTGGGGCAGATTACAGAGTCATTAGAGCCTTAACCCTGTCTACGTTTTTTTTTCTTCTTTTTTTTCTTTTTCAGAAACCGGATTTCGCAATGCATCTTTAACAATATGCGTTCGTAAACCAGTATGAGCGCAGCAGGTGTGATACAGAAATAGACTGTTATTCTCCGTTTCACCTTAAGTCCGAGTGCAGCGTACGCTACAAAACGACAGAGCCAATCAAATAGCGGCAAAGGTGCAATGTCACGGAGTGCGTCACCGGGGGGCACAATAAGGTGCAAAAAGTGCGCTTTTGTCGCTGCTCGGTTGGCCCTATCGTCTCGTAGCGTCCGCTGCGTTTAGACCTAAAGTGAAACGCAGTATAACTGCAAGTTTGTACCATAAAAAATGTAGTCTACCGTGATATTACAATCAGTGGCGATGATTATCCTAAGGCAGCAGAGAAAGGAATCAACCGTGGACACCTCTTACGCGGTGGTTCGCTGAACCGTGTTCAGGGAAAATTGGCGAGCGCTGTGGCGTCGTCTGCTCTGTGCCTAGCAGACGACAAAGCGAGGGTGTGCTCGCAGGCGCGAAGAGCGAGTCCGCCACACGGCGCATGTGCGTAGTTTCGGACGGCGCCTGCTCTGAGGCGCTGGGGGTACGGGACGGCCGCCGCTGCCGTGTTATAGCTAACAGTGTCCACGATAGTGCATACTAAAGCTGAAAGCGACGAAATCCAGTCTCGCAAGAAAAGTAATGTTTAAGTCAGCGCACTTTCTCAAGTTAAACGCCGTCGCAGTAGTAAATGGGCGACGGAGCACCATATCAGCGAAGCCTGCCCCGCAAAAAGGACGCATATGCAAGAAATGCGGCACACGCAATAATTTTGCGACAGCATGCAAAACTAAGACCACGAACATTCCGCAAGCGAGAACAAAGTTGCCTCACTTGAAGCCCGGACGGACGATTTCTGGTTAAAATAGTCATTAGAACGCGGCAAGAAAGACAATAGTTGGACAGCAATCGCGAAGGTCAAGGGAACACCCGTTGTTTGCAAGCTTGACACAGGCATGAACTGCTCAATCATATTGAGCGCCCAGCTGCAAGAGATAACAAAGTAGATACCATAAATCAGGGCCGTCGTTCTGAACACTTTCTTTGAATTTCAGAAGGAGGCAACGCGACGTGTTGAACAACACCTGCCAGGTCCAGACCAACCTTTGATACATAATTTTTTGAAGTAGAAGACAACGTACCTGTAACTTTGAGTTGCTCAGTTGCAGAAAAATTTAGGTTACTTCGTCGGATAGCTTCAGCGGAGCAAGAGCGCCTCCACGCCACGGCCAACCCTCACAAAGACTTTTTTAAATGCTCAGGCGAGCTCCAAGCCAGGTTCTCAAGGGGTTTTCAAGCCAGCACGCCGCGCTCCATTTGCAGTCCAGGAGAAAGTAAAGGCCGAACTGGGCATTATGCAAGCAGCAGGAATGTTCGCCAAACTGACAGGACCCACGGAACGCTCCAGGTAAATGGTCCTAGTCACGACGAACGAAAAGGTACGCCTATGTCTCGATCCTTCGGACTTTAATAAAGCGCTGCTAAGAGAATTCTACCCAATGCCAACGCTAAAAGACTTCGCAACCTCACTCAGTGGAGCGCAGTATTTGTCGACCTTAGGTTCAGCTTCGGGTTTCCGGTAGTTAAAATTGGACAATGAAAGCTTCACAATCTGGTCTTTAACGATTGATACGCATCCAATTCAGTATTTCATCAGCACCCGAACTATTTCAACGTGTCATACACGAAGTACTAGAAGGTCTTGGAGGCGTCGCAGTAGTCATGGATGATATGCTCCTCTGTGGACGATCTAAAGTCGAACACGACGCAAATGTAGTAAAGGTACTACAACGATGTCAAAAGCACAACCCCAAGATGAACAGCAAGAAATACCGCTTTTTAATACAGCTGTCAAATAGCTCCAACATTTTCTGTCGCGGAAAGGGCTGAGCCTTGATCCAGGAAGTCTGGAAGACATCTTGCAAGGGCAAGCCCTGCGCAACCGGAAGCAGCTACATACCATCTTAGGTATAATGAATTTTATCGCTTGCTTCACACGAAACATGTCAACACTAGCAGCTCCACTAAGATAACTTTTGATAAATAATATAGCATGAGTTTGGGAAGGCGGGTATCAGGCAAGTTTCGAAGCACTACGCGAAGCCCTCGCCAGAGCTCCGGTAGTATTGGGGCCCTATGTTGCGCTTTTTGGAGTACCACGGCGACTACGGAGAAGGAATTGACGTCAACAACGCAGCAAATGCAGATTGGATGTTGACTGATCTCTCATCAATAAACATCCAATCTGCATTTGCTGCGTTGTCGACGTCACTTCCTTCTCCTTAGTCGCCGAGGGAGTCCAAAAGGCGCAACATAGGACCCCTGGCCTACTACAAGAGGGGAAAACCGATAACCCTATCGGTCGACGCCAGCTAAACTGTAGTTGGCGCAGTAATACTGCAAGATGGGCACCTCCTGCCGTATTCTTCACGATCGCTGGAAGACGCGCAACAGAGATTCGCGCAGACACAAAAGGAGGCGCTCGCAATTGTTTTCATGAAACAGCGGGGATATACAGTCAAACTCACAGGCACACAAGAAAGGAACAGACTCGCAGCGCTGACTAACAATTTTTTTTATTGATGTGGTTAAAGAGAAACCAGAGAAATTAGCCGGGAGGTATCTCCTGACTGGCTACTCTGGTAAGGGTGGGAAAGAGAGGTAAAAATATGTAAAAAAAGTAAAAGGCACACACACACACAAACAACAAAAAAGCAACATATACTTATTTTACATTAACGTTTCTTGATGAGACCAGTCGCGGTCAGGAATCGCAAAAGGGACTTTGTCGCAAGTGTGGCGGTGGCTTAATTCGTTTCTCCACGGTCCCAGTATCTTGTCGATGGTGAGGTCTTCTTGAGGGGATAACTTAATATATTTTCTTAGTTGTGTTCGTTCAGTTTCGTAGTCGGGACAATCCAGCATAACGTGTATCAAATCTTCCGGAGTGTTGCAGTTCGCGCAGTCTGGCGAATTAAGTCTTCCCATGATAAACAAATACTTATTTGTGTATGCAACGTTTAGGCGTATTCGATGTAGCACAGCTTGACGCCTACGGGTGAGACTTCGAGGCAGATGAAACATTAGGTGCGGGTCGATAGTGCGTAGCCGGGTCCCTTGATCGGTGGCGTCATCCCACAGATGTTTGTTTATGGTCTTCCCCAGAATGTACACTGTTGTTCTTATATCTGATCTTGTATATGGGGCTTGTACTTCATTGATGGAGTTACGGGCATCTGCTGCTACAGCGTCGGCTAATTAATTTCCTGGGAAGCCGCAATGACTTGGTATCCACTGGAGGCATACTGAATGGCCGTTGCGTATTGCGTCCCAGTCCAGTCTGAACTGGAGTGATTGAAGGGATGATCTAAAGTCAGTGACTGCTACCCAGGAACGAAGGGGAATCGCCTGAATGGGTCTTAACGCTTCACGAATAGCTACTAGCCCTGCAGCTGTCGAGGGCATCCTATGAGAAAGTTTATAACCACTTTTAAGTGAAAGTGCGGGGATTACAATACCAATGGAAGACTGGTTAAATGTTGTGGACGCGTCGGTGTATATATGACACGTAGAGCGGTGCTCTTAATGTATGTATGATAAGGACAGTTGCCGTAGGACGACAGCGGGAAGCACAGATTTCTTGTCACTTCCAGGAATAGTACTGTTGATTTTGATTTGAGGTTGTGTCCATGGGGGAATGGCGAGTAACTTATGACATTGAAAAGATGTTCGGGGAACGTGCTTGTGATCAAAGATCACTTGGGCAAAACGGCTATAAAAGCATCTTTCGGAGATGTTCGCTAGATGGTGGGTCTTATGCAGTGCCAGATGTCGCATATGATTCCGGAGCGTCTCCTGGGTGCAAAGAGATATCATGGAAAGAC